>JAESUZ010000223.1:1200000-1617104 GCA_017311185.1 Proteles cristata cristata | reverse complement strand
CACACACACACACACACACACACAAACACGCGCGCACACACACACACAATTTAATAGTAAGCAGCACCACATAGTGGTGAGACAGGGAATAGCCACATAGCCACTGTGGGAGAGAAGCATCAGCATTTGTCTCCCTTAGAGACAGAGGATTGGTTCTTTGTTATCTTTCCAGAGCCTTAGATGTGATCAATGCCATGTCATTTCTGTGAGAAACCATTTTTGTGATGTTTTCACTTCTTCACCTTTGGACAAAAACAACTGTTGGTTGAATTTCAAACTCACAGATGAAAACGCTAACAATGAAAAAAATAGTCATATTTTGCCATGTGTGTTTGTGTTTATTACAACCAAATGCATTTCAAAAAACAAAGATTGAAAAAATGTTATTGCCCGAGGACTTTCCTTTTATGCGTTGGCACAGAGAACCTTTTACTGCTAAATTTAATCGACTGAAAATCAAATTTAATAACTGAAAATTTAACAGAAATGTAACTATTGGCATTATAGTGATCACATTAACTAAATGAAACTAAAATACACCTCTGATATTGTAAGTTTAGCTTCAATTTTGCTTATAATTTATTCCACGTATGAAGTAGAAAACAGTGATCTGAAAACCATTCCCACCTCTTTCCGTCTAAAGATACTGCTTCTTCTGTTCTTTGAGGTAAAAAGACTATAATTTCTAGAATGTATTCTGTTTGTGTCACAGTGGGATGTTCATCTTTCCTCAACAATGCTTGATCTCTTAATACCTTCACTGACAACCTCAGTGGACAGCCTTCCTAGGCATTGCTCCATAAGTGAAGAGTTTTCAAGAGAACTTCAGTAAAACCACTGGTTTCTAAAGAGTCATTTTCTCATTATTTAACTTTTTAAGCCTTCTTGCTATTGAATGAAACATGATTAGCAGTAGAGCTGCAAACTAATCTGTAGTTAAGAAGAATGCACAGGCAGGACCAGCAAAGCTCAGAGAGCATCTCTGAATGGTTAACAGCATAAAAGTAAAGACAGCCCTTAGCATAGCTGAGTGACATACTGAGTGATGCCAGCCCTGGTGTTTTCAATACTTTTCCATTCTTCATATCCCGGAATGAAAGGTCCTGTGTGACCCACATTCTCATATTTTCTCTCAATTTTTCTGATGCTCTGGAGCATCAACCGTGGGGAGACAGCCCCTGGGGGCAATTCCTAGAGACTGTAGAGGACTTGTCTGCAAGCACCCCTTTCATAGGCGAACCAACCAATCCAGAACCTTTACTCCCCAAATACCTCCTTAACTGAAATTTCAAATACCAAGCCACCACCCACCCTGCTGCCCCCCTTCCCCCCCCCAGTCACCTCAGGACTAGGCAAAAGACAGTTCAGAACAACCCAAACACCCCAGAGCCTGCTGGGATTATTCAAACTAGCCAATCCTAAACCTGCTTACCTTGCCTCGCTCATTCTCTCCCACGGAAAATAAATAAAAGTTTTCACCCATGCTTTCCCCTTGCCTTCCCTCACCTACTGACAGACCCCAGTGCTTACAGTGTGGGTGAGCGCGGCATGCCCAGCCTCCAGCTTCTAAAGACCTGTGAGTATAAGCACTCCTTCCTTCACCGTAGTCCTTTTCAAGTCTACGTGTCTTACCATAAAACAAATTAAAACAACTCTTGGGCACATTTTAAAACAGGTTCCCAATAATATAGTGCTCTCTCACCTCCATCCTTTCCATTTCCCGATACCTCTCTATTCCCCAAATTAGGTCAAAGTATGTTTTGTCGAACACTGTGTGTAGATTTGAAGCCCAAGAGATGTATAAAGAGAAGATGATTGCTCTCTTTGTTACTCTGTTTGTGGATCTTATTTGTGCCATTGAGAAAGCTCTCCCATAAAACTCAGCCCAAACAGTGACTCTGGAACCATGCTTTCTGGGGCTTTATGACCTAAATTTAATTTCTTACATTGAAATTTGATTATAGCCCTGGTCTCTGTATTAGTTCCAACCATTTTTTTTTATTGCACTGGCTTTTAACTGATTTTAAAGTGCTAAAAACAAATGCAAACTGATTAAATAACCAAGGCATTAATTTGGTGGTAATCAATAGTCGTCACATTTACGTATTTGCCTCACATGGCCTGATGCATTTGGCCTATTGTGACGTCGTATATTTTGACTAAATGATTAACTTCCAGTCTGCCTGAGACATCATTTCACTCTCCTCATACCTTGTGCCCAATTGACTCTGCTGCTCAATTTCTTCTATTGGATTTCTAGGGCCCCAAGGCTCAGCCCATTTTATTTGTGCAACTAAACACTGTTCTTCTAGGGTTACATTTAATTAAACCAGTATTTAAGAGAAATATTTCACTTCCTAGGTCTAAACCATCCTTTGCTAGTATAATTACTTCATAAAAATCACACTGTGGCAAGATAGGGGAAAAACAGATGCTATTATGGAATCACTCTCTGAAAGCTGGAAAACGAAATCATCAGGAAGCAGCTGTCATTTTTTTGCCTTGTTTCTACTTAATAAACTGATACCTCAAATATATCAACAAAATACCATCCACAGTAGATGCCCAAGTCTCCTGCATTTTTATTTTGCTGAGAGAAAACAGCTTCTGAATCATATATGTGTGTAGATGTGTTGCATGTGTATATGCATGTATGTGTGTATGTGTATTCACGTGCGCATCAATGCGTGTGTGTGGACATGTGTTGTGTCGGGGGCACTATCATCAATTAAGCTCCTCCTACACACAAGGCAGTGTGCTTCACCACCACGCATTTGCTCTTTTATTTATTCTTACAATTCTAGTAAATATTATTATTCTTACAATTATAGCCCTGTGCAATGAGTTTTCAACATTAAATATTCTCAGTAATATAAAGATTAATAAGAATGGATGTTTATGTTTTATATGTGGGTAGAGAACTTAACTGCTGAAATGAAAAAAGTTTTAGAAACTTGACTTACTTTCTAAGAAAGTTAACATTTCTGTGCCAGGCCCTGAGTTGAGAATTTTATATATGTTTTCTCATCTGAGCCTTTCAACAACTAATGAGATGGGGTTTGTTATTCTATTATTATTGTTGAGGAGAATCAGGCTTCCAAGAGGTAAAATGATGTTTTACATTTATGTAACTCTATTCTGTATTTTTTGTCAAGGGATATCCAGATGGTGAAGTAGACAATATTTTAAGATCTTAACTGAGGTTCCTTTTTGTGAATTTGCTTGATTTGCCTGTGGCTTTCCTCTCAGTGGTTTTGTGGGACTCATGGCTTCAGCAGAGTGAGCAGACATAGAATTCCAGACCTCACAGAGAAGCCCTAAGCCACGGCCAACATGGGGCCTGAGCAGTAAAAAGCAATCATCCAGGCCAAGACTTCCCAAGCTACTTTTTTAATACAAATAAAATAATATAAATGAATTATGAGGTATATGGAATAGAAAATCCAAATGTATCAAAAATACAAGCCTTAAGTTTTAATTATTAAATTCAGATTTCTACAAAAGTTTCTGAATATTTACTCTCCATTCCTGTACTGATCTCATTGATAACTAGTCACAGTAATTTAAATAGTTTATATACTAGTATCATGTCCATATAACACCCTTTTTATAGCCCTGGTCCAGGCGATGGGCCTTAGTGTAGCCCCTATTCAGAGTTCTATCCACCTTAGTTTGGGGTGGGGACCAGTCATGGATTCCTGGTCCCTAAGAAGGCAGAAAAGTATTTAAAAGAATGATAGACTAAAGAACCCTGTGATTGGGTCAGGAAGGACAGGGAGCATGGATTATACAACTGGAAGCCAAAGTAGGACAACAACCGTCCGTGGAAGATGAAGTGGAGGCAGAAGTCCGTCGCCAAGACCTGATGAGGTGAGTCGCACCTCAATGAAGGCCTCTGCGGGCAGGACATCACCACGGACAAGAAACGCACACTTCAAATGCACCACCATTCCCTGAGCTAAGCCTCCATAAGCCCAGATTTCTTTCAAAAAGAAAGGAAGAAGGGGATAAAGAATTTTGAATGGCTGAGTAGTAAGTCTTCCAAAAGACTGAGTTTAAAACCAGAGGTGACTGACTTACCCGGAACTGGCAAGATTCAATTTTCTATTATTGAAGAGAAAGAGGGTACTGTACAGGAAAACAAATGCAATTCCAGGTATTTTTTAATTATACTTCTGAAACTTGAGTATGCATTTTGTAAAACATCATATCTTTTACATAGAATTACATTTTAACAGCAGACTATCTTCTGATCTAGGAAAGTGAATTTTTTCTACAATTCACTTACTTATTTTGAGACAGGGAGAAACAGCACGAGCGGAGGGGCAGAGGGAGAGGGAGAGAGGGAAAGAGAGAGAAGCTCCAGCAGGCTCTGCACTACCAGGGTAGAGCCCAATGAGGGGCTCAAACCCACAAACCAGAGATCATGACCTGAGCCAAGTCGGATGCTTAACTAAGCCACCAAGGCTCCTCTAGAAAAGTGAATTTTTTACAGAAGAATGTCTACTAAGAATCACAAGTCACCAGGAGAGACATTTTTTTTTTAAACAGGGAATTTTTTTTTTCTAGGAGAGAGAGATTGGGAGACAGCGTGAGCAGGGAGGGTCAGAGAGGAAGTCACAGACTGAAACAGGCTCCAGGCTCTGAGCTGGCAGTCAGCACAGAGCCCGATGCGGGGCTCGAACCCACGAACCGCGAGATCATGACCCAAGCGAAAGTCGGACGCTTAACCGACTAAGCCACCCAGGCGCCCCGGAATTTTAATCTTGTAAATCACAATGTCACAGAGAGTCACCTACCCATATGTCCGACCCTTTTGAGAAGTTCTGCTGTGCCCCACAGAAATCATTGGCAGATCTGTAATACTATAGGACACTGTAGGGCTTCACATTTTAGGAGTCATTTAATATTCCATGTGTATAACTGAGAATTAAGTGTGATACTGTTAAATATCTGAGTGGTAAGTAGTCTGTCTAGATGGGAACGGAAATTGCTCTTTCAGTCAGGTGTTGAACTGCGGCATCGGCATGTTGCTGAGACCTTCACTGTCTTGTCTCAGTGTCACAGCCATGGCCCCCAGCCCTGGCTCCTCACCTACTCTGTGTGGCAACGATAGTGAGTATCCAAACTTCTTAGCCACCAGCTTTCTTTTTTTTTTTTCAAATAAAACTAAGTACAGAATTTATAAAACAGAGACAAGAGGTAAGGAATGAAAACACACCCACTAGTAACCTCCTCCTCATGTCAGCCCCTGAGGCTAGGCAGAACCCTGGATCTCTGAAGAACAAATTTGGAAACGAGTTCAGGGGCTCCACCTACACAGATGCCTACCTCCTCTCTGGGGAAAATTAAACCAGGGGCTTTACCCAGCTGTGGACTTCCCTCATATTTAAAGTGGTCAGCAGTCAGGAGAGACTTTGGTGGGAAAAGTTTCGGCTGTTTAACAACAGCTGATGAAGAGAATGTCTTAGCTCTGAAGACATGGCCTGTGTGATATTGCAGATTGGGGCTCAACATAAAGCCACTGCTATGTGGCCATATCATTGGACTGGAATGAAAGATGTCATTGGTTTTATTCATTACGGTTTGATAATAAGGCACTGACTTAAGGCAAAAACTTACAAAGTCCTGGGTTCCCGTCTTCACTTGTTGACACTGACTTAGCTAAATGACATCACCAACATGTTTTTAGTCTGTATTTTCACTGCATATATCCAGATTTACTATTTTCATTTCTTGTGATGACATCTTGTGACAACATCTGAAACAAGTTTTGAAAAGTAATGATATGAATATTTTATGCTGTCTTCCACTTCCTGTACTTTAATCTCCATATTGAGGGTACAGTTTCTTCCATGAATCATCCTCCTAACTTTCTGTTTGGTTGTACAACGACATATGGTAGCTATTATCACAATCAATAGCAAAAATAACTAAAAAATGTTCAATTTTAAACATGACCACTTTCCTAAACCATTGATTTAGAAAGATACTTTTCAGACAACATATTTATACTTTATTTAAAGTCATAAAAATAAGCCATTATTAAATTCATTCTTTGCCTTCTCATTATTTTAAATATACATTAATTGAACACTTACCTTATATGATGCCCTGTTTTGAGATAACCAAAATGAATGAGCAATGATTGAACTGAGCTATCTGCAGTTTAGTAGCATTGTCAGAGATTTAGAAAAGAGTGGAGTGCACACGTCTCTCTTCCTAACAGAACCTTGAGACTCTCAGGCATACATTTTGTTCGTAATTGACCTCAGCTCTATTCCAAGGACAGCCTCTGATTGGCTTAAACCATTAAGCATAATCCCATTCTCTTGACCTAGTCCCAGAATGAAAGAAACAGTCTAATTTGATCCAATCAGAGTGAAGCCCTGTTTGGAGCTTTTTACAGGGAGAGGGAAAGGGAAGCTTTCTCTTCCTGAGGACTACAGTGATGGCAGGTATGACAGATTGTATTATCACTATGAGAGAAGCAGCTGGAGGACAAAACCTAGAACAGAGCTGAGAGAACCTAAAGAAACAGAATCAGAGCCATGATCAAACCAATATAGGTTTTTATTGTATGGACAACAGATTGTCTGGGCTTTCTGTCGCTTTCTACAAAGGCACTCCAACTAAAACAATGTCAGTATCAACCTCAGGGAAGGTGAGAAGTCATTAAAACTATAGTCAGAAGATTCCAGGGGTGCCTGGGTGGCTCATTAGGTTAAGTGTCTGACTTCGGCTCAAGTCCTGATCTCACAGTTCATGGGTTCGAGCCCCATGTTGGGCTCTATGCTGACAGCTAGCTCAGAGCCTGGTGCCTGTCTTCAGATTCTGTATCTCCTGCCTGCTCTGTCTCTCAAAAAAAAAAAAAAAAGAAAGTTTCTAAAACAATTTTACTCCTTTTGATGACATCTAAAATTGAGTTGATATTTGTCAGCAGTTCTAAGTGATAAATTTTTCTCTAAAAAAGCACAAACAAATATTCCAATATCTTTTCAAAAAGTTGATGTCTGTAAGGAATTAACTTTAGATATCTATGGTGTTCTTAGATACCACCTTATCTTTAGATAAATGTTTTATTAAAGTTCCTCCTTAACTTTTGAAATGGTTAAATATAGTTCTGGAGTTTGAAATCATGTGAATCAACTAGAAACCTTGTGAAAAGAAAACAAATCACTGCATATTTACAGTGATCCTTGTTATTCACCATCGCCCACCATCAACTAGGCCATCCCAGCTCTAGCAATCTATGATTTTAAGTATCTGTTAGGCAGCTACTCTGGACTTGACATTGTGTGAAGCTCTGTGAATTTCAAACATTTCAGTGAAATCTGTAGAATACTAAACATCTCAGCCATGACCCATGTGAAGCTTACTAAAAATAACTGGTTGTTTTCTTTAAGTAAAATTAAAAGTTGAGTTTAAGATATAAGTTTAGTTTACTCTGAGTCTATTGGTATGAAAAAAAAATTTAAAAAACACCCTCTTTTCTACTTTAAAATATTCACCCATGAAACAATGACTTTATCACTTTCTTTCTTTTTTTAACTTGAAAATTTAACTTTATTTACAAATGCTCTCCTATAAACAAAGATGCCATTCTATCACTTTAAACTATTATAACTGATAATTTCCAGAAAATCCATTTACATAATCTTAATCTTCCTGCACATCACTCTCTTAGAGAGAATTGGCCAGAGACATTGTATAAACACTAGGTGGCACTATAGTTTGAAATAACACTCAAAGAAACTATGAGAAATGGTAAAACAGAAGAAAACCAAGAGTATAATAAATCCATATTTAAGAAAAGATTAAACACTCAAGTCTTTTAGTGCTTAATAGAGAAAATGGTTTAACCTTATGCAATTAATAAATTAAATCAATACATTAACTTATATAACTTGTCTAATAAAAAAGCTAAGCTTTTTTCTCCAGTTGAAATAAGGCCGCTCCTCACTAGAAGGCAGTAACTAATTAAACCAGTCATAATTATTCAAAAATAGTTTTGTTTTTCCAGATGAAGTCTAAATTTAGGCTCCAGCTTATCCACCAAATTTTACAAATATTTTTTTCTCAGAAAACAAAAACAAAATATCTACTGGCATTCCTTAGTGAAAGAATAGGTTGCATAAAAAGTTAAGTGTATAGTTTATTTCTTTCTTCTATTTAGAGCACAGGCACACAGGTAGTTTATATCCCATAAACACAGTAAATCATAACTTTAATGAATTTAGGATATATGCCTGAAGTATGAAGTTACTTTTATATACTGTTAAATACAGATAAATATATAAATTTATATTAAATATAAATATATGTGCAGTATTTTATTGATCATGCATAGTCTCTTAACCAGATGGGGAAGGGGGTTACTGAATGGATGATGAGTACTAAGGGCACTTGTTGGGATGAGCACTGGGTGTTATATATAAGTGATGAATCAATAATTCTACTCCTGAAACCAATATTATACTATATGTTAACTAACTTGAATTTAAATAAAATCCTGAAGTTAAAAAAACCTGAAGAAGCACATAGGAGCTACTGGCCCCCTGAGTGAGTAGTCCATTGTACTCTACCTTGTCTTAGACCTTGAGCCATCCAGAGATCTTGGTTAGTTTTCAAACTCATGTCTTCTGTCCTTCAGACCAGTCTACTTCTATGATATCAAGCAGTGGAGAACTCCTTCCCAAAGTCAAACAGTAAAGCCTAAGAGTGAAATAAAATTGATTTTTAAAAATATCATCTGAATATTTGATTTCATGGACCAAAGACTTTGTAGACTTAAAATGTAAGCTTATTTTTGTCCCATTTCAGAGGGGGGGAAAGTGCTCTCTATTTCGATGGGTCAGTTTGTACTTTCTAAATGTTCTCTGTGAGGCTCCATTCTCTCTTATGGAAAACTGTTCTGTTAGGTCACTAGGAAGAGATATTTTCAAAGTGATTAAGCAGGTTCTGTTAGGGATTTCTCAATAGTGCTTGTCTTTACTCACAAAATATTGCTATTATGGCTGAATAAGCTTAAATGACATCTGCTATCTAAGGCAGGAATATCATTTTCATAACGAAAAGAGGCCAAAATAATTAAGAATGAGATTTATAAAATTTGGACTAATACCATGTTACTTTATTTTATTAATTTAAGAAATGAAAATATTATATCTTTGGAGCCAGAAACTTGAATTATAAACAATGAAAAAGAATATAAGATGTATAGAGTGGCCAAAAATCAGAAACACGTACTGAACCCTTCTATTTTTAAGGAACAATATTAAGGATCATGTAACATAAAAATTCATAAAAGAAAATCCCAGTCTTTTAAGGAGCTTATAATTTTGGAGAGAAAAATCTATAAGCACTCATAAAGTTAATTAACAATAAAAAATATAAATAACACTTCAAGACAGAGATATATACGAAACTAAAGGTAATACCTAAGACTTCTTAGATGAGTGGTACAAATACAAAAGTGTAAAAGTAGTTGAGAGATGAATATATTTATTAGTTGCGGTATAGACAAAGCTACTGTAGGAGAGGGAGAGCGAGACCTAAAACTTTAGAGGCTCAAACAACACAGACATTTAGAGGAAAGGTGGTCAGGGCAGATATATATCTTGGCTCCACCGGATCATCTGGAAACCTCAAAGCCCCCTTCTACTTAGTTGTTTCACTGCCTTTCAGGGTATTGTATTGTATTGGATAGATAGAGTGAGATTAGCATCCAGGGTAGATAAAATAAGCATCTTAATGCCACCACACAGTCATTTCTCACCTACATAAAGTCTGGAGGGTGACCAGAGTGATAGCAGGGAAGGTAGGACATCTGCTCCATGAAGACATTTAAAGACCTAGGTTGACTGAGGCTCTTCTGTCATTGGCAGCATGGTCCTGGGCATAGATATCCAGTACTGTTTGCTTATGAAAATGAAAAGGTTCCGGACACCTGGGTGGCTCAGTCAGTTGAGCGTCCGACTTCAGCTCAGGTTATGATCTCACAATTCATGGGTTTGCATCGGGCTCTGTGCTGACAGCTAGCTCAGACCCTGGAGACTGCCTTCAGATTCTGTGTCTCCCTCTCTCTCTGACTCTCCCCTGTCACACTGTCTCTCTCTCTCAGAAATAAATAAATCATTATAAAAATCTTTTTAAAAAGAAAATGAGAAGGCTCAAAAGGGTTTTTATCTTATATATTTTTTTAATTTTTTGATTTCTTTGACAATAGAAATCTCTCAAAACCAAAGTAAGCTTCTAACCTATTTATTCTCTTCAGTTCTTGTGGCAGGCAAAATTCTAAGATTGTCCTCCAAATTCTTATCCCACTGTGTACATGCCTTATTTACTATATATAGTATATAATGCCACCTTGACTTTGGGCACACCTGTGAATATGATGGGACATCACTTCCATGATTCAGGTACCAATCAAATAACTGAGTTAATCAAAAGGGAGAGTATCTGAATGGGCCTAACCTAATCAGGTGAGCCTTTAAAAAGAAGTGGGCCATTCCCGAAGTCAGAGATGCATGTGAGGGAGATTCTGTTGCTGGCTTTGAAGATGGAGCTATATGTCAAGAACTTGAAAGCATCCTCTAGAAGTGGAAAGCAACTCCCAGATGACATTCAATAAGGAAATGGTGGCCTTCGTTTTATAACCTGAAGAAATTGAACTCTGCCAACAACCAGTAATTTTGGAAATGGACCTTAAATCTCAGATGAGAACACAGTCCCAGTCAGTACTTTAAATTCAGCCATATGAGACTTGAGCAGAAGATTCAACTATGCTATGACCAGACCTTTGACCTATGGAACAGTGACATGATGTTTTAAGTTGCTAAATTTGTGGTAATTTGTTAGGCAGCAATAGAGAGCTAATATAATTCCAAAGTTGCTAGACATAATTCTCAAGCCCAATTTCTTTCTTTCTTTCTTCCTTATACTCACTCTTTACTCCTAAATTCAAAATATCTTCCTTGAGGCCACCAGACTTGGGAAAAAGGGCCATAGATGGGCTCTTGTTACTTAAAATTTGCTTCTTCTTTTTGAAGCTGTCTTAGTCAGTTCAGGCTGCTGTAACAAAGTACTATAGACTCGGCATCAACAACATAAATTTGTTTTTTCTCACAGTTCTCTCACAAGGTGGGAATCCCAGATCATGAGATCGTGGTGCCAGTATGGTCAGATTCTAGTGAAAGCTTGCTTCCAGGTTTGCAGCCGGCTATTTTCCATTGTCTCCTCACATGGCAGAGAACAGAGACAGGAAAGAAGCTCTCTCGTGCCTCTTTAAATATAGACATCATTCCCATTCCTGAGCGCTCTGCCTTCATAACCCAGTTACCTCCTTACTTCCAAATACTATTGTACTGAAGATTGATTTGGCATACAAACTAGGGGAATGGAAGGGGAATGGAGAGGGTGGGCACAAATATTCAGTCCACAACAGGGGCCTAGAGGCAGTGGGTATTTCCAACTGCTCTAAATCCTAAATTTCTGGACTGACTCTAGTCCCCATCCTTTCTCTTGCAAACCAACTAATTCTTATGTTCTTCTCTTTCTTATAAAACTTGCTAAATGAAACCAGGTACAATCACACACACGACTAATATTCTGTTTTCCAACTATATTTGAAAATCTGAATAAAAAGGATAATTTTCCAAGAAAAACATATATTATAAAAATTTGTCCATAAAAAGGACAACAACTTGTACAAACAAATAGTAGAACAAAATGACAGTTTTGAAAAAAAAATAACCTTGTAAACATTGGCTCAGATAAGGTTTTTTGGTCCAATTTCAATAAAACCCATAGAAGCAATTACTCTCATACTATTTATATAATGCTAGAGTGAAGAGAAAAAACCCTCATTTTTCAAAATAAGCTATTATAATTTTGAATCTCAGATCTGATAAAGATAGAATATAGATAGAATTTACACCAATTTTACTTTTGAATAGTATGTACAATCCAAAAAACCTGGCAAAATATATATACATTTTAATGTATATGTAAAAATCCTACCACATTAGCAAAGAATCCTGCAATACAACAAAAGAATAAAATTCCATCACCACAAGAGGGATATTAAAGTATTGTGAGCATTGTTCAATATTAGCATTGGTTAGCAAGATGAAAATACATGCCTTTATACAAATAGACCAAAAAAGAAAAATCAGATCTTGATAGACTTTTAAAAAGATGTTTTGCAAAATTTAACATTTATTTCTGATTAAAGTTCTCAATAAGATTGAAATATAACATATTTCCTTAATATGGGAGAAAGTTATAAATCTGTTTCCAACCACCAACCAATGTCATGCTTAGTGTCAAGATAATGAGGAGAGGGGCTCTGGGGTGGCTCAGTCAGTTGAGCATCTGACTTTGGCTCAGGTCATGACCTCACAGTTTGTGAGCCCCACATAGGGCTCTATGCCAAGTGCAGAGCCTGGAGCCTGCTTTGCATTCTGTCTCTATCTCTCTGCCCCTCCCTTGCTCATGCTCTCTCTCTCTCCTTCTCTCGAGAATAAATAACATTAAAAAAATTTTTTTAAAGACAGTAAGGAGAGAATCAGGACTATTTATTATCACTGTTATTGTCTAACAAAGTCCTGAAGCAAAGTCATTTTAGCTAACAAGCTGTAACTATGATTGTAATTTGCAAGTATACCTGAAAATTCCAAATAATCAATTGAAAAAAACATTAAACATAATTTATAAAAACATTATGAGTAAGGCAACAGATTAAAAAGATAAACACACAATAATATTTTAAATATAAATTATAATCAGTCAAAATATAATACATTAAAGGCTTATTCATAATAAGAACACAAAAGTAAATACCCAAAATGTACTTAAGAAATGCAGAAAACATATGGGGGAAAAACCCACAATGTTTTTTAAAAATTATTCAAGAAAAGTTGAAGTGTTAATGACAAAAACAGAACATCTGAGACACACTGATAACCACCTAGAAGTATTTGGAAGATCCTTACCTCATAATTTAAAATGTAATGTCTTTCAAGCTAAATTAACTATAAAGAATAAGATTATAAAACTAAAATGAAGGATCAGTGAGTATTTTTAATTTTGGTGTGAATGTGAACTTGTAAACGTGACTTCAAAGGCAGATTCCTCAGTGAAAAAAAATCGGTAGTTTTTATCATATAAACTTAAAAACCATTACCCATCAGTTTCAATGGAAAGGAGATAGTGGTCAAAAAGCAAGGCCTGTCCCATGGACAGAAGCATATCAGAATTTTCATGTATATGAATTCTAAGATTACTTTCACTTTGGTTTTTACTTTTTTAACGGTCATTCATTGAGTATTTAATATGGGCCAGGCAATGACCATACAAGGTAGACATCATTATTCTCGTTTTACAGATGAAGACTGACATTTAGAGATGTTTTTATCACCATTACATTATTAGTACCGAGATAACACGATTAGCAGCTTGCCTATTCTGAAAAGAGTGCTGAGTACTTTATAAGGATTCTCACTTAAGTCTCATCATGATTCTATGTGATAGGAACTATTAGTATTCTAATATTCAGATAAGAAATCTCAGGTTCAAAGAGGTTAAAGAATTTGACCCGGCTTGTAAGTAGTAGCCTGGAATTGAGCCCACATCTGCCTTCACACACCCCACCCCCACAAGCCAGAGCTCAGAGGCATTAGTTATGCTATTTAAATTGTGTTGAAATTCTCAAGCAATCTGAAAGATGGACATGAGATTTTTATGTTTTTCAGAAGCAGATGTTTGTTTGAAGATGTTAAGAAAGAGTGACCTGAACTTCTATAAATTCAAAAAGTATCAATGAATAGTTAAAATTTAACATAAACATTATGAAAAATTATACATAACATTTAATAAGTATTTAATGAATGCCTCTTATGGGCTGGACACCATTTTAGGCACTGAATATTTAGAGAAGGAGTAGATAGGTCCCTAACTTCGCTTCTCTAAAGGGACTTTAAGGTCCCTTAAGAGTAAGGTAAATGTTCTTACAAATCATTAAAGAAAAAAATGAGCAGCAATCCAATATAAAAAGGAATAAGGATGCATATAGGCAAGAAAGAAATGAATTCTCAAGAAAATATACTCACATTCTTATTAGTAATAAAAGAAATGAACTTAAACAATAAGATTCCAGTTTTTACCTATCAGAAGAACAAAGATTAAACAAGAATGATTTCATGTCGTTTTGTGGTTGGTGTGTGGAAGGACATACGCTACCAGTCAGAGCATAAATGGGCCCAGAACTGATGTAAAGCTGAAGGTAGAGGACTGTTACCAACTCCAAAAGTTGGATGTAAACAGCCAACAATAAAGAATAAAATAAAATAATACAATGGAATTTACATATAATGGAACATATCTAGTGATCAGACATGATGATTTGATCACTACTTACCAAAAGGAAAGATTGTTAAGAAGTGAAGAATATCATTATGTGAAGTAGAAATTATAGAGAAAAATATATAATATGAACTCATTTTTTATGAATCATTGTATCTATATCCTGTAACAATACTAGGAGATATTTTAAAAATTTGCCTAATTTTTAATCTAATAATAATGTATAATTTCTATGGTCTTCAGGCTGCAACTACAGCACACTAAAGTCAAATAAATCTAAGTTGAGTAAGTTGAGGAGAAGGTCAGAGACTCACTCAGCTGTTGGGATCTTAGACACAAAAAGCCTAAGGTTAGAATCTCACTGCCCCTCTTCTATTCTGCCTCTGAACATTGGCTAACTTTTAGCAAACCTGTTACATGCAGAGAGATAAAATATACTAGAATTAGAGGGCATAGTTCAAAGCATTGTCCCTTAGAAAATAACACAAACCACAATTATTTAGCATTTGTTAGTCTCTAAAAATAGAGTATTACTATCCATCTCTCAAATAGGCATTAAAGATGTAGAAGCTCTGAGTCATGCTTGGCAGGTTAAATATCTTATTTGCCCCTAGAACTTGGACCACGTCTTTATATTTCATCAGGTAAGCCAAATATGGCATCGGGGGAACAGCTAATTCCCTCTGCTGTCCTAGGTCACTGTTGATATTAAATGACCCTTTCATCGCTACTCAAGTGCTGAGAACTGGCTGAAGCAACTACAACTTTGTTTATTTTGGGAATGATATAACTTGATAAGCTCAGGACTTGCTGAATTGGGGCTACTAGTCTAAATGTTTGTTCAATTGGCAAACCAATTGAGTGTGCCTCCCCAACTAAATTAATTTTTTTTAATTGAGAGAACTGTCAGTTGTATTGGCATCACATAGATACAGTCTATTATATTATTATTAACCAAGGATCCTTTGAACCTAAATGTTTTATAAACAAAAGATCCTTTGAACCTAAAAAAGAGCTATTTTTCTCCTAAATATAGATGATGTACTATTAGAGAAATAGTATATCACCTATATTTAATTTCTAGCTGGAGATTGCCATCTAATCTAAGCCAGAGCATTGTGTTTGTGAAGGGTAGAAAGCCTTTAATTATGGGAATGTGGGGTTTCCGCATCAGGAAAGGATAGATTTTTTTTTCATGACACTCCATTCTGCAAGAAAATGTCTAAAGCTGTAGAAATGGGTGTGCTGAAGCCTCACAAACTGTTGACTAGCTAGCTAACTTCTCAAAAACACCCAAATTTAAATTTTATGACAAGATTTAAATCAGTATGTCAAATTATTATCTAAAGCTTTTATTTAGTGTTTTACAGTTCAGAGGGAACTTAACATAGTTCTCACTTGGGATAATTCACAAAACTCTCGCAGCTTAGGAGGGTTAAGTGCCCTGCCCTGAAATACTCAGGTAGTAAGCAGCAAGGTCCAATTCAAATCAAGGTCTTCTTAGTCTATATTTGGTCAGTTGTCTTTCTACACCCTATATTTTCTTTGGGTTACCTTTGACCCGATCACAGCTTTGAGTAGAATGCCCCATAAATCTTCCATGCCCATCACAACACTAGGCATTAAGGCAAAGAGCATGAATGACAAATAGCTGACATTTATGCTGGCTCTCCCCACTCTGACACTGCACTCCTTCCTGCTATTCCTGGATGTGGCCTCAGAATCCTTCACAACACAACCCTCCATGCATCCACTGTAAATTAATCAGATTTGGAACGCCAGGGGACACCTATTTTTGTCATCCTTGAAATAATGTTCTGTCATCTTCCATCCTCTTAATTCTTAACAATTACAAATTCGTAAACAAATATTTCTGTGCATCTGGAGTGAAGAAATTCTCTGTATTTTTAATCATAGATTATTAGTACTCAGCTTTTAAATTGTTCCCCGGTCCTCTCATTCCACAACAAGGCTGTCTTCCCAAAGTCCTGTTTTCATCATAGCACCTCTTTGTTTAAAAATCCTCATTGCTTCTCCAATGTCTACTGGGAGTCCAAACTCCTTGCCCTGGCATCCAGGTCTCACTGCCACTATTTCACAACATGAACATCATTCCCGGGCAATTGGGACTGCTCATTTTTGAATACACACTCTCCTTAACACCACCCTCTTTTCTTGATAAGCTTTATCAGAAATGCCTTTCCTTCCTTATCTTACTCCAACTTTATTCATCAATACTCCTACCAGTTTTTCAAGGAGACCAATTGCTATCTAATTTTTTTTTTAATTTTGGTTCTTCCACTTAAAAGCTACATGAGAGGCGCCTGGGTGGCTTAGTCGATTAAGCGTCCGACTTTCGCTTAGGTCATGATCTCGCGGTTCGTGGGTTCGAGCCCCGCGTCGGGCTCTGTGCTGACTGCCAGCTCAGAGCCTGGAGCCTGTTTCAGAGTCTGTGACTCCCTCTCTCTCTGGCCCTCCCCTTCTCACGCTGTCTCTCTCTCTCTCTCTCCTAGAAATAAATAAAACATTAAAAAAAAAAAATCTGCATGAGGTTGGGCAGGTTACTTAACTTTCCTGTGCCTCTAATTTGCCATCTATAAAGTGGGAACAATAATAGCTCATGAAGTTGTTATGAAAATTATTCCATGCAGAGGCCTCAGAAAAATGACTGGCACATAGTTATGGGCTATACCATTCTTGTTATCGGTATCATCATTATTATTTGAGAGCGATTGTTTCTCATTATACTCTAAGACCATTAGGTATTATCTTGTGATAAAACACCACACACTGCCTTGATGCATTGGTATATGTATATATGCCCTATAGGCATTTTAAGTTCTAGTAGGGACTAGTTCTAGCCATGATGTTAAGACATTTTTATTTCACAAAACCAATAATATAGGGCCTTGAACATTGTAAGTAAGAAATAGAGATCTATTGCATCTCATGTTTTCACAAAAGAATGCTATGCATAGGCATAATTTAATAAGTATCATATTTTCAAATTCTGTTGACTTTTTCCACCATACATAGAGTAAGAAGTAAATTATTTGCTAGAATCTCAGAGCAGACAAAGAACTTGAAAAGGATTGCAATTCATTCTCTGACTTCTAGTTTAGGGGAATCTAAGCTATTCAAAACAAATGACTACTTCTCCACAGTTAATCGATTTCAAAGGACAAAAATACTTCAATCACCCCATTTGTATTATTCCAGTGTTTATGTAGCTAAATGTGTTTCCTCAAGTCTAGCCAAGTTCTCTTGACACAGTGAATATCTCCCCAAGATATTATCTTCTCCGTCTTTAATCCAAGTAAAGCAAGATTATTAGTTTCTTCTCAAAGGATCTATTTTTCTTGTCTTTAAATCAACTTGAATCCTCTTTCAAGATTCATTCTTATTCCTGCACTGAAAGAAAATATAGAAACCAGTGCCAAGAATCAAGGATGAATGACTTTCTGGATACATTAAAATATTATCTCGTATTTTTCATAAAAGCTAAATTCTTGTCCTGTGCTCACTGTGATTAATAAGACCCTTGAAACTTGGCTGCATTTGTGTGGATTTTATCCGTTCCAGAGCTGTCTGACTTAGTTTTAGTCCCCAAATGAACTGTTTTGCAATGGGGTCTATAAACCACTCTCAAATGTATCAAGGAAACTCTAGGAGGTGTTATTTGCCCCAGATAATTTAGTGTCATGAACAGACGTGATGAAATCTCAATTTCTTCATCCAGGTCAGAGTTATCCAATAAAATTAGCCCTTGAGGGGCTCCTGAAGAGCAATTCCTAATGGGTGATCTTTCAGACTGTTATTTTATGCACTAGCAGTGGTTTGGTCTAGATTCAATCTTTTTAGCTTGTAGACAAGACTATCAGAAGGCAAGTTAAGTGGTAATGGTGAGGGGGAATCCAAATCCTTATTAAAATCAGTCAGGATATGCCAATTATTCCTCCTTTGTCTGAATGCAGCCCATGTCTCATATAGCACGAACACAATATTTTATAACATGACTCACTGTTCCAAGAACCATGCCTCTCACCTCTAATACTTTGTGTTCATTTACATCCTTGGAGCAGATCAACGGGTCATTTTTAACAATTCAAGAGCTTTTTCTATTACTTTTAACATTGTACCGGTCTAGAAAACTATTTTAAGAATGCTCGTATACATTATAGCAAAGACTAAGAAGTTTACAAAATAGTGGATGAATTTGTGGTTGAAAGCCTAAAGTGATAAATGATAACCACAAAAATCCCACATGTGAGGAAATACTCTGTTCTTTTTGGAAAAGGAAAGGCACTAGGGAAGATTAGATCTAAAGTTTTCCCAAAGGCTTATGCCCTGAAAATTGGAAAAAGACCAAACTCTGGAAACTGTTAAGATTTTTTTTTAAGGGATTAAGTCTGAAAGCAGACCAAGGGATAACTACTCTAAACTGAGAGATGGATTGTGCCCGATTGATATCAGATGTCCCAAGTTAAACACCAAGTAATCTTTCCATTTACTTTTCATGATAGTGACAGGCAAATCAGAATCTATTTTTGATGCTCTTTCATGGCAGATACTAGAGAATCTGTCCTGCCTTTGTACACTTGGTGTTTATGACAGGTCATATTTTCTTTGAAAGCCATAGGGATTGAATATATACTAACCCAGGAAGTGGCATAAATGATCCAATAGAGATGTTACTCATCCCTAAATGGTATCCATAGCTTTGAAATCTACCAAAGGGAGTAAAATAACAGTAGCAACAATAGCAATAATAGAATACTAATCCTTCAATGCAGCGCATTTGCACTTGAAATGAAAATAATGTGTTGTTTTGCTCATTACAAAAATTACAGATATTTACTGTCTACTAAAAATACTAAGAAAACAAAGAAAATCACAAAAAATAGAGTAAAAATCATTGAAGGCCTTTCATTAGGATAACTACTTTTAATTTGTCTGTAAGCATCCTTCTACCTCTATATATACATTAGCTCATATAAAATTGTATTTCCAAATTTACATATACAGGGCCATATTGTACAATATATTTTCATTTAACAAGATAGTATGCATAGTTTCATGTTATTAAATACACTTTTAAGTGATTGCATAGAATTCTATTGGATGAATGTATCTTTGGGTTAATAGATATTTAAGCTATCTTCAATTTTTTTTGCTATTATAATTAAGACTTGAACAAGCAATCTTTAGCACATGTATTGGCAGATTTGTGCCACTGTGTCTTCATAAAAAAGGACTGTTTTTACATTTTAATATGTATTGCTGTCCAGCAGAGTTGTGTTAGTTACTCTGGAAGCAATGCATGATCAAACTCATTTACTTTTCTAACATTAAGCTTACTGTTGCAAGCCCAAAGTTCCATCACCTTTTTCATCTTTGCTAAATTGATGGGTGAAAATGATACTTAATTGCAGTTTATATTATTTCTTAAAGTCACAGTGAAGTTTAAAATATTAACCTGAATTATTAATTCTTTGTCAATTGTCCATTTATTATGTTCTTGGTCAACTATTTTTCTACTATTGATTTCAAAAAGCAAAATATATTAGGGATTGTCAATTTGGTCTGCTTTGTTTGGTTGTTCAAATAGCTTCTTGAATTGTCATTTGCTTTCCAACTTTGTATTTAGTATTTTTTAATTGTATAAAATTTGTAATCAACATAGTCAAAATTGTATGCAGTCAATTCCACACTTCTGATTTTCACATCATGATGTGCTTAAAAGAATACTCAGCCCTAATAATTTTATGTCTTTACTTTTTACATTTAAATTTTGTGATTGAGTTCCAAATGAGGGGAGATAGGACACAAAATGTTTTAAATTTAAATGGCTAAACAACTGTCCCAATATTCTTCAGTTAAAAAAATATTCTTTTGCTCAGTTAAATTGACATAGATACCCAGTCATCTTTTTGCAGTCTCCCTGCCACTCAATTGCATGTCTCTTCTTATAGCATCACCACCAGCTTTAATGACTACAGCTCTATGGTATGTTTTGATATCTGGTGAAGAAAGAATTCTTCATTCTATTTAAAGAACATTTCTAGTTCTTCTTCTTATGTGCTTTTCCAGATGAACTATAGAAACAATCAAGTTCCAAAAAATTTTTCTGGATTTTTAATTACATAAAAAGATGAATTTCAGTAGAATTAAGTAGAATTTAAGATGAATTAAGTAGTGGTTTGTGACATGTCAAGTTGGGTAGACCAAACTACCTCTCCAAGAATTCATTTTCCTGTTTGTTTCTTGTTTACGTGCATCCTGAGAGAGCTTCTTGGGTGAGATTTGGCTGTGAAGGTGAAGGTGAAGCAGCAGCTATTTTGCAACTCACACTTTATCAGCGATTTGCTGACTCACTTGGTTGCCATAAGGCAGCAGCTGGACCTGCAATTGTTCCACTTCTTCAGCTAGAAACTTCTTCAGCTTCTCTGACTCCTAGACCATGACCAAGGTCCCTAGCTTCTGAAGGATACCACACCAACAAGATCTGAAATGGATAGGACTAGTGTGAGGAAAGCAAGGCACCTAGGAGACCAAAGACTCTCATATTTGTGCAAGTACCACTCTATGATTGCATATACCTGAGCATGCACACGTCCTTAACTTTGACTCTTGGATGCCCTGCTCCTAACACTATACAATGCAACAAGAACTTTCCCAGGTTTTGGTTGGTCTCTGTGAGCTCCTGATTTGGTTTGTGGGTTCCAGACTGTTTTTGCTTTGTCCCACCTTTTATTTAGGCTCTGGCATCAGACACAAAGACAACAGCTAGTTGAACTAGTTCCCATAATTGTATAAAGTTAAATCCCTATAACAAATCCCTCCCTCACACACACACACACACACATAATCCCGGAAAATACTTGAACTAATTATGGTAGACAAAGTTGAAGGACACTAAAATATAAAAATGCTCTTGAGAGTCAATAATAAAAAAATATATATATAGAAAAATAGACCAAGGATATAATAAATGAACAATTCTTAAAAATCCAAATTAATATTTTAAACTTTACTAGTAATCAAAGAAATCAATATAAGCACAATTAAACATCATTTACACCCATCACATTGTCAATGATGATATGTAGGTATCCCCTCAGCTCCATTCCATTGCCCCCTCCTTCAATAATCAAAAACCTATTTCTTAAGCTATATAAATGAATACCACTCCTGATTCCATCTTGTTAAAGTTATCTGCAGAACTCCAATCACTGAAGATTTTATCCCCTGGCTCACCATTTTCTCTGCCACTAATGCTGTCATCATTCTTAATGTCTCACGAATTACCTGTCCAACACCCTGGACTCTCAGTTCACAGAAATCTTTCCTCTCAAGGATTTTGCCCTTCATGTCAACTGAGCCCTCTTTCTCACACTCACACCCTCTCTTGGACTATCCCTGAGCACTGCACCACATCATAAATCTTGATGTCAATCATTTCCCTGTCACCAAGCAAATGGTCAATTTAGTGTTTAACAATTATAGAAGCAAGGGTTTAGAAACTTAAGTAATGACCTCACAATACTAGCACTTTGCCTATTACTGGTTTTCATGCATCTTAGATCCCAGATTATAGTCTCTAATGCCATTCTCTATCCAAAGGAACCAGGTAAATGTGAAAGTGGCTGATTCTATGTCCTTGGTGAGGAATAAATCCAGATAGTTAGGACTATAATATATTGTTGTGTCCAGAAATCAAAAACACTTGTTTTTAAAGGTGCTTAAACTATAAAGGAGCTACATAAAGTTGCTCCTGAAGATTGTTACTACAGTCTAATACCAAAATAGGATAAGTATTTGGAGAAATGTAAATCTGTGAAAAGCCATTAATCTCTAGTAAAATTTATAAATATGAATATTAATATGATATATTTAACCAGTTACAATATAAAGAGAGGAAGCAAGATTAGAACATGGTCACTTTTAAGATTCCATTTCTAAAATGTGGGCTTTTGTATATATGGATGTTGTTTTTTTCTATACTTACATGCCTGTCTATGAAATGCGTTATTAAATCTGAAATTGATGGTCATTTTGACTCACAAGAAATGGCAATTTCTAGGGATCCTGGGTGGCTCAGTGTCTGACTCTTGATTTCAGCTTAGGTCGTGATTCCAGGGATGTAAGATTGAGCCCCATATCAAGTTCTGCACTGAAAGTGGAGCCTTCTTAAGATTCTTTCTCTCCCTCTGCCCCTTCCCTCTCTCTAAAATACATTTTTTAAAAATCTTCTAAAAAATGGCAATTTCATGTGTTCAGCCAACACATACACATTTATATGTATCTGTGTAGGAAACAAAGGTTGTAAACAGATGACTATAAATGCCACAAATACTATTCAAAGAATTGTAAATAATGATTTTCTTTAGGGTTCACTCAAAATAATTGATTAGCCCAATATCTGGAAAAGAGAGCTCCTAACATAAAATTACCTCCTCATCCTTTGGATGACCATAATATTTATCATTAAATAGCAATAGTGCTCAAGAAAGTGAACTGAGGAGACATCTGACAAATCCTTGCTGAGAATGAAGAGAGAAGCAACATCAGATATCAACAGATCTGGTTTGGAGTGTCCCATGTAAGTAGTAACTGTAAAAGGCTTTGATCTGAGCTAACAACCAGGTCCTCATAGGAGAATAGCACACCATACTGCCTTGGTGATCACGCATCTCCTCATGGAAGTTACAGAGGCAATGCTTCACTGCCACTTGACCAATCTTAGCAGAATGTCCTGCAATTTTTCACAGAGCAAGGGGAAATAAATGTGATGAGAAGCCACCAGGAGACAGTGCCTTATCACAATCATATGAGAGACTGCCAGTCCACTGTTTCTCATCCGTCTCCCTAGCTCCAGCTGAGTACACGACTTTAATCTTGACCCTCCCTTAGGGTACAGCTGCAGGCTTCTGTGTAGGGGTATAAAACTGCTTGGCTGCATTTTAGAGTTGGCTCCTCTACAACAGAACAGCCCACCACCACTCATGACACGTGTGCTCTGGGCTCTGACTGGTGCCATCTTGTGATACTAGGGAAACAGGAAGCTGACCCTATCCAGCTTGCTTTTGCTGTCTGAATCCATCTGGATTGATTGTTTTCTCTTTTTTTCTTTTATGTTTATTTACTTTTGAGAGAGAGAGTAGGAGCGAGGGAAGGGCAGAGAGAGGGGGACAGAGAATCCAAAGCGCGCTCTGTACTGACAGCAGAGAGCCCGACGCAGGGCTGGAACTCACAAACCACAAGATCATGACCTGAGCTAAAGTTGGACCCTTAACCAACTGAGTCACCCAGGATCCCCTCGTTGTTTTCTTACCAGCTGAAGCTATAGAGGTATATGGCAAGCCAAGCTAACAGGTGCAGCACTAACACTTGTGGCCCATTAGCCACAGGGCTGCTGCTTTGGGAATGCTCAACTGCTTGACCGTCCTCTGGCCCAGCCAAGAACCAATTGTTCTGTAGTTCAGAGACAAACATCTCAGCTGGGTCTGAAACATTATCCTTCTTGTTTTGAGTCTGATATGATTAATGACACCTTGAGAGGCAAAGAAATAAGCACAAAGAAAGAAAAGGAGCAAACCTATAATTTTACTACTTTGAAATGCCTTAAGTGAAACAATAAATGTTTATCATTATAATAATTTGTGTGCATATTTAAGGTAGCAGAAGCACTTAAGAAACTGATATGTTAAATCATGATATTTTTTACAATGTTTAGAGATTTGTGTGTTTGAAATTAACATCTAGGAATAAAGGCGAAGATGGCGGAGAAGTAAGGAGCTCCGTACTAGCACTCGCGCCCATGCATCAAACAGAAAAGATCTGAAGCCATTGGAAACCTTACAAAATCTGAGAGACTGGGAGAAAAAGGACGCAGAATCCACTGAGAAAGCCTTCTAACGTGAGTGCGAACCGGGGAAGGTAAAATCGGGCTGGGATCGGAGACTCCAGGGTGGGAGGCGATCCCCCTCTACCCTCTATGGGGAGTGAGAGGGGAAAAGGAGAGAGTCCGAGACAGAAAAATCTCCGCTCGGTGCATAGAAAGACCGTACTTGCCAAATAACTGCACACCAGGTCCCCTCGCGACAACTGGTCCTGGGGGAGGCTGAGCACACAAACTGCTTCTTTGTGCCGCTCCTGGAGGTTGGATTTCAGAGCTGCGGCGCGCCTGCCGCCATTGTAGCTCCAGGGCGGCTGGGACCCCTGAAAGAGCCGTGCAGACACCGGGCGTCCGCGCTCCTGGCTGGCTGGAACTCGAGAGGGAAGGCAA
Organism: Proteles cristata cristata; assembly: GCA_017311185.1. NCBI lineage: Eukaryota > Metazoa > Chordata > Mammalia > Carnivora > Hyaenidae > Proteles > Proteles cristata. The sequence continues at coordinate 1,592,452 of JAESUZ010000223.1, read as the reverse complement.
AGAGCTAAAAACTGGGAAATTTGCCTGTGAGTTCGTGTTTCGGGTGACGAGCCATAGAGAAACCCGGTTTTCCTCACTCCAGCGGGCTCAGGCTACGCGGACCCGGCAGGCAAGCCCCCGCGCATGCGCACCAGCCCAACCCAGAGAAGGAAGCAGCGATCCTGACTCCGCCCCCAGAGCTCAGCAGGGAGCCTGGAATAGCCCGAGGGGGTTGTCTGGGAAGCTGTGTCTAAGGCAACTTCAGCGGGGCGCGGACTGGGATTTGGAGATTGGAACTGGTCTGGGTTGAAGAGTGCAACCAACTTCGGCTGCGTCCCCGGAACGGGGAGTTGACACGCCAAAAAAAAAAAAAAGCGAGCTGCAGCGCGGGGTTCAAGAAGGGACTGGAGCACCGTCACTCTCCTCCCCACAATCGCCAAGGCAGAACCCCCGCCTGAGGCATCGGATCACGCCACGCCCATCCCTGCCTGAGAGGTGCCCTCCTCCCTTTTTTTTTCTTTTTCCTTTTTTTGTTTTTTTTCCTTTTTTTCTTCTTTCTTTTTTTTCCCCTTTCTTTTCTCTTTTTTTCTTCTTCTTTCTCTTTTCTCGCTTTTTTCCCCAAAACACTGACCTGATTAACTCTGGTCGCCAGCTTGCTTAAACAATCACAACAAGTCCATTCTGTAAATGTAAATTCTACACCTACCGACTTTTTCAGCTATTTCTCTCAGGAGTAATTAGATTATATAGTTTCTCTGGATAATTCCAGCATCCTTCTCTCACTTATCCAACCATATTCTACCCTTTACCTCTTTGAAAAAAGTTTCTTATCCCTTCTGCCTGTTCATTCTATTTCCAAATCTGCCTTGTCTCGCCCTGCCTTCTCTCTTTTTCTCTATGCTCTTCAACCAGCACTGCATACACACGGCTATTTAACTGTAGCTGGGAAATCAAGGTATATGCTTTAAACCGTTCTTTGTCCATCGGTTTTCTTCTTCTTTCCTTTTCTTTTCCCCTTTTTGACCCTTTTATGTATTTTATGCTCCCTATTATTCGCCCTCCCTCCTCCGTCTTTTCTATTAACTTTTTCGTTTTCCCTCTCGCTTTGCATGTTAGTTGAATCAGCCTGTGCGTTTGTGTACTCCTGCTCCCTGTGTGTTTGTCTATTTTCTTTTCCAGGGCTACCTCAAGAAACAAGCTAGAGTACACAAGGTGAAGAGTCCCAAATATCACTACGAATAGGAAAATAAAATAACTAAGGTCCCAACAAGAGAGACCGAGGGATACCATTCAAAAAACAATCTCTGAAAGGATAGGCCCTGGAAAGTCAAAGAGTCTTCTTGGATATAGCAGTGCTCATAGAAACAGAGAGGATAACAGGTCTTTAAAACCAACAAGAGCCAGAAAGCTAACTAAAATGACGAAACGAAAGAGCTCTCCTCCAAAGAAACTCCAAGAAGAAATGACAGCTAATGAACTGCTCAAAACAGATATCAGCAGCATAAGTGAACAAGATTTTAGAATAATAATGGTAAAATTAATAGCAGGGCTTGAAAAAAACATAGGGGACATCAAAGAAACTATGGCTACAGACAGAATGGAAAATAAAAATAGGCATGAAGAATTAAAAAATGCGATAATGAGATACATAATAAATTAGAGGCCTTCAATGCACGGCTTGAAGAGGCAGAAAGGAGAATAAGTGATTTAGAAGACACCATTATAGAAAAACAAGAAGCTGACAAAAAAAGAGACAAAATGATCCAGGAACAGGAAAGAAGAATTCGAGAGCTCAGCGACACAGTCAAATGCAACAATATCCGTATCATAGGAATCCCAGAAGAGGAATAGACAGGGAAAGGTGCTGAAGGAATCCTGGAACAAATTATAGCAGAGAACTTCCCCGACCTGGGGAAGGAAGTCAATGTGGAAATACAAGAGGCTCAGAGGACTCCCCTCAGACATACCTTGAATCGATCTTCTGCACGACATGTCATCGTAAAAATGGGAAAATACAAGGACAAAGAGAGAATTTTGAAAGCAGCTAGGGAGAAAAGGGCCCTCACATACAAAGGGAAACCCATCAGAGTGGTGACAGATCTATCTACTGAAACGTGGCAGGCTAGAAAGGAATGGCAGGAAATCTTCAATGTGATGAACAGAAAAAATATTCAGCCAAGAATCCTCTATCCAGCAAGCCTGTCATTCAAAATAGAAGGAGAGATAAAAACCTTTCCAAACAAACAGAAATTGAAAGAATTTGTCACCACGAAGCCAGCCCTACAAGAAATCCTGAAGGGGATGCTCTGAAGGAAAGGTTGCAAGGAACAAAGATTCCAGAGACACCACCACAAACATGAACCCTACAAAAGATACAAAGACTCTAAACCCACATATTTCAATAATAACACTGAATGTAAATGGGCTGAATGCTCCAATCAAAAGACATAGGGTAGCAGAGTGGATTAAAAAACAAAATCCATCTATATGCTGTCTACAAGAAACTCATTTTAGACGGGAAGATACCTTCAGATTAAAAGTAAGGGGATGGAGAAATATATATCATGCTACAGGAAATCAAAAGAAAGCCGGAGTAGCGATACTTATATCAGACAAACTGGACTTTAAATTAAAGACAATCACAAGAGATGAAGAAGGGCACTACATAATAATTACAGGGTTCATCCATCAGGAAGAACTAACAATCATAAATGTCTACGCACCAAATATGGGAGCACCTAAATATCTAAAACAATTAATCACAAACAGAAACAAGCTTATAGATAAGAATGTGCTAATAGCAGGGGACTTTAATACTCCGCTTACAGCAATGGATAGGTCAACCAGACAGAAAATCACTAAAGAAATAATGGACTTGAAAGACACATTGGACCAGATGGACCTGACGGATATATTTAGAACTTTACATCCTGAGGCCAGGGAATTTACTTTCTTCTCAAGTGCGCATGGCACATTCTCCAAGATAGATCACATACTGGGACATAAAGCAGCCCTCAATAAATATAAAAGAATAGAGATCATACCATGCACACTGTCAGATCACAATGCTTTGAAACTTGAAATCAATTACAGGAAGAAGTCTGGAAAACTTCCAAAAACATGGAGGTTAAAGAACACCCTTCTAAAGAATGAATGGGCCAATCAGGCAATTAGAGATGAAATTAAAAAATATATGGAAACAAATGAAAATGAAAACACAACAATTCAAAATCTATGGGATGCGGCAAAGGCAGTCCTAAGAGGAAAGTACATTGCTCTCCAGGCCTATTTCAAGAGATTAGAAAAAGCGCAAGTCCAAAATCTAACAGCTCACCTAAAGGAACTAGAGGCAGAGCAACAAGAACACCCTAAACCCAGTAGAAGAAGACAAATAGTAAAAATTAGAGCAGAAATAAACAACATAGAGACCAAAGAAACAATTGAACAGATCCATGAAACCAAGAGTTGGTTTTTTGAAAAAGTAAACAAAATTGACAAACCTCTAGCCAGACTTATCCAAAAGAAAAGAGAGAGCACCCAAATAGACAAAATTATGAATGAAAATGGACTTATTACCACCAACCCCTCAGAAATACAAGCAATTATCAGGGAATACTATGAAAAATTATATGCCATCAAAGTGGACAACTTAGAAGAAATGGACACATTCCTAAACACACACTCACTACCAAAATTCACACGGGAAGAAATGGAAAACCTGAACAGACCCATAACGAGTGAAGAAATTGAATCAGTGATCAAAAATCTCCCAACAAATAAGAGCCCTGGACCTGATGGCTTCCCTGGGGAATTCTACCAGACATTTAAAACAGAATTAATCCCAATACTTCTCAAGCTATTCCAAAAAATAGAAAGCGAAGAAAAACTCCCGGGCTCATTTTATGAAGCCAACATCACACTGATTCCCAAGCCAGACAGAGATCCAGCAAAAAAAGAGAACTACAGGCCAATATCCTTGATCAATACGGATGCAAAAATTCTCAACAAGATCCTTGCAAATCGAATCCAGCAGCATATCAAAAGGATCATCCACCAAGATCAAGTGGGATTCATTCCTGGGTTACAGGGCTGGTTCAACATTCGCAAATCAATCAATGTGATACATCATATCAATAAAAGAAAAGATAAAAACCATATGATCCTGTCAATAGATGCAGAAAAGCATTTGACAAAATACAGCATCCCTTCTTAATAAAGACTCTCGAGAAAGTTGGGATAGAAGGAACCTACTTAAACATCATCAAAGCCATCTATGAGAAGCCTTCAGCTAACATCATCCTCAACGGGGAAAAACTCAGAGCTTTCCCCCTGAGATCAGGAACACGACAGGGATGCCCACTCACCACTGCTGTTTAACATAGTGCTGGAAGTCCTAGCATCAGCCATCAGACACCAAAAGGAAATCAAAGGCATCAGAATTGGCAAAGAGGAAGTCAAACTTTCACTCTTTGCAGATGACATGATACTCTACATAGAAAACCCGACAGACTCCACCAGAAGCCTACTAGAACTGATCCAAGAATTCAGCCAAGTTGCAGGGTACAAAATCAACGTACAGAAATCGGTTGCATTTTTATACACCAACAATGAAGCAACAGAAAGAGACATCAAGAAACTGATCCCATTCACAATTGCACAAAAAACCATAAAATATCTTGGAATAAACCTAACCAAGGATACAAGAGATCTGTATGAGGAAAACTATAGAAAACTTATGAAGGAAATTGAAGAAGACACAAAGAAATGGAAAAACATTCCATGCTCATGGATAGGAAGAATAAATATAATTAAGATGTCATTACTACCTAAAGCACTCTACACATTCAATGCAATTCCAATCAAAATTGCACCAGCATACTTCTCAAAACTAGAACAAACTATCCAAAAATTTGTATGGAACCACAAAAGACCCCGAATAGCCAAAGTAATCCTGAAAAATAAAACCAAAACGGGAGGGATCACCATCCCAGACTTTAGTCTCTACTACAAAGCTGTCATCATCAAGACAGTATGGTATTGGCACAAAAACAGACACATAGACCAATGGAACAGAATTGAGAACTCAGAAGTGGACCCAAAAGTATACAGCCAACTGATCTTTGACAAAGCAGGAAAGAATATCCAATGGAAAAAAGACAGCCTTTTTAACAGATGGTGTTGGGAGAACTGGACAGCAACATGCAGAAGAATGAAACTAGATCATTTCCTCACACCATGCACAAAAATAAACTCAAAATGGATAAAGGACCTGAACGTGAGACAGGAAACTATCAACACCCTGGAGGAGAAAGCAGGAAACAACCTCCTTGACCTCCACCGCAGCAACTTCTTCCTTGACACATCCCCAAAAGCAAGGGAATCAAGAGCCAAAATAAACTGTTGAGACCTCCTCAAGATTAAAAGCTTCTGCACAGCCAAGGAAACAACCCAGAAAATTAATAGGCAACCAACCGAATGGGAAAAGATAGTTGCAAATGACATATCAGATAAAGGGTTGATATCCAGAATCTACAAGGAACTCACCAAACTACACACCCGAAAAACAAACAACCCAGTGAAGAAATGGGCAGAAGATAGGAACAGACACTTCTCCAAAGAGGACATCCAGATGGCCAACAGACACATGAAACGATGCTCAGCATCGCTCCTCATCAGGGAAATACAAATCAAAACCACACTGAGATACCACCTCACGCCAGTCAGAGTGGCTAAAATGAGCAAATCAGAGAACTCTAGATGCTGGCGAGGATGTGGAGAAACGGGCACCCTCCTACACTGTTGGTGGGAATGTAAACTGGTACAGCCCCTCTGGAAAACAGTGTGGAGGTTCCTTCAGGAAACTAACAATAGAACTCCCCTATGACCCAGCAATAGCACTGCTAGGAATTTACCCAAGGGATACAGAAATGCTGATGCATAGGAGCACATGTACCCCAATGTTCATAGCAGCACTCTCCACAATAGCTAAAACCTGGAAAGAGCCTAAGTGTCCATCAACAGATGAATGGATCAAGAAGATGTGGTTTATGTATACCATGGAATACTACATGGCAATGAGAAACAATGAAATCTGGCCATGTGTAGCAACATGGATGGACCTTGAGGGTGTTATGCTGAGCGAAATAAGTCAGGCAGAGAAAGACAAATATCATATGTGTGCACGTATAGGAGGATTAGGAGGAGCTTAACAGAGGACCAAGGGGGAGAATAAGGGCAGAAATGGTGGGGGAAAGGGGGAGAGGCAAACCATGAGAGACTCTTGAATGCTGACAAAAACTGAGGACTGGTGGATGTGGGGGGGAGGAGGGGTGGGCATGGAGGAGGGCACTTGTGGGGATGAGCATTGGGTGTTATGTGGAAACTAATTTGACAATAAACTATTTGTAAAAAAAAAAAAAAATTAATTAAAAAAAAAAAAAAAAGAGTTTTCCATATTAGCTTTCTTTCTTTCCTAACACTCATCCTCTCCATTTATTTAGGCCAAATCACTTCACTAGAAGGGTTTGTGTCAAGGCCACCAAGGATTATCTTGCTGAATTTAATGGTTAATTTTTACTCTTCATATTCCTCCAGCCTCTTAGCTTATCTCCTTCTTGACTTCCATCGCTTAGCTCTAAGATGTCACACTGTTCCTGTGTTCCTATTGACTAACGCTCCTTCTCGGTTGTCTTTGCAAGCCTCTTGGCTTAGTTCTAGGTCTCCTCTTCTCCATGTCGTTCTCCTTAAATATCTCATCTAACTACATATTTTTATTTTTTAATGTTTATCTATTTATTTTGAGAGATAGAGAAAGAGCAGGGGAGGGGCAGAGAGAGAGGAAGAGAAAGAACTGATGCAGGGTTTGATCTTACGAACCACAAAACAATGACCTGAGTTGAAATCAGGAGTCAGACACTTAACCAAACGAGTCACCTAAGCACTCCTACCTCCATATATAAATCTGGAGGCTCTGTCTCCAACCTGACCTCTTCCTTGAGTTCCAGACTCCTATATACTTCCTTTTCAGTTCACTGGGATGATTCCTAGGTATATTTGCCAGGATTTTCCAGAGAAACATAGTCAAAAGGATGTTAATATACAGAGAAAGACATTTATCTTAAGGAACTGGCCCATGAATTTATAATGTCTAGCAAGTCCAAAATCTGCAGGATAGGACAACATGCTGATCACACAGGAAGAAGCTGATGTTGCATTTTTAGCTCAAAGGCTATCTGCCACAGAATTCCCTCTTGCTTGGAGGAAGTCAGTCTTTTGTTATAGACAGGCCTTCACCTTGATTAGCTGAGGTCTAATCTAGATCCTCGTAAAGGATCATCTACGTAAGGTTCACGAATTTAAATGTTAAATTCATCCAAAAACACTCTCACAGAAACACCCAGAATAATGTTCGACTTCATATCTGGGTGCTGTGGCCCATCTAAGTTAACACATAAAATTAACCATCACAAAAGGACTTCTTCAATTAAACATGTCCTCAAATGTGCTTTTCCCCAAAGCTTCCCCATGTCAGTGAATGGTACTTCCATTCACTTATTTGGTCAGACCAATACTTTATATTCATCCTTTATTTATTTTTCCTTTGCTTCATATCCAATCCTTTAACTCATTTGTAGACTCTATGTTCAATTTGTCCTGAGTGTATCCCTTCATACCACTCCTAGCACCTCCACCCTGGTGCAAGCCACTATCATCTTTTGCTTGGAGGACAATAATAATATAACCTCCTAAATGGTCTCCCTACCCTCAGAATGCAGACAGAAAAGAGAGAAGGTTCAAGGCCTGTGCTTTGAGCTACTCCAATGTCAAGAGATCAGGAAGATGAGACCAAACAAGTAAAAGAGGCTAAGAAGAAGCAGCAATAAAGAAATTAAAAAATCGGGTGTTCTAGGAGACACTTGAAGAAAGCATTATAAGAAAAAGCAGCACCGGTAGAAGATTTCCTTAAAAGATAAATAGTACGATTTGACAATTAGGCTCAGCAATCTGTTGATCAGTGGGACGTCAACAAGTACAAGTTTGGTGGGGTAGAGAGGACAAAATCCTTCAGATATTCAAGAAATTATGGGAGAAAAGAAATTGGAAACAATGAGCATCTGCAACTATTTTAAGGAATCATATTATGAAAGAAAGAAGAGATATGTACTGGTAGCTGGAAGGACCAAGGAAGAGCTAGATTTTTAAAAGATAACCAAAATAACTGCAATGTCCAAAAGAGAGTAGGAAATTAGCTGTTGCAGAAGGAAAAAAGGAGAACTGTCAGAAGTGGTGAGCAATGATGAATTCAGTGCTCAGATGGACAGACAGAAGACCAGTCATTGGGTCCATAAGGCATATGGCAGAACATCCATACTGACACTGGGGAGAGACAAGTGTGCAGAGAGAGATAAGCGTGCACGGAGAGACAAGTGTGCAAGCACAGACGCACCTCACCCATGGAAGCTCTAGGTAAGTCCCTGGATAATGTCCCCTGAGCTTGAACAAAGGTGTCATGTACAGCACCCTCAAACGATAACCTCTGATGTGGTTGGTCAGGAATCTCAAGATAAAGACAAGGAATAGACCTTAGGGAGCACAAAACTCATAGTGTTTAAGGTTTCCAGTGTATCTGGGGCAAGTGGCTTGAAGCCTCAGCTTCAGCAAGATTTGAAATATGGAATTTTTTACCCACAGGAGCTTGAGGTAGCTCAAAGTGGCTTTTCCACAGGTAAGTGGCCAGTTTCAATCTTTTTCATATGAATTTATATTTAAATTGGGGGTAGCGTTTATTCATTAAACTTATCCAAGTGCCTTCAGTGAGCAGAATCTGCACGGTGCCCTGTTGGCCCTATTAGGATACCCGACATTCTGCCTGTGAAGTAGCCTTTCTAACAAGGAGCTGGATACCCTGACTAGCTGTTCATCTCATCCAGGTAAATGGATCTAGGTAACCATGGGCTTTATGGCTAAGCCCAAAGTGTTATGAGGAATGAATCTGGGAAACATTGGTGGAGGGCACATTTAAATTCTCGTTCCCTGACATTTCCTTCCATGTAGAGGGACATAATCCTCTTGACTCCTCTGTTTCCACACCCACTCCTCCCACGGAGGGATGGAATACTTTATCTGATTGGGGGGTTTGCAGGGAGAAAGTCGGGCATGCAAAGTCCAGTTGCTTCCCCTTCCATTTCTCATGTAACCCAGCTTGCCCTCAGAGCCTATGTAATTGAGGTGGCTCCAGGACGTGTGGTAATATTACAGATAAAGTTCCTGCCCTTGGTAGTTTAGTTCTGCCTATGATTAGGAACACAAATCTGCTAAATTCTGGGATTCGCATTTGGAAAGCCCACTATCCCACAGAAACGAGCAACCTACTCAAATACCAACTTTACCAGTAATTAAGGTGATATTTTAATCTTCCATAAGCTCTACTCCTTGTCTATCTTTTTAAATAGCTCCAAATTCAGGTGGAGAAGAGGGGTACCACTTACTGGACCCATTTAAATTTCCAGCAATTTCACTCATAAAGGCTCAATACAAAGGCTACAGCTACTCTGATTTAGAAAGATTTAGGTTTTCTAAATACACTTGAAAGTATGAGTTCAGTCTATTTTCATTACTTTCACATTTATCCTGAAATATTTGCATATGTAAAAGTCTATTTGAGTATTACTGCCAAGTGCTTAAAATTAGTCCACAAAAAATGAACTACAGACAGAATAAAATTAACATAGACTGTAGAAAAACACAAAATGCCTTAGGCTTACCATTTTATTACTAGTACCAAGTGTGAATATATTTCCTCCTGCATATTTTAAATTATTTTGAACACTACCAATCTCTAGGATCTATTTACATGGATGATTATACATTGAAATTAACCTGCAATATAAACCAGATTGAAGTTTTTTTAATCTGCTAGGCAAAGAATGACATTGTTTGGCATCTCACACAAGTCAACAAAAAATAGAAAAGCAGCTGTTTAATGAGGTTTTGCTAATTTTTTAAATAATGAGATGCCAAACTGGTACCCACACACCAAAAAAGCTCAGCTCTAATTAAGGTGATATCGGATATCAGTGTCAACAGGATTTCTTAAATATAGTGTCTTCATGTGGGCTCTTCCAGTCTGTCACAACTTAGTGGTTTTAGTAATGAAAAATCATGCATGAGCAAAATGTTATTTACAAATGCAAATGTGCCTCCAAAAATAAGTTTTTAAAGTAAATCTTACAACTTTTCTGAAAGAAGTTAGCCATTTGACTTGTATTAGGTTCTGGTACTTACCTAAAATATAGCTCCACTTAACATAACTTATATTCAATTTTAGTACCTTTTGTTTGTCACCCACACAAAAATTTCTTACAGAATATGTCATAGGGGCGCCTGGGTGGCTTAGTCGGTTAAGCATCCAACTTCCGCTTAGGTCATGATCTCGCGGTTCATGGGTTCCGGCCCCGCGTCGGGCTCTGCGCTGACTGCCAGCCTAGAGCCTGGAGCCTGTTTCAGTCTGTGACTCCCTCTCTCTCTGACCCTCCCCTGCTCACGCTGTCTGTCTCTCTCTCTCTCCTAGAAATAAATAAAACGTTAAAAAAAAATTTAGAATATGATGTCATATGTAGAAATTTCCATTACATACTTCACATTCAATATTAGACATTGTGTATTTAGGTATTGTCAGTTCTCACACCAAAAAGACATTGGAACAAAATAAAATAAGTACAGTATCTTTTCTGACTATTCTAGGCAATCACTAAAGTGAATATTTTGGGTACTAAATTTAGTGACTTCATAGTTTAATAATATCTGTCGGGGCGCCTGGGTGGCTTAGTTGGTTAAGCGTCCGACTTTCGCTTAGGTCATGATCTCGCGGTTCATGGGTTCGAGCCCCGCGTCAGGCTCTGTGCTGACTGCCAGCTCAGAGCCTGGAGCCTGTTTCAGTCTGTGACTCCCTGTCTCTCTGACCCTCCCCTGCTCACGCTGTCTCTCTCTCTCCTAGAAATAAATAAAACATTAAAAAAAAATTTTTTAAATAATATCTGTCATTTGGGGATATGAATTCATCATTTGGATAGCTTAAAACATCAAACTAAGGAGTCAACCAATCAAAAACATGCATTCTTTTGTATAAAGAAGATCTCTGGCTGAATTCAAAGTAATAATGATATTCTAATCTTTGAATTAAATATGAAGTCACATTTGGCAGTAATAATAGTTACCATTTATTGTGCCAGGCACATATCAGATGCTATACACTATAATATCCCATATAACTTAATCTCTAAAACAATGCTAGAGTACATAGCAATAGTCTAGTTTAACAAATGTGAAAACTGAATCCGAGAGAGGTTAAGTAACTTTAAGTACGATCACACAGCTTGTAGGTAGTAGAACTGGGATTTAAAATTTTTTAAATGTTTTACTTATTTCTGAGAGAGGGAGACAGCGTGAGCAGGGGAGGATCAGAGAGAGAGGGAAATACAGAATCTGAAACAGGCTCCAGGATCTGACTAGCTGTCAACAGAGCCGGACGTGGTGCTCAAACGCATGAACCGTAAGATCATGAACTGAGCCGAAGTCGGATGCTTAACTGACTGAACCACCCAGGTGCCCCGAGCTGGGATTTAAGCAGAGATGTCTGCCTGCAATGCTGTCATTTGTCTTTACAGAATAAAGTATTTCAGGTGAGGATCCATTTGTACAAAGTCGTCATTTGTGAAATGGTTGATCTGGCTGGCGTGGGGTTGAGTTCATGGCAATGGTTTAGAGCAAGGCAAGCCATTCAGGCTGAGAGTGAATTCTAAAATCTTTTCCTTCATTAATATTATGAGCTAAGTAGTTGAACTAACTTATCAAAGCATTCTTAATGACAGGGGGAATCTGATATGGAACCATAATCCCTAGTCACGTCAGGTTTGTACAGATAGGCTAAACATCTGAAGCATTTCTGCCCATTTATTATGGAACTGAGCTGTCCACAAAAGCTGTACAGTGTGTTGGTCTTATACAGATATTATTTAAGATCGATACTTATGTATACAGAGGAAAATTAAGGGCAACAAGATAATTAATACCTCCCAATGAAAGGTCCTTCTCATAGGATTTCTTGAAGTTAAAAAAGATTATGGAACCTTCTGCCCACGTATAACTCAGTTTTTGCATACATGTATTTCCCAACCCATTCTTGGCTATAGTTTGTAGCTCCAGATAATTATTGAATAAGAAGCACAAATAAATGAAATATGTTTCTAATAGAAATATATTATTGAAAGTAAAACAATAACGATGATGGTAATAGGCCTGAGTATTATGGGACAAGTAAGTATTTAGAACTCACTAAAAACAGAAATTAACAACCGATTTTCTGAGAAATCTCAGAAACATACAAGAATTTGAGGCAGTGAACAGAACTGTTTGTCACGTTAATGTTAACACTACTCTTTCCATTTGGTTGTCCACCTAGCCTACAAGTCGAGTGGTTCGGGTTACAAATCCCTGAGTTCTAAAGATACTAAGCATGCTAAACTTTCATCACAGACACATATAATCCATCTCCATTAGGGAGAGTAATGCACGCCGATAGCAGCACTAAATGTCAACAATCTGCACTCACGAACTCAATCAGGAGATTTCAGTGAATCCAATTTTTCGGAATCCTTCAGTCTTGAATATATTCATATCCTTTGACCCAGTAGCTCCACTTCTAGAAAATTATCCCACAATAATAACCACCTACATATACTAAGATATATGTACAAAGATATTCAGTGTCATAGTGAAAGGCTAGAAAGAGGGAAAGCTAAACACCTATCGATAAAAGAATGATTAAATTATTATTATTATTATTATTATGAAGTCATCAAAAAGAACAAGTTAAAAATTTTGTACTGACATGAAAATCTCTTCAAAATATGCTGTTGGGTAAAAATAAGCAAGGTAAAAGGTAACATCTAAAGTATGATGTTTCCTTAAAAATAAATGTGTTTAGAATATGTGCATGTAAATGCATAGGAAAGGAACCAGGAAAAATACCAAATATCTGGCATTAGTCACTTCTTGGGAAGGGAGAGAAACTGGGAAGAAAAGTGAGCAAAGGGAAGTATTCTCATTTTTTTGGTAAATATTCTACGTTGTTTGAATATTTTATAATAAGAATCCTGTAGTACTTGCGTAAACAGATAAAGAATCTGGGGTGCTTGAGTGGCTCAGTCGTTTAAGCATCTGATCTCAGCTCAGTTCATGATCTCACAGTTTGTGAGTTCGAGCCCCATATCAGACTGTGTGCTGACAGCTCAGAGCCTGGAGCTTGCTTCGAATTCTGGGTCTCCTTCTTTCTCTGACCCTTTCCCTCTCTCTCTCTCTCAAAAATAAATAAAAATACTTAAAATAATATTTTTAATAAGATAAACAATTCAGTTATGAGACTAAAACTTTGCTTTTAATATACTAGGATATTATTTGTGGGGTGCCTCAGTGGCTCATTTGGTTAAGCATCTGACTTTGGCTCAGGTCATGATCTCACAGCTCGTGAGTTCAAGCCCTGCGTTGGACTCTATGCTGACAGCTCAGAGCCTGGAGCCTGTTTTAGATTCTGTGTCTCCGTCTCTTTCCCCACCCTCTCTCCCCCTTCCCTGTGTCTCTCTCTGCCCCTCCCCCACTTGTACTCTATCTCTTTCAAAAATAAACAAACAGTAAAAAATATTTTTAAAGGATATATATTTTTATGTGGTGGGTGGGTGTGTATATATGCATATGAAACAGTTTTTAACTAATTTGACTCTTTGATCCAAGATATATTTATAGTTATAAATTGTTCCCAAATCTGTCTAGTATGAAAACTTTTTGTTGAAATCATGTAGGGATTTAAAATGTGTATATAATTCATGTAGCAAACCAAGCTAAACCACAACAGTGATATCAAAGTCCAAATGCACTGCTAAGTTTAGAATTCCAGACCTAAAATATTCTTGGGAACGTTTCCTCATGATTCAGTCTTGGTTTTAAATAATAGCATTTACAGTTTTCCCACATCTAAGTTGCTGAATAGAGGACAAAGTTAAATGGAATGGTCAAGACTGGTTACGTTGGAAGGAAGCCTCAGGCCTCGATTTGTATTTAAAAATTAAACACAAAGACCCCTCTATCAGTATTCATTGTGTCACACTCCCTCATTCGTGCATGGCATTGTATAGCATGGTGCTTGAACTTCTCATTTCAGCACCTGCAGTGTGGAAGGAGCAGATAAAAATTTTCCCTTTTATTAATCTTATGTTAAAATGTCTAATTCAAGCAAGAAACACTTTACCTCTACATGTCATAGTTACTTAATGAAGAAGGCACAGGAATGGAAGCACTGTTAGATCTAAACATATTAAGAAATCAATTAACCTTCAAATGTTGTGATCGTGGACATCGATGACTATTAAGTAGCAGCAATAAAAATGCAATCAAAGACCCATAAACCAGGAAGCTTTTCACAAAACTCCTGAAATACTCCAGGCCTTTTTTAAATTTCTAAGGGTCTTGGCTATTCATTCACTGATTTTTTTAAATTTTCAGTCAAAATCTTCCCTATGTTAATCCTACTTCCTTTTATTTGGTCTATCGTTAATATGTAGAATTCAATTTCCTTATCACAAAATCTCCTTAGACATTTCGCTAAAGCATGAACAAAAAAAAATTTTTCTTATGATACGTGGTAAAGCCAGTTCAATCTCATCATGACCTGTAGTTACTTTGATAATAACAGCAAATATCTGCTTTCACCCTTGTGAGAGATTCTTTAACTGGATGAAGTCCCGGTTGTGTTGAATATTTCTACCCTTATGCCTCACATAAAGGTTATGAGCTCTATTTGTTTCAGTTCTTTTGGCTGGATAAAAGGGAGGGATGAACATATGGTACCTCTGCAGGTTAGGCACTGTGCTAGGTGTTTTCAGAAGTTTCCCTGTTTAATTTGCCCAACTAACTACTGAAATGGATATTACTTTCTTCACAAAGACTCAAACAGTTGTGTAAATTGTTGAATATTACATAGCCGGGAAAAGGCAGAGCCTGGATTTCATGCTTGTATGACTCCATAATATCAGTAAAATCCAACTCTTGAAATATGAAATTCCAGGTCTAGCTAATACTCATTGCAAAGCTGATGCTTCTCAAACACCTGTCCAATCTCCTTTGGGCTTTCTGTCATTGCACATTTCTCTGCTCTCAGATATTTGTAACACTTCCCTCAAATGAAAGAAAAATTGATCCCACCAAACAGAAATACTGCGGGAAACATCACCTGCAATTGGATTACAAAAACATTCAAAAAAACAACAACACTGAGTCACAATATAAAAATTATTCATTCAAATATTTTGCTGCATACCATCTCTACAATTCACAGGATTCTTTTAGACAATGAACATAGTTGCATGATATTTCACTGGTAGAGCTAACATTCAGGGAACTATAAATGGCAGAACTGACGGACAACACTTGCAGGAAAAGATCACTCACTGTAGAGGACGCCTGTGTGGCTCAGTCAGTTAAGCATCTGACTTTGACTCGGGTCATGATTTCACAGCTTGTGAGCTCTAGTCCCACACTGGGGGAGCTCCAGATCCTCTTCAAGTAAACACAAGAGCCCTGCTTCTCTCTTTCTCTGACCCTGGTATGATTCTCTCTCTCTCTCCCTCTCTCTCCCTCAGTTGCACTCTTTCTCTCTCTCTCTCTCTAAGAAGAAAAAAAAAATGATCAGTCATTGTAGAAAGAGTGTTTTTTAAGTGCAGATGTTTGATCTTAACTTAAACATTTCATACCTTTAGCAGATGTTAAAGAACACTGATTCCCACATTGTTGGGCTGCATAAAATAATGAGTTCCTCCAACCTGGGTTGTAGCTAACTAAAAGGGTTCCTGAGGGGGGAAAGTATGCATTTAGGATAATGGAGGATGGGAAAGATGATGATGGTATTAAATGGACAAAGGGAAATACTAAGTCTATAGATAAGGATAATAAATAAGGTCAGTGATGCCCTGAATTATTTGAGGAACAAGGCAAAGAATAGAGGACTTAATTTACTTTTGAAGCTGATATATAGTAATATAATATAGAATTTATTAAGGAAAAGTAATATGAGAATCCAGCCTTCAGAGATCTTGATAAAGGAGAGAATGGAGAGAGAAAGGAAGAATATATTTGGCCAGAAGCCTTTTATGGGCTAGTCTGTGGCTCTGTGAAAAATTAATCAGTTTTCTGTTCTGTTCCTGAATAGAGGATGCAATTTCACAAGTATTATAAGAATTAATAATAGCTACATGTTTAAGGAATTAATATTACTAAATTGCTTTTGAATTTCAGGTATTTATAAGGTAATACCAAATGTTACTATAAAAGGCTTTTTGTTTTAGTATAAAAAGTAATGTACATTTGTCATTAGAAGATTAAGCAACACAAAAGTATATAATATAAAAAGTGAAAAATGCCTCTAGGTAACCTCCCAGGACTCACATGCTTGTTTCAAGAGGTAACCACTGTTAATTCTTTGATAAGTATCACTGCCATGAAATTATAGTCCTGCAACTAGCTCTTTTTTTCTATTCGATTTTTCCTTCCATGTGAGCACATGCAAATTCTCATTCCTTTTACAGTTATGTAATATTCTTTAATATATACAATAAGTGGATTTTAATGTATATATGCCAATTATGTACCAATTTTTTTCATACCAATTTTTTAAAAATTACTTTACACTTATTTATTTTTGAGAGACAGAATGAGACAGAGTATGAGTGGGGAAGGGGCAGAGAGAGAAAGAGACACAGAATCCGAGGCAGGCTCCAGGCTCTGAGCAAGTACTCAGCACAGAGCCTGGCATGGAGCTTGAACCCAAAAACAATGAGATCATGACCTGAGCCAAAGTCAGATGCTCAACCGACTGAGCCACCCAGGCACCCTCATACCAAATATTTTTAACCTCTTGATGAACCTTTAGAAGGCCTACAGTTTGGGGCATTTTAAATACTACTGTGGTGAACAATCATGTATACATGGACCTCAATTATGTCATTAAAAGAAAAATAAACCATAATTTCTAACTTTGACAATTTTTCTTTAGTGCTATTATTAGGGCTAAATTCTCTTATTTTGTAGCTCCATTTAATTAATTTAATTGTTTAGGGGAAACAGGTGGCTCAGATGGTTAAGCATCTGACTTCAGATCAGGTCATGATTTCACACTTGTGGGTTTGAGCTCCATGTCAAGCTCTGCACTAATAGCTCAGAGCCTGGAGCCTTTTTCAGATTCTGTGTCTCCCTCTC
Source organism: Proteles cristata cristata (assembly GCA_017311185.1). Classification (NCBI taxonomy): domain Eukaryota; kingdom Metazoa; phylum Chordata; class Mammalia; order Carnivora; family Hyaenidae; genus Proteles; species Proteles cristata. The sequence continues at coordinate 1,575,169 of JAESUZ010000223.1, read as the reverse complement.
TCTCTGCCCCACCCCCACTCATACTCCGTCTCTCTCTCTCTCTCTCTCTCAAAGAAAAATAAACATTTAAAAAATGTTTCAATAAAATAAATTTAATTGTTTAATAAACTTAATTATCTTTAGGACAGCTGTTTGGAAAGCAAGAGAAGCTTTCAGTGCGTGTGCATGTTAAGTATGAAAATCAAACAAAATAAACAATAAACAATAACAACAGTAAGAAGGGGGGCCTAGGTGGCTCAGTCAGTTGAGCTCCTGACTCAGCATTTTGGCTCAGGTCATGATCCCAGGGTCGTGGGACAGAACCCCGTGTTGGGCTCCACAGTGAGCATGGAACTTGCTTGAGATTGTCTCTCTCTCTCTCTCTCTTTCTCTCTTTCTCTCTCTCTCTCTCTCTCTCCTTCTGCCCCTGTCCTCTGCTTACACTCTCTCTCTAAAAAATTTTTTAAAGGAAAGAAAAAAAAATCTCCACATGGGAACGTTGGAGAATAAACCAAGAAGATCTGTGGCTAGGGACCAGGGACCGTGTTTGAGAGTCATCAGTCATATATACCATTCTTCAGCTTCAATTAGTTACTAGGGCTAACAGAAGAACTGACTTTTTCACTCATGTCTGGGGTAGAAGGAAATGCAGACATAGATTTTGGTGCTACTGTCCTAATGCTCCCAAATTATGTGCTTCTCAAAAACAAAAAAGCACATTAATGTAATGTTTTAGGCTCATACTCTGAGATACACAATCTTTTAAAGAGTAGATTAGGGGTGCCTGGATGGCTCAGTTGGTTAAGCGTCTGACTTTGGCTCAGGTCATGATCTCATGGTTTGTGGGTTCGAGCCCCACATCAGGATCTGTGCGGACACCTAGCTCAGAGCCTGAAGACTGTTTCATTCTGTGTCTCCCTCTCTCTCTGACCCTCCCCTGCTCATGCTGTCTCTCTCTCTCTATCTCAGAAATAAATAATAAAAAAAACATTAAAAAATTAAAATGAAAGACCATGAACAAATTTGCTTATGTATATCAATGTCTGTATAAGTGCCAATCTTAGCACCTTAGAACTGGAAAAAAAAAACTATATAGGTTGCTTGGTCCATTGGTAAAAGAAAATGAAGCCCAGAAACACTAAATGATTTCTCCAAGGTAACAGCCAGTGAGTCGCAGAGATAACGCCCAAATCCACGCACAGATACCTGACCCAGTGTTTTATTCATCATACCATTTACCTGAAAAGCATAATTGATAAATATCAATCAATGAAATTTTGTTAGTCTTTTTTTGCACCTATACAGTCAGACTTAAAGGGAAAATTGATACATCTTTGTGTGATTAATGATGCCAGACTCAAAGTCTGCTGTGGGGCCTGAATTATCCTGATTTTAATTGACTGAAGAGGCTGCGTTACCAGCCCTGCACTCTGCATGTGCTCCCCGCCAGGCTGGAAATGCAGCTGGAGCATGGCACTGCTTCATAACCACTGGCTGGGATCAAGCAGAATTACAGCTGTCCAAACAATAATTAAGCATTTTTTAACAAGCAGGCTGTATGGACAAGGATTTGACAAGAAATCAGGCTTGAGCCATGTGTGACCCTTCTCACTGTTGAGGGCAGTTTTGCTCTGTTAGATGTTCTGTCCATATAACCCAAGATTTGGTAATACCAAGGGGAATCCACCATAACACTACTTTAAAATGGTGAAAATAGGAGCACCTGGGTGGCTCACTCAGTTAAGCGTCTAACTTCGGCCCCGGCCATGATCTCACTATTCGTGGGTTCAAGCCCTATGTTGGGCTCTGTGGAGACAGTTCAGAGCCTGGAGCTGCTTCAGATTCTGTGTCTCCCTCGCTCTCTGCCCACCCCTTATACTCTGTCTTTCTCTGCCTCTCAAAAATAAATAAACTTTATTTTATTTTTATTTTTTAATGTTTACATAATTTTTGAAAGAGTGAAAGACAGAGCACAAGTGGGAGAGGGGCAGAGAGAAAGGGGGAAGGGGTCCTTTGTTTGGTTCCTGGGTCTTCCTCTTCAACCTGAGGTAGCAGATCTTCACATTCCTGCAATGTCCACTCTAACACACAAATATCATCGAAGACAGGGCCCAGGGTACTCAGTGCTTCTTAACTCCATCAGACCCAATCCTCTAATATCTAACGTATTTACTTAAAGTCCTGGAAATGATAGAGGAGAGAGAAAGGGAGGAACAAAGTACATAAAATCCTCTTTCTGGGAAATGACAGCAAAATTTCTGCTTACCTGGAGAAATCTTGCTCATCCTTCAATTGAATTCAAACGTCACCTCCTCAGTGACAATTCTTTGACTCCCCAGGGGTTATCATTCACCCATAAAACTGACCGTGACTGTATGTGTATGCCCACGAGGGTCTTATTGCAATTTTATAAAAAGCCATGGGAACCTATAACTCCCCTAATTGTGAACTTTTTTAAGAGATAAAATTTTATTCATCATTGTTTGCCAAAAGCCTATCACATAGCAGGTAATCAGCCAATGTACGTTAAATTTTTACAATGACCTTTGTGTCATCTGATTTGGTCAGAAAGTACAGTTAACTATTCTGATGAAAAGAAAAACGTAGGCACTCTATATAAATGGTCAATTTGAATAGAAGAGTATACAATAAAATGCACTTACCACCTGAATTGTGCTAACATTTCATTGTCCTTTGATAATTCACACAGCATTTACTGTGCCTCAGGGTCATCGTTAGAAATGTCAGTTGCTGCTGTGTAGAATATGTGCAGAAATGCCAGCTAATTCAAATCTCTGGTTGATAGAGTACCAGATACACCACCTGTCTCTTTATTCGTTCTGCCCTCTACAAGGCATCGCTTAGGCATCCACTTTGACACCTGTTAGGGTTACTCATGAGTTGTTTATCTGTGTGCTACTTCAATCTTTATTTATAAGAATCAGGACTGGATGCCTGTAGGTTCTTATTTCTCTTTCTTATTCTACATGTTCTCCCTCCATTACACACACGTGCGCTCACACACACACACACACACACACACACATATCTCATCACATTTTAATATCCATATTTAGCTCTGTAGTCACTCATCATATAAAATGAAAGTGAAATGAGCCAAGCAAGCATCCCCCAATAGTACTCAGCTTATGTAGTTTAAAAATTCTAATGTTTTATTCAAGCACTAGCTCTCTGGTAATTCTCCTCAGAAGATGTCAATGTATATCCAATTACTAAGGCCAACCACACATACAGTAGACCAATAATCTAATTTGGGGTTCAGAGAAGTATAGCAATCATACAAAATTCAAAATTTCAGACTTTTCTCATTCTCAATTTGACTTCCAAGGAAAGAAGGAGATTTAGTAATTATAAGGCAGAATTATAATAAAAATTAGGAAATATAGTTCTTCTGACTGCAAAAACAGAGTGCTACTCTGCTAGATGGTAACTACCGAGGATAACATTTTCTATCATTACGTAAACAGCTCTGACTGTTTAGAAAAAAAAAAGATAATCTTCTCTTGAGGCTCCTGGGTGGCTCAGTCTGTTGAACGTTCAACTCTTGATTTGGGGTCAGGTCATGATCCCAGAGTTGTGGGATAGAGCCCCCCGTGGTGCTCCTTGCTGAGTGTGGAGCCTGCTTAAGATTCTCTCTCTCTCTCCCTCTGCCCCTCTTCCCTGCTCATACTCTATCCCTAAAGTTAAAAAAAAAGAAAAAGATGATCTGCTCTTGACACGCCAAAATTACATGGGTCCCAAAGCATCAAAAATCAAACTTATACATTTATAAGTGGGTGAGAATTACAAACATTTAATATTATTAATTATTGATTTATCAAAAGTCTACGAGCCCAGAAATGTTATTCCCCTTAAAATACATACATGTGGTGAATGTGAATATCTCTACAAAGTACACAAAAATTAGAACTACCAACTTTGGCAAATAAAAATACAGACACCTAGTTAAGTTTGAGATAACCAACAAATAATCTTTAATATAAGTATATTCCATGCAATATTATATCTGAAAACACCAATATAAGTCTACAAAAGAGGTCATTTATCCAGTGAGTTGTGTGGCAGAGAAGGGAATAAAACAAAACCCTCACATCTGGCTTTACTCAAATCTATCACTCATTTCCAAAAACAGGGATGGAGATAAAACAGAAGTAAATCTATTCCACAGTTTGCACTTTTTAAGGTCTAGAGAGGTTCAATCATTCAGTAATGTGTTTACTTTTCCCAGTCACAGCATTGTAAGCCTAAGTGGCTCTACTGTGTAGTCATTTGATACCTGAAGTTCTCCAAAGACTGAATCTCTCAAACTCAGCCCTGCGATCCCCTCATGCAGACATGAGTTGGGCTGCTTGTCACCTTTTCCAAGCATCAGGGCTCCTTGGATACAGGTCATAAAAGAATTAAGAAGCATGTGAATTACTTTGTGAACAATAAATTGACACACCCGAAGTGCCTGGGTGGCTCAGTTGGTTCAGTGTCTGACTTCGGCTCAGCTCACGATCTCACTGTTTGTGGGTTCAAGTCCGTGCTGACAGCGGGGAGCCTGGAGCCTGCTTTGAATTATATGTCTCCCCTCTTCTCTCTGCCTCTCCTCCCCTCATGCTCTGTCTCTCTCAAAAATGGATAATAAAAGATAAAATTTTAAAAAATAAAATAAATTGACGCTCCCTTATAGAGTAACGTTATAATTAAAAATTGATAGCTTCAGGGTGGGCACTGACTAACGTGGGACATTTTCTTGATATATTTAGACCTCCACAAGCGGCATGCAAATGTCCAGCCTCTCCCAGGCACACCTGAGTGGCTCATCCACTAAGGCCCACTAGTTCATGGACAGGTCATTTTCCCACTTTGTTCTTCTAATGACACAGAACACCGGGGAAGAGTGATTCACCTAGAAAGGATGCTTCAGCAGCGACTTGATGTTAATTATGGGGACTCTGCAGCCATAAGCCCCATGGTGGCATTGCATGGACATGAACAACTTGAGACCAATGATCTACCATGTATCATTGAACTCAAGATCCTATCAACTATAAGACACACCAATACTTACATCTCCTAAGGGAAACAAATGTTGATGCTAAAATGTAATGCTTGCTCAACATTGGAAACTTTATACATGCTGAAAAACCCCTTGCACACTTTTTAAGCATAGATTTTTACAACCAGTTATGGGTTTGTGCATACGTAAGAAGAAAAGTAAGTAAAATAATTTGATGGAGGTATTCCTAGAATATTTTTGTATTTAGTATTTGACTCATCTGAACAGATCCATCTCTAACAATTCAGGCTCAGGAAAATGAAGGGCCAAATGCCATATTTCTAAATAGTTAGAAGTTATAAATTAAACGACAGCCATGGCCTGGAGCCTGTTTCCACCTATGCTCTCGAGGGATCACTCATTAGCTAGAAGCTGAAGGAGCACTTCCTGTCCCAGACCAGCTTTGCCTACTAGAAACCAGAGCAGTCGCTAAGCAAGGCAGGGCAGAAGCTGGACTCAGACTTCTAGGTGGCAACTGGGCTTATCAGAACTGGGTCAAGTCCCCAGCAACTGGAAAGAACAACTGCCCCTTACCCATATCATTTTTCTGACTCAGAATTCCAGGTAGTTCTAGTACTGCTCAAGCTATGTCACACCGTACAGCGCAGGAAGTACACGCTGTTATCCTGGGAGCCTGTGCTGCCCTGATGTGGATGGCCAGCTGGGACCAAAGCAGCCCCGCTTTCTCTGCTTTCCCACGGGAAGTCCACAAACCATGTTAGCTACCTCCTCCTCGTTTCCTCTACAAAGTTTGGGGGGCACCAGCCATAATTCCCAAACACTCAACTTTCTGAAAACTTACAGAATGTAAAAGAAACTTAGGCATGTTAGTGTTACAATGTGTCCTTGAAAGGGCGGAACCCAGAGCAGGGCCTCTCTAGCTAGGTTATTGAGCAGTTCTTCTTTTTTTTTTAATTTTTTTAAAATGTTTTATTTATTTCTGGTAGAGAGAGAGAGAGATAGTGTGAGCAGGGGAGGGTCAGAGAGAGAGGGAGACACAGAATCAAAAGCAGGCTCCAGGCTCTGAGCTAGCTGTCAGCACAGAGCCCGATGCGGGCTCGAAGCCGAGAACCTTGAGATCATGACCTAAGCAAAAGTCAAATGCTTAATGACTGAGCCACCCAGGCACCCCATGAGCAGTTCTTCTGAACCACCTTTTCACCCAGAGTCATAGGTGTGCTGTTTTCCACTGAATTCATCCTTTGTGCTATTAAAAGCATAGATGATGAGAATTTCTTTAAAAGTCTTATGAGGATTTGGGGGCACTTGTGTGGCTCAGTCAGTTAAGCATCCGACTCTTGATTTCAGCTCAGGTCACAGTCTCATGATTCGTGAGACTGAGCCTCATGTCCGGCTCTGTGCTGACAGCGTGGAGCCTGCATGGGATTCTCTCTCCCGCTCTCTCTCCTTTTCCTGCCCCTCCTCTGCATACATGTGCACATGCTGTCCCAAAAGAAATAAACTTAAAAAAAAAAAAGTTTTACCAGGATTTTTTTCTAAATCACTAAGAAATGTTTTCAGATTATTAAGCAAAAGATAAAATATCGGCACATTATTTTTAGTATGTTTTCCCTTCTTAAAGTTGGTAGGTAAATATACTCTATGATTAAATCTTCATATTTCTGCTTGTATTAATAAAAATCTAGAAATGTCCCACAAGAAAAACATATATCATATATATTTAAATTTATTTATTTTGAGAGAAAAAGAGAGAGAGAAAGCACAAGCAGAGGAGAGGCAAAGAGGGAGAAAGAGAATCCCAAGCAGGTTCTGCACTACCAGCACAGAGCCTGATATGGGACTCGAACTCATGAACCATGAGATCACAACTTGAGCCGAAATCAAGAGTTGGAAGGCTTAACCAACTGAGTCACCTAGGCACCCCAAGAAAAACATATTTCTTAATGCTTAAAAGTTATAGTCATATATTTTTTCTTTTTTATATACTCTTCAACCTACAAAGTCTTGAGAAAAGAAATTGAGTAAAATGTGTTCACTATATAATTTTCCCACCCTCACTTATACTTTTTATGCTTTAGAATAACTACTCACAGTAAAGAAAGGTTGTTGTTTTAAGGATAATAAATTGTTCCCTAACAATATAAGAAGTTGAATTTAAGAATAGCTTACTGTTTGTTGATGCAAAATTGTCAGGATTCACTTTTCAAAGCCTCATTTTTTTTTCTTCTACCTTCCCTAGGGAAGGAATGTATAGAGTGCAGGGAAAAAGTGTCCTTTCAAAATAAAAATAGTCTTGCTTAAAGTGTTATTTTGTTGTTGTTGTTTTTAGCTTCAACTTATTGGTAGGGATATAACTATCCATTAAGAGAACTAGATTCAAAGAGTTCTCTTGAGTGCTATACAGTCCATTAAGTCACAGTTACCTTCTAGATAATAATGAAAGATCATGAAAGCCACAAAGGATATGGTGGGCTGAATCCAGGTTATGGTATAATGCTCTTTCCTATGTAAAAAGAAAATAACAGGAGGGTGCCTAGGTGGCTCAGTAGTTAAGCCTCCAACTCTTGATTTTGGCTCAGGTCATTAGCTCACAGTCCATGAGCTCAAGCCCCGCGTGTTGGGCTCTACACTGACAGTGCAGAGCTTGCAGGGGATTCTCTCTCCCTCTTTCTGCCCCTTCCCTGTGTGTGCACATATGTGCTCACTTGCTCTCTCTCAAAATAAATAAACTTAAAAAAAATAGAAGAGAGTTTGGGAAATCTAGCCTTTTACTGACCATATTCTTCAAGGTATGTTACAAAAGGGAAGGGGAAAATGGATAATAGGAAACAATTACTGGTCCTTGTGGAGTGGGATCAGTTATTTTACTTCTCAGTGGAGGTAGCCTTCCTGTGATAATCAGAAATCTAAGATCGACTAGATATGTCATGTGTCCCCTCAAATCCAGATAGCTCCTGGGCTTTTAAGTCCTAAAATCCCCAATGGGGCAAGATGGTCATTGAGTAAATAAATATACTTTATTTTAATATATATTTTATTTAAAAATAAAATCCTTTTAGATTTTGTTTGGGGAATATGTGAATGTGTTTATATATGTAATGGAAGATGAGCTTAGCTTACACTATATACAGAAGCATTATCTGACAGTGACAATAGTTAAACATCGAAATAGAATTTCTCAGGGAATTTATAACAGGCCATTCTTTTTTTTTTTTTTTTAAGTTTATTTATTTATTGAGAGAAAGCACACACAAGAAGGGGAGGGGAACAGGGAGAGGGAGGGAAGGAATCCCAAGCAGGTTCTACGCTCAGTGGGGCTCGATCTCATGAACAGGAGATCATGACCTTAGCTAAAATCAAGAGTCCAAGGCTTAACTGACTGAGCCACCCAAATAAGAAGCCATTCTTGAGAGACGGTTAAACATAGTATAGATATTCCTCATGCTGAAAGGATTGGGAGGGGAGTATAGGACTAATTGGGGTAGGGACATGACTTGGCAAAGTTCTTAACTTTATGATTTCATATGTAGATTCCAAGTGAATCATTGATATTTTTTAGAAAATAAGCTTTTTACAATATTGGATAATCTATGTTCAAAAGCTGACATAAAGACATTTATTATAATTAATCATGGTATTTAAATCCCAGGCTGTTTGATTTAGATCTGCCAAAAGTTGTGAGGAATCTGCTCTAACTTAATTGAGATACTAGAATCTCAATATAAATCTATATGCTTAATATGTCTAACATAAAATGTCCTTATTTCAAAGGTTTTAAATAATTGTATTTCAACCTTGGTTTTAATTTCCTACCAGCCGCTCCTTTCTCCAACCATACTCTGATAGTGATTGACATTACAAAGGTCCAGCCACCTGTGAACAGTTTTAAATATCACTTTCTTGAATTAATTATGCATAAAGCTCAAAATAGGTTTGGAAGGCACCCACTGAAGCAGAATTAAATCAGGAAGTAATGTGGTGAGCACAAAAACCATTTATTTTTGGTAAAATAGACAATTATCAGCTTTCTATAACCAATAATAAATTGAGACAAGCACAATTAAAATTACATATTTTATGCCAAATATATTGGTTCATGAAACTTAATGTATAAATGTCAAGTCAACTGAAAAATGACACTTTTTTTTCCTGTCAACACATTATTCTAGTTGGTCTTAACTCAGGGCCTCTGAGAAAATGCAAATCAAGCAAAAGTTATGGTCTTAGCCTTCCGGAGATCTGCAATTTGCTGATGTCGAAAATATAAACATTAAGGGAATACAAACATACAAACCATAAGTACTTAATTAATTTACATCCAATACATTCATATTTTAAGGAAATCTAAAGACAATACGATATAATTTTTGAAAGAATATATCCATTTGGATTGGCGTTTTTATATCTTATTTTTATAAAGTTACCATGAACTTACTTGATTTAATTGGATTTCATCTTAGTAAACACCTTTATTGCTTGAAACCATTCTGCTCTTAGTTTATAATTCTACATTTTTTACATCACTATACAGAATCTTATTTCCTCCAGGTATTCACATTCATTCAATATAATTTTTGACCTGACTGTGTGCAAGGCACTATTCTAAGAACAAACATGAAGTTTAACTTTCTGTCCTGCCCCATATGTAAAGTCCTATCCAATTGTTGAATAATCAAACATCTTCAAATCTCAGGTAATTTTTAAGTCATTCATTTTCTCACTTCTTTCCATTTTTCATTCTTTTTTAAGGCTTCAAACTTTGCCTCTAAAAAAATGACCTCCAATTCTTTTCTTCACCCCTGATGTCTTACCTGAATTTTATTCTCATGTTATCAAACATATCTAAAACACTTGCCTTTAGATTCTCCTCTGAACTGATCCTCTTCCAGAATGTCCTTGACATCTTATGGATCCAACTTGACTCTCACTCTTCCTCTGTCCTCAGGCATAGCCCTTCCACCAGATTTTATGAATTACTCAGCAGGAGCCCTCTAGTTTACTAAGAGAGTCTTCCTGCACAGCTGACAAGCCATACTCATACTACCTTCTTTGGTCCCTTATTCCCTTCGCTCTTCAAATGTTTATTGGGCACAAGTTATGTGCCAGGCACTCTTCCAAGTGCTTGGGTAAAAACAAGAACAAAAAGCAACACTCTGTCTGCATGGACCCACATTCTAGTGAGGTTCTGATATTCTCCTGGTTGGATTAGTAATAATAACAGCTAATGCTTACAGAATGTGTGATTATGTGCTAGACTCTGTGTTTACATACAATTCAACAAATATTTATCAAACGCTTAGAATATTCCAGAATATCCCAGGTGTTTTGGATATAACAGTGAACAAAATATATCATACTGATGGGAGAGAGACACTAAACAATTACCATAATAAATTAGCAAATTATAGGGGTGCCTGGGTGGCTCAGTTGGTTAAGCATCCAACTTCAGCTCAGGTCATGATCTCAGAGTTCATGAGCTCAAGCCCCACATCAGGCACTGTCCTGACAGCATGAAGCTTGAAGCCCACTTCGAGTTCTGTGTCTTTCCCTCTCTCTCTGCCCTGCCCCTGCTCACACTCTCTCTCTCTTAAAAATAAATAAACATTTAAAAAATTAGCAAATTATAGAATATGTTAGAAGACAACCACTATGGGAACAAAAAGACTAGAACAAGTAAGCAAGAACAGGAGCCTTTGCAATTTTAAATATGGTTATTAGGGGTAATTCACACTGAAAAGGTAACATTTAAGCAAATACATCAAGGAAATGAGGAAGTTAACCCTATTATATCTGGGAGAAGAATAGATAAGGAAGACGAATAGTCCATAAAAATATTCAAAGAAGACAGTGTGCCTGGCATGTTCTAGAACAGCAAAGAGGCTGAAGTGTCAGCCATAGAATGTGAAAAATGTAGAAAGAGTAGAGGAGGTCATAGGAATAAGGGGGAACTTATCAGCCAGTATAAGGAGTTTAACTTGGACTCCAAGTGAAATAAGTAATTTCAGAAGGTTTTGAACAAAACTTTTTAAAATGTTTTTAACGGGCACCCTCCTACACTGTTGGTGGGAATGTAAACTGGTACAGCCCCTCTGGAAAACAGTGTGGAGGTTCCTCAGGAAACTAACAATAGAACTCCCCTATGACCCAGCAATAGCACTGCTAGGAATTTACCCAAGGGATACAGAAATGCTGATGCATAGGAGCACATGTACCCCAATGTTCATAGCAGCACTCTCCACAATAGCTAAAACATGGAAAGAGCCTAAGTGTCCATCAACAGATGAGTGGATCAAGAAGATGTGGTTTATCTATACCATGGAATACTACATGGCAATGAGAAACAATGAAATCTGGCCATGTGTAGCAACATGGATGGACCTTGAGGGTGTTATGCTGAGCGAAATAAGTCAGGCAGAGAAAGACAAATATCATATGTGTGCACGTATAGGAGGATTAGGAGGAGCTTAACAGAGGACCAAGGGGGAGAATAAGGGCAGAAATGGTGGGGGAAAGGGGGAGAGGCAAACCATGAGAGACTCTTGAATGCTGACAAAAACTGAGGACTGGTGGATGTGGGGGGAGGAGGGGTGGGCATGGAGGAGGGCACTTGTGGGGATGAGCACTGGGTGTTATGTGGAAACTAATTTGACAATAAACTATTTGTAAAAAAAAAAAAAAATGTTTTTAAAAGATCATTCCAACTGCAGAGTTAGGAATTGAGCATAAAGGGACAAGAATAAAAGGATCAGTGAAAAAAAGTATTTTAAAACTCCAGGAAGAGATGACAGTATAGCTCTATGGTACAGCAGGAGAAGTTTTACTAGATGAAGAAATGGAGCCTTAGAAAGCAGAAGTGACATGTCCTCCGGGCCACCTCCAGACACCGAGCTCTTTAACTACTATGTCTGCTACCTTCCACTGAGATCCCTTTGAGCTCAAAAAGGACCTAATGAAGTCAGTATGAAGAGTGCCTTAAAAATAGCAGATCATTTGCTGGGATACTATTTGGTGATGAACAAGAATGAAATCTTGCCATTTGCAACAGGGTGAATGGAACTAGAGGGTATTATGCCAAGTGCAGTGAGTTGTCAGAGAAAGACAAATACATGATTTCACTCATGCATGGAATTTGAGAAACACAACAGGTGAACATAGGGGAAGGGAAGGAAAAATAATACTAAAAACAAAGACAGAGAGGCAAACAATAAGAGACTCTTAAACAGCGAGAACAAACTGAGGGTTGCTGGAGGGGGGTTGGGGAGGAGATAGGCTAAATGGGTGATGGGCACTAAGGAGGGCACTTTTTGGGATGAGCACTGGGTGTCATATGTAAGAGACGAATCACTATGTTCTACTCCTAAAACCAAGACTACACGATATGCTAACTAACTTGAATTTAAATTTTTAAAAAACGGCAGATCATCTCATGAGGTAAGACTTCAAATTGTTAAAGGGAAAGCCACTTTGATACCCAAATTACAAGTCTTGCTCACCCTTCAAAGCCCATTATCAAGTTCTAAGAGCTACTATGGTTCTTATCTGAAATACTGTTATGCTGTGTTTGATACCATATGGTTTCTTTCATATCTCTGTATAAGTTTTTATAATTCCTCAATGGTATTGTGAGTCCTTGAGAGCAGGAAATAGGATCACATCTGTATCCCCAACATTGCCTGGGATAAAATAGAGATATTAATATTTTAAAATATTAATTGATTAAAAAAAGTTTTTTTTTTTAATGTTGTTTGCTTTTGAGAGAGAGAGAGAGAAGAAGAGAGCAGAGGAGAAGTAGAGGGAGAGGGAGAAAAAGAATCCAAAGCAGGCTCCAGGCTCTAAGCTATCAGCACAGAGCCCCACACGGGGCTCAAACTTAAGAACCATGAGATCATAACCTGAGCCGAAGACGCATGCTTAACCACCTGAGCCACTCAGATGCCCCATCAGCATCCCATTTTGAAAGTGTTCTGCAAATAATACAAATGTAAAATTATTTTAAAATGCTCATATTGGGGAGCCTGGGTGGCTCAGTCGGTTAAACGTCTGACTTCGGCTCACGTCATAATCTCATGGTTGGTGGGTTTGAGCCCCGCATAGGGCTCTGTGCTGACAGCCAGCTCAGAGTCCGGAGCCTGCTTCAGATTCTGTATCTCCCCCTCTCTCTCTGACCTTCCCCTGCTCATGCTGCCTCTCTCTCACACACACAAATAAATTTTTTAAAAAATTAAAAATTAAACGCTCTTATGGAAGGGAAAGGAGAAGATAAAATATCAGTACTCTATATATAAACTCTAACAATAATAACACAAGATGATGAGGAATTTATTATTGCTTAATTATTCTCATTGCTCATTCATATAGCACACTACTGATTACTTAGTCATTTCACTCAAATTATCTAATTTGATCATTGTAGTGCCCATGATTTTATTCTCACGTTGATAATTTTTGAGATTATTATCTCAGAAAATTATCAAGCAATGCTAGATGAAAGATGCATAATGTATCAAGGGAAATATCATTCCAAAGTTCAATTTAAGTTCTGTGCACTGTACCTTTAGGATTTCTATTGCATAAGAACTACGAAAATGTGGGGGGAAATGATTAATTAAGTGTACATTCTAGGGATTTGAAAGCATTGTTAGTAAATACTTCTACTTTCCTCAGATATGGTCCCTGCATAGACCCACATCTACTCCTTCTCACAGGTGAACTAAGCACATACTTAAAGCTGACTTCTCTGTCCTCGTTCAGCCCTGCCATTTGATGTGGGTTTTAAATGTCATCTACTTGCATATCCTTTTTTCTCAACCACACAAAGACCATTGAGTCATGCTCATTTGTATGCAACATTGTACAGAGTCATATTAACTCCTATGCATGCCTATAGCTCCCATCCCTCTCAGATGGGAGATTACCACATCTGGGTTCTCAACCCTTTCAGATTTTCACCACCCATTCCTTCTGTGGAATTCTAAATACCTTAACACAGCTTCCTCTTTATTATTTGTGCTAATGGCTCGCCAGGGTAAGTGAGAGTCACAGAAAACTTGTAACCTCAATTTAGCCTTTGATCCTCCCCTTTCCCACCCTTTACGTGAGTTGCTAATGAGCAGTGAAGTTGACAGATTGAAATGTCACCTCTTTCTGCCCTTTGATATAAGTGTTAATGAAAATGAATATGACAAGAGGCTGATAGGACATTAGGCAAAGAAAAGTAAGGGCCTGCCTGACCTATATGACAGTCAACTCTTCTTCATAATTGAGTTTATTTTAGTTATTTCTTTTACAAATTATTCTGTGACTTGGGGCTGCATATTATACTCTTCTTATTTCCGATTTTGTGACCAACTAAGTCACTGAGTACTTCCAAGTCACGAATTTCCTATCTATTCAGGTTGGTCAACTAAAATATTCACGGCAATTTCATAACTCAAAACAATAAGACATAGCTTTCCATTTCTGATTTGCTCTCTTTTAATTTCTCACTAATGAATCCATAAAAAGGCAGAAAAGGATTGCCAGCCATAACAGAAAATCATGACTCAAAGCCATCCTATTGCCAGGAAATGAGAGAATTTTCTACCAACTACATCATCAATGGAGTGGACTTCAGAATCCCACATGGTATCTCATACATATTTTGCTGTCATAAATGGAACATACCTACCAAGCTGAAAAAAGCAAAGGGAATGTTAACAGCCTCATAATTTTCTACTCCCTCCCAAAGACCCAGAGGCCATAGCAGCAGGAAACTCAGCAGCTATCCTTTAGAACAGGATACTGTTGGAAACAACTCCCCTTCCCAAAGCATATTTTTCTACTGCTCTTCAGAAACTGTAATTTCTGGAAACCAACACACTTAGAAATGAGAGGCAAAGAGAGGTAGCAATGATACACCATCCTCTGAGAGATCCAGCATTTGACTTGTTAGAGTCAACACAAATAGCAAACAGAAACAGGAAAAGACTGGTAACAGCCTATACTAAGAAGGAAAATTATAATGTCTTGCTCAGGGAAAAATACTACTAAATTCAAAGAGTCGCCTTAACGAAATGCCCACCAGAGGGTGGGAATTTGAAGAGAAGCTTTAAAACGTCAACCTGCCTTCCAGTTAAAGATCTGAGGGTATTTTTACCAATGCCCAAATAGTCAGGGAGCCAGGAGAAATGCAATCCACTCACCTGGCCTATTGGCAAATATCAAGATTAGAGAGACATCACATCATTCAGAGCCGGTAAATGAAATGAATAAAAAAAAAGAAATCCTGAAAAAGTGGAGCAGCTAGAGAAAAGGAAGATCATCCTGATCATCCCTCTACTTAGAGTAGAATTATACTTTTCAAAATAATTAACTAGAGTAACTAGACATTTTTAAAATATTATTAATTATGAGTTATCCATAAGGTATAAAATTTTATTATTTCTCTGAGACAGGATAAGAAAGTCATGAAAAAGGAACATATAATAGCAACCCACTAAGTTAAAAAGATAATATGCTGAAATAAAAAGAGATCTGAATGAGATAAAGAAGGATTAAAAGGAATGGAAAATGCAATATCAGAAAGAAGATGATACTAAGAAGGGCAGACAAGAGAAATCCAGTCCCCAGGTGGTAGATACTCCTTAGGAGTTCCTAAGGAACAATTCCTAAGGAATCCTAAAACAATTCAGTGTGGTTGAGAACAACATAACAATGAGGACATAATTAAGGAAAGAATCTCTGAAACTGGAAAACAAATAGCTAAACATATCAATTGAATGATCCTTTTATTCCCTGAAAAATTAGTGAGACTAGACCTATGTTTATGTACATGTATTATTTTATTTTTAGATAAAGTATTTCAAAAATACAGAAAAACTAAGCTAGTTGCATGTTTTCTTCATTTTCTATTTTTAAAAGATGTTATGAAATGTTTATTTATATCTTTCAAATTTCATCTAAAGCTACTTACGTCCTTAAATGAAAGCTTTCTCTGAAAATAGTATTTTCTAATAATAAGCCCATTGCCCATAGGCATGAACCTATTGTCTTGTATCTACAAAGGTGTGTTCATGGCAATAGCTAAATTGTTCAGCATTTTAGATAGTGGGAACTGAGTTTCTGGGGCATACTGAGTGGGAGAAGTGAAGAAACTAATGGCATAAAGACACGAATGATTTAAGGGCAGGTAGAATTGAGGGTCCAGGGAAACAGGATGCCAAAAAGAGTCAGCTAGTGACAGATACCCAGGATCGTTAAGAATGGGTGTTACTGCATGAAACGATGCTCAGCATTCCTCCTCATCAGGGAAATACAAATCAAAACCACACTGAGATACCACCTCATGCCAGTCAGAGTGGCTAAAATGAGCAAATCAGAGAACTCTAGATGCTGACGAGGATGTGGAGAAACGGGCACCCTCCTACACTGTTGGTGGGAATGTAAACTGGTACAGCCCCTCTGGAAAACAGTGTGGAGGTTCCTAAGGAAACTAACAATAGAACTCCCCTACGACCCAGCAATAGCACTGCTAGGAATTGACCCAAGGGATACAGACATGCTGAGGCATAGGAGCACATGGACCCCAATGTTCATAGCAGCACTCTCCACAATAGCTAAAACCTGGAAAGAGCCTAAGTGTCCATCAACAGATGAATGGATCATGAAGATGTGGTTTATCTATACCATGGAATACTACATGGCAATGAGAAACGATGCAATCTGGCCATGTGTAGCAACATGGATGGACCTTGAGGGTGTTATGCTGAGCGAAATAAGTCAGGCAGAGAAAGACAAATATCATATGTGTGCACGTATAGGAGGATTAGGAGGAGCTTAACAGAGGACCAAGGGGGAGAAGAAGGGTGGAAATGGTGGGGGAAAGGGAGAGAGGCAAACCATGAGAGACTCTTGAATGCTGACAAAAACTGAGGACTGGTGGATGTGGGGGGAGGAGGGGTGGGCATGGAGGAGGGCACTTGTGGGGATGAGCACTGGGTGTTATGTGGAAACTAATTTGATAATAAAGTATTTGTAAAAAAAAAAAAAGAATGGGTGTTACTGTAGTCGCTCAAAATAAGTACAAATATTTATCAAAAACATGAATAAGAATATTTACAGTATTTTATTTATAAATAGCCCCAAACTAGAAACCACCCATATGCTCATCAGCAATAGAATAAACAGAACATGTTTTATTCACATGAGGGAATACTATAAATACTCAAATACAAATACAAAGACAATAGTAACTATGACTTCAAGCAACAATACAGATAAATCTTATAAGTATAATTTTAAGCAAAAGAAGCCAATAAAAAAAGCATGCTTTATTGTATGATTCCTTTTAGATACAGATTAAACTGAGTGAAACTAATTTTGGTGTTAAAAGTCAGGACAGTGATTAGTCTTGGGGGCATTTTGACAAGAAGGGAACACAGTGAGAGAATATCAGAACGCTGGTAGCATGCTAGGTTCTGGATGCCGGTCATAACTGTGTTCAATGTGTGAAAATTTGTTGAACTTTACAACTGTGGCTTATGCCTTTTTTCTGAACATTTGCCATGGAATACAAAAGGAAAAGGAACAGGGACAGAGTTCCCGGGGATCCTTCTGCTGTCTCAAGAACTCTAGTGTAAGTATACTCACTACACCAGAACCACACTGAGAGGAAATCAAGGCTCTGTGTTCTCCACATATCTATCAGATGGTTTATTCCTGCTTTTTCCCCTTTTTGATATCTGTTTCCCCCTACATCCTCTGAAATATGGCTTCTAGCTCAGTTGCGCTTCCAAAACAACTTCAATGTTGTTCCAAAACAACAATGGTATTGAATTTCATACAAAACCTAATTGTCTTTTCTCTATCTTTTTTTCATCCAATAGAGAAATATATGTTGAGAAGCAATATATATTAGGCCACTGTTCTAAGGATTAAGGATATGGAAGTGAATAAAAACAGACCCAAATCCCTGGCCCTGTGATGCCTATATTTTCCACGTGGGGATAAACTTGGCAAATGATCATTCTCTGAATCAACCATTATCATACATTAGGCTGGTACCTTACTACATCTCCAGGTTTCACTGTAGACACTTACTCCCATCTGCTAACTTTTAGGTGTTACCAGTCCTTTGCTTTTCTCTGATATGCTCCCTTGGAGAGTTCACTTTTACATGAAGTTCCAACACCAGCCTGTTTCTTAGGGCTTCCAGTTCTGTCTCCCCAGCCCTGAACATGTACCCAGTCTAAAGCCCATTACTATTTGTGTGATAACTCCTTTGGAATACCCACTTCTCACTGCACATGTACCTGATTGAACTCCTCATTCTCTTCAAATTCCTCATGTTTCTCAGTAAAAGATATCATTTTCCATTACCATTTAAATGAAAAGTTTGGGGCCAATTTTTACTTTTTCTCTGTTTACTACATTTGATTTGTTCTTAAATCCAAGTTTTTAAATCAAATATGTCTCAAAGAATCCGGTAACTCAACACTCTATCTCTATATGACCACAATAAGTTGGTTCTGTTTTCCTATTTCTTTCCAGCATCCAGGGCACCCTGTGTACCATGGTTTGGATAACTTCCCACAACCCTACTTTCATGGTCAGACCCCAATGCCCACATAAACTGGGGCCCAGGCTCTGATTCAGGTGGGAAGGAGCATCCTGGGTGAAGGACACTATCAAGGGTTGTGTGGAAGAAGAAAATAAAGACATTGCACATGAAGACAGAAATCTGGGCTTCAGAAGAAAGCAGATAATTATATTCCTGATTCTTCATTTTAATACATAGCTTATATTTTCTAGTTAAATGCTAACCAAATTCAACACCTCATGAATTTGTAGAATATGAAAATTTCTATGTACAAAGTGAATAAAGAAACCTGCTTAGTGGAATCACTGATACTATGTTCTTTTATGTTTCTGTTTGAGTTTTGGCTCTTATAAAACAGAACGTAGATAGGAACAATTTTCTACTTCTGAACCGTTAAAGAGGATGTCACAAAATTCACCTGTAGAAAAGATCCGTCACAAGAAAGTGGAGGGAACAAGCCCTGACTACTCCTGGGCAGGAGCAGCCCATGTCGCAAACAGGCTCTGAGACGAGGCAGCATCTTGGAGAGCAATTACTAAGGAAATGGATGTTCTTGTCATTGCAAGAAAGAAGGAAAATGCTAATGTTTTCCCTCTGAACTAACATTTTCTTTCCAAGATCACAAAGTTGTACCTACTTAGCATAGTTGTTTTTATCACATATTATATATATATATATTTTTTTTTTTTAAATGGGAAGATCATGTGTTTTTTAGAAAGTAAAAGTAAACATAAAGAACTGGGTGGAAAATTTTCCAATTCTTTAATAAAATTTGTGGCACATAATTTTTTTGAATCTGCTTTAAAAACTCAAAGGCATTTCTGGATATATGGTATCTAATTTGTGGTGGCTTTTCTTTGCCCAGGGAGACAATTGATTTCTTTTTTTAATGTTTTATTTATTTCTAGGAGAGAGAGAGAGAGACAGCATGAGCAGGGGAGGGCCAGAGAGAGAGGGAGTCACAGACTGAAACAGGCTCCAGGCTCTGAGCTGGCAGTCAGCACAGAGCCCGACGCGGGGCTCGAATCCACGAACCGCGAGATCATGACCCAAGCGAAAGTCGGACGCCCAACCGACTAAGCCACCCAGGCGCCCCTAATTGATTTTTTTTTTAAAGAAATACTGAACTTCCCTGCATTTTGAGGTGGTATAGGTTTATTGGTCCATTTATTAGGCTTCTTTTTCCTAATATTGACAGCCCTACCCACTTAACTATAGTTGGTTTCATTTTTTATTGTGTAAAATACACATAGCATAAAATATACCATTTTAACCATTTTTAAGTGTCAAGTTCAGTGACATTAAGTGCATTTGCATTGTTCTGCAACTATCACCACCAACCATCTCCAGAACTTTTTCATTTCCTCCAACTGAAACTCTGTCTCCATTAAACACCAACTCCCTATTCCTCCTTCCCCCAACCCCTGGCAACCACATTTTTGCTTCCTGCCTCTATGAATTTGGCTATGCTAGGCACCTCAAAGTGGAATCATACTATATTGTTCTTTTTGTGACTGGCTTATTCACTTAGCCTACTGTCTTCAATGTTCATCAGTGTTGTAATATATATCAAACTATCCTTCCTTTTTAAGGCTAAATAATATTCCATTCTGTGGATATACCACATTTTTGTTTATCTATTCTTACAATAATGTACTCTTGTGTGGTTTCCACCTTTGGGCTACGGTGAATAATGCGACTGGATGTACAAATGTATGATAATGCCAGATGTCCAGCTATATATTCAATTTCCTGCTTTCACTTCTTTCCAGAAATTAAATTGCTAGATCAAATCATATTTTATTCTTTGAGGAATAACTTGCAGATTTCCACAGTAGCTTTACTATTTTACATTCCAACTAACAATTCAAAAGTGTTACAATTTCTCTACATTTTTGCCAGCATTTGTCATTTTATGATTTGTTTTAATAGCCATTCTAATTGGTATTAATTGCTTAGTCTCATATTTGTTTTGAACAAGAGGAAAAATGCTGTGCCAGAGCTGGATTAAGGGGCAAGTCTTTAAGGGAAGCTAAGACACTGCTGGAATAAGTTAAAAAGGTGGTACCACATAACCTAATTTCTTCATACCCCTACTTAACGTAAAACAGATCAACTGTAAATTGGCTAGCATCTTGAGTTACGAGCAAGGGGAAGTGGCACTAAAATTTCTCTGCTGAAATTGAGCAAGTCATAGGCTACAAGTAAAGCTATGACACCCACTTTGAGACTCTCCATACTCAGTCTGACATTGACTGAAGTCAATAGCGGCAGCTAATTGAAATCCGGAAACCAAATAATATATTATATAAAGCTATTTACTGGCAATTTACTAACTTATTGTATACAGTAAAACTTTTACTACCTTTCCATGTAAGCTTTCTGGTTTTCACACACACACACACACACACTACACACTGCATAGATCCAGAGCTACAGAAATATAGAAAAAAAATTTACACACATGAAAGCCAGAGAAAATAAGTTTTAGGCATGAATGCGATTTGAAAATGACTTACAAGTGAGATCACAGAACACATTATGTCAGTTAGAGTTCAGAGGGGGACACTTAAACTGGTAGAATTTAATAGATGGGGCATCTACAAAGTTGTGGGCAGGGTCCAGCAAAGCCAACAGAGGATTGTGCCATTCAGTGAGCCCTCAGCACTCCAAGAATTACAAGGGCAAAGGACAATGGCAGAGAGTAGTTTCCAGGGAAGGAGGAAGCCAATCAGCAGCAATCCAGCAGGGAGGCACCTAGAGAAATATATACCCCAATCTTTCCTCTTGGCCTCCCATCACCAGCTGATACCTCCAATTGTCTGAATTTATTTGGAAGCCAGAGGACAAAGGAGCCCATGAATGCAGGCCAACAGCCTCCTGTAGCAAAGAGCAAGTTGAAGAGTGGTGTGTGGGTATGGAAGAGGAAATGTAGCATATCCTACAGAGTAGCCTCTGTCTTCAAAAACTGTGTGATTAACACCATCCAGTTATGAGTAACAGAAACTGGTTTAAATGTAGTGTTTAACAGCAGCAAGGACTTCCACCTCTAACTAAGATGAGAAAACAGTGGCTGGATTTACTCTCACACCTGAAACAACTAAAAAGCAGGGCAAAAATAGGAAATAATAGTTTTGAAGACAATGGACATCAAATAATGAACAGTAATCACAAGGAGAGAGGAAACAACCAGGGCATGATTGCCCCTGCTTACTTCCGGGAGACAGTTTCCAGGCCACCGTATGGGGCAGGGGGACCCAAGTGGAGCCTGGCAGCATCTCTGAGTCAAGGAGATGGAGAGGCCAAAGTGACTAGGTTTGTAGGGTACTGGAGAGCTGCAGAGGGTCCTTGCTAACGATCTACTGATCAGCACACGCCTGTGAGGAAACCACTCAAGGCTGAGGAAAGACCTGAAAGGAATCAAGAATATAACCTTTGGAGAATACACAGAGCCATGAATAATTCCTTTTCCCACCAGCCCGAGTAAAAAACTTCAAAAATCATAGGATATTGGGTAAAGTACTCTGGAGGGTTTTTCTTCCCTAGGGAGCAAAATTGGAGCTAAATTAATGCTCCTTAATGACAAGGAAAAGCAAGGCCTGAATAGCCAAAACTGTTTCCAAGTAAATGAATCACATCCTAAAAAAAACTCAGGAATACTTAGAGGAATATAAGAATGTTTAGCATCCAACAAGGTAAAATTTACAATTGCTGGTATCTAATTGAAAATCATCAGCATGCATAGAAATAGTGGTGTACATTTTTTAATATCTAGCACATTTGAGGTAAATAATCAATATGAAACCAAACCAGATGTGACACAGAGGATAGTTAGCCAACAAACACTGTAAACAGCTATTATATTTACTTCCATGTGTTTAAAATGTTACCTAGAACATACAGGATATTAAAAAAAAGACCCAAATCAAATGTCTAGAGATGAAAATATGTCTAAGATGAAAATATACTATAGGTTAATAATTTAAAAATCTTAGTGGCCTATCAATCAAAATTGAATTAATGATCACTGAGAAGAAATACTATTCTAAATTTTTTAATGTTTATTTTTGAGAGAGAGAGAGAGAGAGGCAGAGTGCAAGCAGAGGAGGGGAAAAGAAAGAGAGGGTGAGAGAGAGAGAGAAAGAGAGAGAGAGAGAGAGAGGGAGAGAGAGAGAGAGAGAGAGAGAGAGAGAGAATCTGAAGCAGGCTCCAGGCTCTGAGCTATCAGCACATAGTCCAATGCGGGGCTTAAATCCACAAATTGTGAGATCGTGACCTGAGTCGAAGTCAGACACTTAACTGATTGAGCAACCCAGGTGCCCCTAGAAATACTATTCTAAATATATATTTAAGATACATATTTATATAAAGTGACTATATATGAAATATATTTTATAGTCACTGACCATAATGAATCTTGAATTTTCAACATGAAGAGATACATGACTTTAATTAATTCAAAATCAATTTTTCCTCCCTTCAGTAACCAATGTGAAACCAACACTAAAAATGTATCATTTAGAAGGAGTGCCAATTGGGCGCTTGGGTGGCTCAGTCGGTTAAGGGTCCAACTTCCGCTCAGGTCATGATCTCACAGTTCATGGGTTCGAGTCCCGTGTTGGGCTCTGTGCTGACAGCTCAGAGCCTGGAGCCTGCTTCAGATTCTGTATCTCCCTCTCTCTCTGACCCTACCCTGCTCTCTCTCTCTCAGAAATAAATAAAAACATTAAAAGAAAATTAGAAGGAGTGCCAATTACCATTCTGCCAAAATCCAGTTCTGATTGGGACCTAAGTGGCAGGCCTTCCCAGTGTGCATTATCTTGACACCTTTGATGTGGTTAGGTGAGCATTTCTTATAAATGTTTGTAATCATTAATTCCATTTTGATTGATAGGCCACTAAGATTTTTAAATTATTAACCTATAGTATATTTTCATCTTAGACATATTTTCATCTCTAGGCATTTGATTTGGGTCTTTTTCTTAATATCCTTTATGTTCTAATTAAAATTTTAAACACATGGGATGTAAACATAATAACTGTTTAATGTGTTTGTTGGAGTCCCAGCTTCATCTCCTTGACTCAGAGATGCTGCCAGGCTCCACTTGGGTCCCCTTGCCCCATACGGTGGCCTGGAAACTGTCTCCCAGAAGTAAGCAGGGGCAATCAGGCCCTGGTTGTTTCCTCTCTCCTTGTGATTACTGTTCATTACTTGATGTCCATTGTCTTCAAAACTATTATTTCCTATTTTTGCTCTGCTTTTTAGTTGTTTCAGGTGTGAGAGTAAATCCAGCCACTGTTTTCTCATCTTAGTTAGAGGTGGAAGTCCTTGCTACTGTTAACACTACATTTAAACCAGTTTTATTTTGGTTTAAAAGTTTGTTTAAAAAGTAAGTATCAGGGCGACTGGGTGGCCCAATTCGTTAAGCATCTGACTCTTGATTTTGGCTCAAGTCATGATCTCACATTTTGTGAAAACGAGCACCGTGTCAGGCTTGGCACTGACAGAGCCTGTTTGGGATTCTGTCTCCATCCCTCTCTGCTCCTCTTCAATGTGCATATATGCTCTCTCTTTCTGTCTCTCAAAATAAATTAATTAATTATGGGTGACTGAGTCGGTTAAGCGTCCGACTTCGGCTCAGGTCATGATCTCACGGTTTGTGGTTTTGAGCCCTGCATTTGGCTCTGTGTTGACAGCCAGCTCAGAGCCTGGAGCCTGTTTCCAAGTCTCTGTCTCCCTCTCTCTCTGACTCTCCCCTGCTCACACTGTCTCTCTCTCTCTCAGAAATAAATAAAACATTAGAAAAAAATTTTTTTAATTTAATTAAAAAATATTTTTAAAAAAATATCTACAGTCTTTCAGGTTTCATATGTTTAAAATATGATACAGTTGGGGTGCCTGGGTGGCTCAGTTGGTTAAGCAACTGACTTCAGCTCAGGTCATGGTCTTACAGTTCATGAGTTCGAGCCCCACGTCGCGCTCTGTGCTGACAGCTAGCTCAGAGCCTGGAGCCTGTTTCAGATTCTATGTCTCCCTCTCTCTCTGACCCTCCTCTGCTCATGCGGTCTCTCTCTCTTAGAAAGAAATAAAACATTAAAAAAATTTTTAAATGTAATACAATTAATTTTCCCACTTGTATTTAAAACTACAGAAAGCAAGTACAGTAACCATTCTTATTTAATTTCATTTTTATATAAATATCAAACATGACTTGATAAGTACAAGAAAATTATGCTTATCCCATTCCCAATATTTTTGAATGTTCCACTAACTTGTATCTCTAAACTCAGTGGAAATAATAAGGGTGTTGTGTCAGAATTTTGACACCAGCATCTCCAGGTCCTGATGCCTTGAGCACAACCTTCACCATAGCAGTGCCACTCTCATTTACCTTGCAGACAAGATACCATTTGGTTTTGGATGCCTGCTTCTACCACAAGTAAAAATTAGAACTCTCATAGTCTTTTTCAAGGCTGCTAGAGCTGCTTGCTACAATGTAAGCAAAGAACAGCTTCAAAACAGTATCAGTTCACCAGCAATTGAAACATCCCATGTTCTTCTCTTCCCTAAGATTCCAGTGTGTTCTTGGACCTAGAAAATTCATATATGTGTTCTGTCCCTGGTAATGCCAAATATGTTTAATGAAAATATGATATTCAAAATAAGAGATCTCTATGCAAACACTGATTCTTACAGATACTTAACTACCTGTTCTTTTCAGTAAACATAGGATGTGCTATATGGATATCAGAACTGTGTCTATAACCAAAATTCTTTTGTCTGTTGTGATCTTAAGGACTTCACATCTTACCTTAAAGTTCAGAGGTGATCAGGGCTTTGCTGGGAAAATCCACTTATTAGCCAATGAATAGCATTAGGATGAAACTATTGGAGATGATTGAAAATAGGATATTAGAAATACATTTTTATTCTAATTCTGCTAAATTTCTACTTTTTATGTTGGTGGAGTCACAGACTTTGAAACAATATTCAGTTCTGCAATAAACACCGTCCAAAGGATGGATGGACCTCTTCCTCAGCAACTATTGAAAGAACGAGTAACAACACTCAAGTTGTTCAACTGTTAAAAATGAGGTCTGCTTAATATTCTTATCTGCTTATACTCTAGACTTAATTTTGGATATATAGTAAAATCTGTATTTTACCTTTAGGTAGATTACGTTACCAGCTCACAAAACAAGAAACAAGCAGACAAAGTGAAAATTAATAATGTGTTTTGAAATTCAATTAAGTGTTATTTACTGGATGCTTTTAAATAAAGCATAATGAGAAGTAAATTATTTTTTCTGAAAAAAAAAATGACACTGACTTTGCATTCTATCAAGCAGGGCATTTCATCTGATAATTTCTACCAGAGGATCCTCCTTGCTGGAGCAAACCAGGCGCTCTCGACACATGACATTTGTGTTCTGCTTCCACACTCCATCCGTCCCTCTACTCCCAGAGCTTCTCCAAGGACTTCCCAGTCTCCAGAGATCTGAACTGGCACATCCCTCCTCCCTGCTAAACGGGTTTGTGCCTCTGCCTGTCCCTTCCAATCTTCCCCTTCCTTCCCTTCAATACTACTGTCAAATAGAGTATTTTCAGAGCCTAGCCCAATACTTTACTCACTAACATCTCCACAGTGCAGCACCCACTGCAGAGTCAATTACTGCCCGTGAGCAGTCAATCCTTCCAAAAGGGTTCAGTTTTCCACACTATATGCAGATTTTCCCTTCACAAAGGAGCTCACCTGAATTCCACTCCGAAGTAGAAATAAATTCAGAAGCAAGCAAGCGAGACCAGAACTCCAGTGTTGGGGAAGCACTGCGTTTGGCAACTCAGTTCATCCAACCATGCCTCTTGAGGACAGAAGTCAGTGTTCAGTGTTATCTGCTGCATTATGCTTTTTTCCAAATAACACGAAGAATATTTTTTCAAACTAATCTCTTCTTCCTAAGCTCTTTGGCTTTTATATTACCTGGCATTTCCAGACTCTAGTGACTTTACTCAACAAATTCTTAGTTAGCCTCTGTAGAGCATCATATATCCATTTTATTTTTTACAGTAGTGCATTTTTTCACAGCCATTAGACATAATATTCTTCTTTAATCTAGTCATGATAACAATTCCAATATTACATTGATCCTATCTGCCTTCTATTTACCAAGTTCAAGTGTAGATGTCTCCTTGAACTTTTCATAAAAGATGCAAGAGCCTCATGGGACACACCTCACCCCAACTAGACCTGCCTCCCAGTTGATAAGTGGTTCATCAGTGGAGCCAAGATTGTTTCTAGTCAGCCTGGCTTCAGAGTCTCCATGCCCACATCCTACTGCTTTAGCAGATACACTGCCTTGTCTGCTTCTGTATGCTCAGTTGGTATCTGCTAACTAAACTGAAAGGAGATATAAAAGTTTCTGTCATAAAGTAACATGCAGAATTAAGTGATATGCAGAAATTTATCAAAGCAATAGGTAGTAATGTGTAGCATGTGTAACATGCTGATTGGTTTTGGATGCTAGAAAACAATGCCTTAATACTTAAGAAAGATGAGTGGGTAACCTTGAGAATATTTCTATTATTTTTACTCTTTTATTTATTTATTTTGAGAGAGAGAGAGAGAGCAAGCTGGAGTAGGGAAGGGGCAGAGGGAGAGGGAGAGAGACAGAATCCCAAGCAGACTGCACACTGCCAGCATAGAGTGTGGACTGAATCCCATGAACCGTGAGATCACGACCTGAGCCGAAATCAAGAGTTAGACGCTTAACCAACTGAGCCACCCAGGCACTCTGAGAATATTTCTATTATGATGATGTATAAATTCAAGACAGTTTCTGGACAAAAATATGAAAAGGTACCTTAATGAATATTGAGCTTTTTACTATGTGCTTTTCTGAAACTGTGACTTATCTATAAAGCATTATTCTGTGAATATAAATTTTTTTATCTTCAGCATATATGAAGAGTTTTCAAATGTACCCACACTCTGCTCAAATGGGTAGTTTTTTAATATATAACTAGTTCTCCCTAAATGATTTCTATGTGATAAATGTTTCAGCTCTCAAAAAGCCATTAGTAAAAATAACTTGTTAATTATGATTGATGTTAATAGTCTCATCTATAAATAATTAAATTATATTATTAAAGCTAAAATCACAGATCTGATTATTATGGGTTATATTGGTAAAACTGCCCTCAGTGCCTAGAATAAAATAGGTGGTCTGTAACTTCAGCATAGCCCATCCAGACTGCAGGCAGACAGTGTGACCAGTTGAGTGGCTGAGGGCCACGAGGACACTCTTCAACCTCCACAGTTGACATTTGACTCTGACTCTGGTCCATCCTCTCAGCCCCTCCATTCCCCCAGAGGCTCTTTCTCTGTCACCAGCCACTGGTATTACCAAGATGCCTTCCTAAGTCTATGGTATATTGGAGTCAACCTACGTGTTTCTGATACAAATCAGTTTGAAGAAACACTTATTAACATAATTAATTCAGATTTTCCAAAGCAGTGATGGACCTTGCGGCCACTCTTTTCCCATTTCATATTGTTTCAGCTCAGCACAGAGGAACCCCATTCCACCCTGTTGAACCTAAGGAGTTCTCCTTCCATTCCTCCCCTCCTTTCCCTTATTGCAGGATGGCCTGCCCCTCGTCCTTCCTCACCTGCCTCATGTCATCCCGAAGAAATCACACTAGTCATTGTGTCCCAGACCTGAATGATTATGTCATCAACGAGAAATTCCCAACAGAAACATTCATTTGCTATCATATAAAACAGTGTGACCATTTCTTGATGTTTTTCCACATTGCTGAAGGCCATCTTGGGTTTCTACTCTTTACTTAATGATGCCTTCTAACAGAGGCATAGGTCATAGATGAGTCATAGGTGAGTAGATCAGGAAGACCTTTGAGAGTCCATTAGGACACACCCAGCCCTTCATAAGAAGGGCTCTTTGCCTAACTGAAAAATAATTATGGATTTTTAAAAATTTTCCTAAGTTTCAAAATCCTTATTAGAAGGATGAATGTTTCACAACTTCTCTTGGTTGTATATTCTTTTGTTATAAAAATAAGTACCCAGGACATTTTAAATCACCTTTTTAAGGATATATTAACTTTCTCCCCCCATACACCAAAATTAGGTAAGAATCTACTCTTCCTGAAAATTAAAATGTAGAAGAATGATATTATCATAATAATAAAATTCCCATTGATAAGCCCTTAGACATTCTTGCAGCATTTTATGGTATCTAGGCCCAATTTAGAAGTATTTGTACAATGCGACCTGAGACAAGATTGAACTGGCACCAGGCTTAAAGTCTCAAAGGTTAGTCTTAAGACTTTTTGTTCAAAAAAATACAAGCATCCACTAACCCCACCTCCTGGGCAGAGCTGACACACTTCTGCTCTGGTAGGCAACTTTCTTCACATCTGTGAAATTTATAAATGGGAAGTTTTACATCTAGGAGATTCCTTAATAAAGAGAACGTATTTTATATGCCTACTGCCATCATCAAATCAGAGCTCATCAGAGAAATCCAGTCATCAGTATTCTATGGACTAACCTGACTTTTAAAACCCCAATAGTGAATAGAAACAGTTTCAGATTGAACTCCCATTGACATTTGGTCTTTTTTGAAAAGTAACCACTGACGCTACCACCTTGTTTCTGAATTTACTCCCAAACAGAGCCCCAAATGAAGTTAAGAGTCACAGAAACAGTTGAAAGGTTTTTAGCCATCTTTTGTTTCACAGATGTGTAAACTGAGGTTCAGAGAAACAAATCTATTTGTGCCAGTCATCCAGGAAGTGGGTGGTGGGGCTTTTAGCTCAGGCTTCCTACAGTAGTGATATCCTTTTCCAATCATGTAAGAGTAACAGGGAGAGTTGAGAGATTTAAAATGCCTTTTGCTAGCTTTTTACCCAAACCTTTGATGAAGCTAAATCATAGGACTAAAGTCTGGCACATAAAGGATTTCACTTCAGTTCTTTTAGAAATCAAAATAAATGGTAGAAATATTAAAAGGAAGATCCAGACTAAGAGGTATTTTTCAGTTCCATTATAAAGGAAAGATCTGAGCATTTGAGATTCTAGGTTCCCAGTCAACCTATTTTCTTTTAGGAAATTATATTTCCTAATGACATTTCATCTGATGATTATAAGCCCCCTCCCCCAGGTTTCTCAACTACAAATTATAGTATAAATCTTCTATGGTATTAGAGGGCTGAATTGAGGGCTTCTCCATGAAACTTGTTCCCTGTTAGTTTCTGGTCTGCCTCAACTCCATATGTGAGAAACAATAGAAAGAAAATCCAGGAAGTTGAAAGGGATATATAGCTGAATAAATTATTTGGCTTTCCTTTATTGTCGTGGTTTATGGAAAATGTAGCTGTCTTAAATATTATATGTGCCTCTTTTTATTAGTAAAGTGTTCCTTCACTTCACAGTCCACTTTCCTATAGTACCTGATTCTTTATTCTTTGTCTCCTTCTACAACAACATATCCCGGAGGAGAATGGTTAAGAATGTCCTAGAGGAAAATGGTCAAGAATTCCCTAAAGTTTAACTGAGATCAGCCACAAGCCATTCTGAATCCTCCATAACAGTCTAGAGAAAGAGAAGAGAAACTACCTGAAAAGATGGAAGAAGGAAGGAGTTTAAGAAGCTCTTGTGTATATTAGATGTGATGAGTCCAATGGGTGGTACCATCTGACTTTCTCAAGGCAGATGACAGAATCTAAGTGGTGCCCATCTAGTAGGCTGAGCAAAGCAGCAAGGTAGCAGCTGTACTGTAAGATTCCTGAGGCAGTAGCTATGCTAGGACAAGCTTGTAGCAGCCTCATGACTTGTAATGGTCTCATGATTTGGCAGGTAGGGTCCAAATTCCAGCCTAGGGCAAAGAAGACATTTCCAGTCCAGGAGTGAAAAACAACCAGATAGAAGGCAGGATCAGACTTGGGCCTGGGTCTTACAAAATCCCAGGGACACCATTCAAATCGTATTCTATGTGTCTGAGCTCACACCAGCCAAACTCAACCTAATGAAGAATACAAGACCAAAGAACTTGACAAGCAGAGAAGACAATGACATGCTCTGATTTCTGTTTGAAAAGAACACTCTGTTTAGAGTATAAAAATGTAGCCATTAGGAATCTTTGTAAGAGACCCAAAAATGGCTTAGAGAGCATTGGTTAGTTCATGTTGCTGAAAAGTTCAGAAGAAGAAAGGGCTTTAGGCATGGAGTTTTCTCCATTTCTCTGAGATTCTGATAGCCCTGCTTCCTACTGTGGTAGCTTCATCCTCAGGCTGCCTATGCAAGATGGCCACCAGTCTGCATCCTACCACATGCCATCTCCTCCATGTCTAGGAGGAAAGAACAAGATGCCTTCATCACCTATTTGACAAATGCCCTAAGTTTTATACTGATTGGACCATCTTGAACCAGACTTTTAGCCAGATATATGTTAGGGACTGATTGGATTTGTCCTGAATGGTGCAAATGTGAAAAGAAGTGGATAGATACCTTTTTAAATGTTTATTTATTTTTGAGAGAGAGAGAGAGAGCAAGCAGGGGATGGGCCAAGAGGGAGGGAGACAGACGATCTGAAGTAGGGCCTGCACTGACAGCAGAGAGCCCAATGTGAGGGCTTGAACTCACAAACTCTGAGATCATAACCTGAGCTGAAGACAGATGCTTAACCCACTGATCCACCCAGATGCCTAGAAGTGGATAGATTCTGAAGATAGACTCAAGAGGACTTCCAGCTAGATTGGGATAGGGGGAGGGGCCATGCAGTAAATGTTTAAGTAGGAAAAACAGGTTAGAAAGCATTGAGTGTCTCCCACACCTGCTCCTAGTTTGTCTCCAGGTGAAGATGATCAAAAGAGTTGGATCCTGAGTAAATTCATTACAGTTCCATGTGCCAGGCTTTGTGTTAGGACTTATATATATTGCCTCATTAATTCAAAGATAAGTATTATCCCCATTCTCAAAATGAAGAAATCCAGGTTATGTGGGCTCAAGATTTTCGAGTGAAGGAGACTACAATTTCCCAAAGGCCACTCTGTGCTGCTTCACACCTTCTGTTACATAACGGTCATAACAATGCTAAGATTGTCACATGAAAAAGAACAATGAGACTCTGAAGGATTCAGTACTGTGGACACGGTCATATACCAAATTAGGGGAAGAGTCAGGACTCAGGCCTGGTTTTTGTTGTCTGGAGTCCTAGTCTTTCCACCACACCATGACATCTTTATGGGCAGGGATGCCCACCACAGACTCAGGTGGGGAAATGGTAAGCTGAACTTTGACAGATGGAGAGAGAGAGTGAGAAGGTGCCTCTCAGAAGCCATCAGCACGGTCTTCTTTCCTGACTTTAAAGAAACGTCCCAAGACTTTCTTGGGAGATCTTCTCACCCCCACAAATAAACTTTCATCCTTCATCACCCCACCACTCTGTTCTGTTCACCCCAACTCTCCACAGAGGTCTCTGCTTGAATGTGGACACTCTTGATGTCCATAATCTCCATGCCTGCACGTGGTCATGTACATATGGGAGGGCGAGTGTAATCGTAGTAATAATACATGTTGTAGCTTTTCCATATACATTCCTTCTCCCACTGGATCATTTGGCAACTCTGAGACATAAACAGAGCGATCTTTTTATTTCTTCTCTGCTTGTGAAGAAACTAAATCTCAGAGAGGTGAAGGAACTGATCTAATACTGTTTGGTGCCAGAAATGATATATATTTTCTAAATGCATGTAAATGTATGCTGCTGGGTGAGACTTCCATGCAAACAAAGAAATCATGTTATTTTAATTATTTCCATCCTCTAACAACAGCAGAATGGGTTAGGTAGTTGTTTCATGAGCAATGTTACAGAGAAGGATGAGCATATAAGTGGCATTATAATTATCATAAAAATCCTCTAAAGATCCCCAGCTTTCCCATCTGCAGATGACACTGAAGAAGGCAGCACTTTGAGTGGCTCTGAATGCTAATGTAGTTATTGTTTTCTCCCATGTACATCCCAGGACCCACCGCCCTGCGCAGAGGTGCTGGGGAGGCTGTGTGAGCCGCACACTCCTGCTGTCTTTCGAGGGCAGACTTAAGGTCATGTTATTCTCCACCAGGCTGGCACTGCTCTCTTCTCACCCTGTGGGGCCCCACACTGTCATCTGTCAAGAGCATCCTCCAAATTTCAACGCAGATGAAATTCACCCAGACCATGTGTGACAGCAATTTGAAAATAGCAATATGCATGGAACAAATTTGAGTTCATTTGGGGAAAAGGTACTTATGGAACACTACCATCTTCTACACAAGATGCTGAAAGACAACTGATTTAGGGCCACAGATAATGATGCGCTTAAAATAAAATTTAATATCCCCCAAAGATAATATATATTATAAATATAACATATATATTGCAAAATGTGATAAGTGGAAAAACTTCCATCAATGTTTCCCTTATTTAAACTATTAGAAAATAGTATCTCCAAAGCAAGATCCATCTTTTATTCTCTTTATTTTTTCTTGGCACTTAGTGCAGTAAAGCCAAATAAATGCTATTCACTGATTCAATGCAAGTCAGTCTGTTGAAATGAAAGAATTGATTTGGATGGATGCCTATGCTTCCTTATTTCCTTCCTTCTTCCTCCTCACCTCCCACCAAATGCAGTGACCAAGAATGACCAAAAGATGATATTGTGTAGGAAAACTGAATAAAATTAAAAATATCTCTTTATCCCACTATTTGGCTATTTATTCACACAAATCATAATTAGCATGTGGTGACATGTCATTTTATTCCAAATGTGCTCATAGTACATATTTGCTGCAAAGGTAAACTAAAAGCAAGGTGCTTTACATGTATAGCTTGTAAAAAAATTTGTTTTCAAATCTATTGGGCTTCAGATATTATTTAGTGGGAATTTTATGTGATGTTTTTGAAAAGAACATCTAAATGATTGTTTCTAAACATTCTAAATGATTCTAAATTGATTCTAAATGATTCTAAATGATTCTAAATGATTCTAAATGATTCTAAATTCTAAATGATTACCTCTTCATTGAAGTAACTGGGGTTTTTTTTCCTTAACTACACGGGAAGGAGACCTGTATGTTAAATGAACACAGTCACATTGTGACTGCCATTTATGCCTAAAAGCCCAGTTATCTAAAACATCTTCTAATGAAAGGGACCTTGGCCACATGTTCTTAATTCACTTTATAACATTTAAAAAACTTAACAGTAGACAAATGTAGAACATTCTCTAAGACTCTTCAAAAAAGTCAATGATGTAAACAATGAACAAAAGAAGGCAGTGGACTGTTCTAGA
Organism: Proteles cristata cristata; assembly: GCA_017311185.1. Taxonomy (NCBI): domain Eukaryota; kingdom Metazoa; phylum Chordata; class Mammalia; order Carnivora; family Hyaenidae; genus Proteles; species Proteles cristata. The sequence continues at coordinate 1,541,233 of JAESUZ010000223.1, read as the reverse complement.
TTAAAAGAGGTAACAGGGATACAGACAAATGCAATGCATGAAGCTTCATTAGATACAAGACTAGGGGAAACAGGCCACGCAGTAAGATATTTTGGAAACAATTGGGAAAATGTAAGTGTATTTACCACATTGGGTATTATTAATTTTATTAGGTGGAAAAATATGTGTGTTAATTATATTAGACTTTCAACTTTTTTATAGATTTTAAAAACTTCAAAATTTTTAAAAATGAGGAGACAGAGATTCCAGGAGGGAGCATATGTGAAAGAGGTGTTCCACTCAGCGTCTGAGTCTCTACCATGAGCACCTGAACAGGGTTTCCCCAGGTATTAAATGCCCATATACTGCAAAGAGGAAAAGTGTTGATGTCAAGCTTTGCTACTGCTTGCCTTTCATTACTGGCAACACCACTGAATATATCACAGGCTGAAAATGTTCATTCATTCATTTATCCCCTCAACAAAAATGGACTAAATATCCCCGTGTTGCCTGCTGGAGATACCAGAATGAATAAGGAGCCAATGTCTGTCTGCAGGATGCTCAGAAAGATCTATACGTTGAGTGACCACAGAATTTACTTATGGTAAATTCTACAAACTCAATACTTTTTAAAAAAACTTTGTTACATTGACTACCTGAATGTTTTAAAAGTGAAATAAACAGAATAACTATTTGGAGTACATACTCATGTGTTTCTATCCTTTGCTTCGTTGCATCTGTCTTAATATGTCACTAGTATTTCCTTGAAAAATGTATTCTTTATTTTTTAAGTTTATTTATTTTCTGATAGAGAGAGAGTGCATGCAAGCAGGGGAGGTAGAGACAGAGAGGGGGACAGAAGATCTGAAGAAGGCTCCTCAGGGAGAGGTGGGTGCCCAATGTGAGGCTCGATCTCACAAATTGCAAGATCATGACCTGAGCCAAAGTTGGATGCTTCACCGACTGAACCACCCAGGCTCCCAAGAATGTAGTGGTTTTTTTTTTCAATGTTTGTTTATTTTTGAAAGAAAGAGTGAGTAAAGGGTTAGAGAAAGAGGAAGGCACAGAATCCGAAGCAGGCCCCAGACTCTGAGCTTTCAGCACTGAGCCTGAGTTGGGACTCAAACTCAAGAACCAAGAACTGAGCTAAAGTCTCACTGACGCTGACTGACCAGGTACCCCCTTTTCTTTCAGTGTTTATTTAAGAATGTATTTTTAATATGATTTTATTATTCTTAACTTATTAATCAACTGTAATCTTCAGAATTTTATTTTGGTTGTTAACACATTTGAAATTTCTGACACCTGAAACTGACACTTGTTTATACTTTTCTCTAATAAAATGCTCTTTCCATAGAGTCCTGAAGTGCACCTGGTAAACTAAGAGCTAATCATAGAGAATATTCTCAATTCTGATGTTTCTACTTGAAATACATATATAGTTTACCCCAAATATTGTCACAGGTACTGATTTTGCCTCCATTCAGAGTACATTTCAGGCTTCCTGAGTGGCTCAAAAGGTTAAGCCACCCAACCAAGTAGTTTAAACATCCAAATCTTGATATCAGCTCAGATCATGATCTCATGGTTTGTGAGTTCGAGCCCTACATCAGGCTCTCATTGACAGCATGGAGCCTGCTTGCAATTCTCTCTCCCTCTCTCTCTCTCTCTCTGCCCCTCCCACCCCTTTGCATGCACGTCCTCTCTCTCTCAAAATAATAAACACTTTTTTGAAAAGAGTACATTTCATTGATAATTTCTGCAAGAAAAAAACCCATTAAAAATATTCTATTTATTATTCTTTGGAATATTTTGCCAAATATATAAATATTGCAAAATCTGAGCTTTCTTAATATATTTCAGTTCCATTTGGCGATATAAATTTATACAATTAAAAGTAGAATCTCCATCCATATATTCTTTCCATAAGTCAAGATATTACAAGCTCAACTATAAATTTCAAAGTTTGTACCTGCACATACTATTTGAGTTCTCTATAGTTTCTTCAGATCCTCTGTGGTTTTGTAAAATTCAATTTCAATGCCTTCCACGTTACAGGATTTTTTAAATGAACTTTCTCTTTTAGAATATCTTTAGATTTATAGAAAATTGCAAAAGCATGACAGTAGCTTCTACTTACCACTCACCCAATTTCCCCTATCACTAACATCCTACATAACCATAGTGTACATTTGTCACAGCTAATAAATCACATTGGTCCATTACTGTCTCAGTTTGGATTGCTGTAACATATGAACACAGACTGGGTACCTTAACATCAAATATTAATTTCTTATAGTTCTCGGGGCTGGAAGTCTGATTTCAAGGTGCCAGCATGAATGAGTTCTGGTGAGAACCCACTTCCCTCTGTATCCTCACATGGCAGAAAGAGCTAGATAGTCCTCTGGCCTCTTCTAATAAAGGCACTAATCCCATTCAAAATGGCTCCACTCTCATAACCTGATTACCACCCAAAGCCCTCACCTCCAAATGGCATCATGTTGCAGTTAGGGTTTCAACATATGGACTTTGGGGAAATAAACATTTATTCCATAACAATATAAACTAAACTCCATCTTTTATACAAATTTCATTTGTTTTTCCCTAATGCCCTCTCTCTGTCCAGGATCTCATCTAGATTTACTACATTCCATTTTGTTGCCATGTCTCCTTAGTTGTTGCTGGTCTATAAGTGTCTCAGTCTATCTTTGGTTTTAATGACCTTGACCATTTTGAGTACTTGTAAGATATTTTATAAAATGCTTCTCAGTTTGGGTTTGCATGATGTTTTTCTTATGACCTCACTGGCATTATGGGTTTTAGGGAAGAATGTCAAAGACAATGCCTTTCTTATCACATATATCAGAGGGCATGTGATATCAACATGACTTATCACTATTGGTGTTAATACTGATCATTTGCTTAAGGTGGTGCTTGCCAGATTTCTCTGCTATAAAGCTAGTACTTTTTTTTCTCTCCATACTTTATTCTTCAGATATGAATCACTAGATGTAGTCTACACTCAGGAGGACAGAACTGGGTGCAACTGTCTGGCTCAGTCTGTAGATTATGCAGCTCTTGATCTCAAGATTATGAGTTCAAGCCCCATGCAAGGCATACAGATTACTTGAAAAAAAAATAAAAATAAAAAAAGGATGTAATTAAGCTCCATTCCCTAGGGGAGGAGCCTGTTATTTACATACATCATTTGAAATTCCTCTGTTTGTCTCTTTATCTCCATTCATTTATGCTCAAAATATATATATGTATGTATATAAAATCAGCTATAAATCCATATCATCAAATTACTTGTAAATATACTACCCAAAAAGTCAGCTTTGGAACACTTTATTGGGCTGTAGTTACTCAAAAGAAAGCCTGCATCCAGTTTTTAGATTTTTGCTTCTAAATAAGATTCTCAAAAAAATCAGTATATATATACAAATATATAGAAAATACACACTTTTAGTATAGACAAGACTTATAAGAAGTATGACTATAAAAGCAAAAAGATAAGGCATTAGCAACTTAAATTAAAGCAAAGTTTTAAGTTGTTTAAAAACAGGAAATGAGGGGTGCCTGGGTGGTTCAGTAGGTTAAATGGCTGACTCTTGATTTTGGCTCAGGACATGATCTCTTGGTTTGTGAGTTTGAGCCCCGAGCTAGGCTTTATGCTGAAGTGTGGAGCCTGGTTGGTATTTTCTCTCTCTATCTCTGTCTGCCCCTCCCTCCCTCACTCTTTCTCTCTCAAAATAAATAAGTAAACTTAAAAAAATAAAAATACGAAATGGGAAATAACACTTAAATTTTTATTAGAAACAGTAAATAGAGGGGTGCCTGGGTAGCTCAGTCAGCTAAGCATGCAACTCTTGATTTTGGCTCAGGTCATGATCTCACAGTCATGATCAAACTCCAAATCAGGCTCTGCACTGACAACATAAAGCCTGTTTGGGATTCTCTCTTTCCATCTTTCTCTGCTCCTCCCTTACACGCACACATCTTCTCTCTTTTTCTCTCTCTCTCAAAATAAACATTTTAAAAAATGGCTCTAATCTAGTCCCCATGAAAATAGGGACTATTTTCATGAAGATAGAAGGACATGAGACCCAGAACATGTGGAAGGATGAGGCACAGGAAAGGGAAAAGAAGAAATTCCATTATGGTAGGAGATAAAAATGTTAGGTCAGCAGCAAGTAATTATATTGACTGGGGCAGGAAGTTGAAGGAGTTACTTCCTGATCTTTTTTATTTTCTCTGTAAAGCAGGAGATCATTTTAGGGAACAATTTAAAAAGCTTCCAAGGAGAATAGGAGAAAATTCCACCAGGCAGTGTGAGAGAGTGAAGAGGAAAGCCATTGCTTCTGTGTAATGAAGATAATCAGTGTATTCTTATGTCAGGAAGCTCTCAACCTGTAAACATGGAGGATGTAGAGAGTTGGGTTGATATAGGCATGGGGTTCCTCAGGTAGGTCCTATATTAGTTGAGTAAAGGTTAAGCAGCTATGACAAAAAGGCCTCAACTCACAATGGCTTAAATAAAATATAAGTTTAGTTCTCTCTCACTTAATAGTCACAGACGAAAAGTTCAAGTTGATCAGAAGACTTGGATTCATGAATTTATTCATGGACCTTATTTCCTACATCATACCCCCATCTGTGTAGTCAAAGTTGGTTAGCTTGTTCATCTGTGTGCTACCTCATAGGGAAGAGAGATGGGGAAGTCTAGAGCAAGGTATTTTCTTTTTAAAAGAGAGGTAGAATTGCAGAAATCACTTACACTCATGTTCATTGGTGAGAACTTAGTCTTACAGTCACCCCAGGCTAAGGATGCTAGAAAGTATAGGAAGGAAAGGAATTGGCATGTGGGGGGGTGGGGTGTGGATCTTCAACCTTCAGAGGTATCAAAAAGGATGAAGGTTAATGGAGGGAAGGGCTGCTTGATGGACCCTGGTGCCTGGATTGAATCAAGGAGTAAAGAAAAGAACTCAAGAGATTGTGGTCTGGATAGAACACAGCCTTTGTAGTAACAGTGGAAAGGGGGACAAAGGTGTTTGTGATCAGAGAGTAGTTTCACATTTCAGAGGTGGAGAAGTTCAGGGTGATAACTAGCTCTAGAATATAGCCCAGAAAGTGTGTGACTGATGTGGCATGGAGGTAAGATGACACTAGGACACTGCAGAAATGTTCATTTTTCACCTATGGGCCTGTCCTAATGTCATAAACGAGAGTATGAAACTTATTAAAATGTTCGCTATAGCTTCATTTTCAATTAGTAAAGTTTATTGAAGTTGACTAAACCCATGAAATTGACTGAACACCTTTCATAGGTCCTAAAATTTGATTGAATAAAGAGAAGTTAGGGATGGCACATTAGTGTGTACCCTGACCTATTAGGTTGGCACTTAGTTGCCACTGCCACTGCATGTCCAGTTGTAAGAACTACACTTGGTGTTAGAATCATTAGTGAGGTATTTCTTTCCAAGTTTTCAACTCTACCAACTCTCTAGGGTAACCTTTGTGTGACAGCTTTCCAGTGAAATGAGAAATATGTCAACCCATTAAGTGAGAATTGCATTAAAGATGTAGCCTGATACATGATCTATTCCAGCACATTTACAATTTTCTCTTTGACAATTTGGGAAAATGCTATTTTCAGAAAACTTGTACACTTATGAAAAAAACTTTAAAACACTGAAAAACAGAAAAAGTAAGAATGCTGATATCATCTTTACAGACAGAGCTGCATCTTCAGATGCTTGCAAATTTCTCAGTGTACTGCAAGATGGTAGTGACATGGATAGTCACAAGTATCATGAACACAGCCAGCTCTTCCACCTTTCATCTTCTCCTATATAAGGAAGCTATTTTCACTCAATAATAAGGACACAGTGTATCTTTGAAATGGCCATTTGGAAGACAAAAATGAAGTGAGTCAGAACTGAGAAGCACATAGTAAACCAGTGGACCCTCTCCAATCTCTCCTTGACTTAATTGTGGCCTTTTAAAGAACTAGAGGACAAGTGAAGACTGGAAGTTAAATAACTACCTTCATTTGTTCAACAGATTCAACGATTATTTATTGAGGACAGGTAACTGTTTACTGAGTTCTGAATGATGGAGATAAAGTAATTAACAAAGGAGGCCCAAGTCCCTGTCCTTGTAGAGTTTACATTCCAGTGAACTGAGCTAGGTATTATTACCCCTGTGTCACAGATAAAGAAGTGGTGGCTCAGAAATACTGTAGAGCAAGTAACTGACATACTGAGGTTTTAGGTACATGTCTGTTCTACAATAAAACTGTGCTTGTATCTCTGTACTAAAAGCAAATACCTACGATCCATTTGTAAATCCCACAAATTCTACCACAATGGTCCTTACAAAGGCTTTCAAACACACACACTATCCTAAAATATGTCTTTAAACCTTATGAGAGTCAAGCTTAGCTAAGGGCCTCTACATTCCTCTGTGACTATCTTTTTATTATACTATTTATAGAGTTATATTGAAACTAATCTATGTATGTACCTGTCCCCTCACTGGATGATGAGGTCTTCAGTGCAGGAACTATCTTACTTATCTTTATGCCCAACAATATGCTCAAGCACTGGCAAAAGCAGGAACCAGTGGTATAGAATTTACAAAGACTAGCATCTTCGTGCCCACTGACTAGCGCCCATCCCCCCGCCCACCCCACACCCATTACTATATCCTGACAGATATTTTTTTTTTATAAATTCTTGTTGACCTGAACTTGTTTGGTTTATTCTGCAAAGAGGGAGTGTAGTTGCCAAAGGAAAGAGAGCCAGACTAAGAATCTCAACTTTGCAGGTAGATATATTTTGTTATGTCTACAAGTACAATACCTCCAAATAGACTTAAGGACAAACCCCTCAACTATCACTTGATAAAGTACTTTCGTATATTTAATCTATATTAATAATAAGTGATATTTAACATTTGCTTACCTTGTAGATCTCAAGTCATGATCTCATAGTTCATAGGTTCAAGCCCCATGTCAGGCTCTGTGCTGATACCTCAGAGCATGGAGCCTGCTTTCGATTTTGTGCGTGTCTCTCTCTCTGCTCCTCTCCTACCCAGCACTATGTCTCTCTCCAAAATAAGTAAACATTAAAAAAAATTTTTTAAAGAATGGGATATTTCTAATATAAAATCACTAAAAAATTGAAGACTGCAGAGGTATCACTCAATGGAGCACATGCAAAATGATTGCTCTAATTTTCTATCCAAAGCTGGATGAAGTGAGGTTGTTCCTACTGAAAATGGATCTACTAGGGTAGATCCCTTTGGAAAATATCCCTTTGTGTATCTGGACTCCTAACTTTACCAATGAGCACATTTCTGCTAGTACTTTTCTATAGAACCAGTTATAAATTTGCACATTTATGACTCATAAGCAGTAACATACACATTCAGACTTGTGGTAAAGAGATGCAACCAAATGGTCATCTTGTATACATTTATACTGTGGGATGACATGTTTTCTTTCTACCTGCTTCTTTGCTCATTTTCCAAAACCGAACTCAAACCACCACTGATGAGTCTTCTCAGAGCCCTCCACAAAGTTAGTCATGCCTTCTGCGCTCTCAGAGAATGTGTGTGTGTGTGTGTGTGTGTGTGTGTGTGTGTGTGTGTGTGTGCGCGCGCGCGCATGTGTGTGTTCATGAAGTTCATGTGATGGGGTTAAGAAATGGTAAAACCTTAGAATTCTAAGCTACTGCCCCCAAGGAAGATACTAATGATGCCCTACAGGAAGTATCATTAAATCACATTTCTTCTCTGTTTCTAGTTTACACCTAATCTTGAAGGCAAACACTCCCATCCCATCCCTATAGGGTAAGTAGGACACAAAGGTAGCTGTCGCAGACATTCACAACACTGTCATTAGACACTATTAATAATCACACAAAGGCATTAACTGGAATTGTCCCAAGCAAACTGAAATATATAGTAACTTGAGTAGTAAGTAGTATGCACTTCTTAGAGCATTTTGGAAGTCAATTGTGCCTGTAAACTCTGAACTCAGAGTGAAACTTGAACAAGTGAATTAGCGGAGACTGAAAATGAGGTCCTGGCATTTCTATCTCAGCCCAGGAAGGACCGGAGACCTGGCGGAGGGTTATTAAACCTGATGCAACAGGAGAAATACCAATTGGATTAAACCAGGGTCAATTTACTTTAAATTTGCTTGGTCAAAGTTTTCACAAATTCTTGAGGATGGAGCCGGATATTAACATCTACGCCCTCTTTCTATATTATATGTGGTTTACCATGTAAGTTATGTTTAGGATAACTGATTAGAGGACAGTATGTGGTTCTCATTCCAAAGATTAAAGGCAGTGATTCATAGTGAGTCTTTGTGGTTGTGCTTTTTGAAACTCAAATTAAAACACCTCTTATGTTTTTTTAAATAACAAAAGTGAGGCTGAGTATTTTCTACCTCACTAACCAGTCAAAACTCTGGTCCCCAAAATGAGCAAACCCATTACGGTAGACCTCTTTCAAGAATACTGAATTAACATGTTTTACTCATGTCTGGAAATGTGTATGATGCATTCATCTCATACTATGCCATAATTATTATTTTTCCAACAAGACTCCAAACATCCCTCTTCTTTGGCAGGGATGATATCTTATTCATTTTTGTGCCCCCAGTGCCTACAGTAATTACTGATATGTAGTAGATGGGTTGGCTTGTTAGTTGAATGGCTGATAGGCTGGTTGGTTGATTTTCTAGTTAGTTGCTTGGCTGGTTGGTTGATTTCCAACTAGTTGGTTAACTGGTTGGTTGGCTACTTAGCTGATTAGTTGGTTGGTAGACTGGCTGGTTGGCTGGCTACAGAGTAGATGAGTGGTTGGCTGTATGACTGAATGGCAGGTTGGTTTATGTCTAGCTACCTAACTGCTTGTTTGATCAACTTTTGCAATTGTTCATTCAAAAATTTCCAAAAGTTTATATTGATACCACTTTATTAAATCCCAGGAAAAGCAAATTAAGGTTATGTCACTAATTATAACCCCCTTAAGCAGCAAATTATTACTACTTCAAGATGTGAAATCCCAATTTTATCACTGGCCTATCCCTAAGAGTATTTCTTAAGAATTTCTAACTGCACACAAGATATGACTGAGAGATATTGAACAGAATATTGGCAAGTTCATAACTTGTCTTCCTACCCTAATAGACTAAGTTCTTCAAGTCTGTGATCATTTTATCATTGCATATGCGTGTCTTTAAGCATGCCCTTAAAAAGTATCACTTCGATGCCTTAAAAAGAATAATGAAGCTTTACTAACACACGTCAGTTAATAGATAACACCTTAATACAGACCAACCAGCCATGGCAAATATAATGTAAAGAAAGAAGTTCACCTAAGAGAAGGAAAGGGCATAAAAGGTCAACTGACTTTTCATTTTGTTTGAAGACATTCTAGGTCATAGGGATTTATGGTTGCTAAACAGCATACTTGAAAATCTATGACCATTCTTCAAAAAGTTGGGGTAAAATAAAGTATAAATTATTGCATGTACCTCATTGCCAATGCTGAGTTTGAAACATAAGCATTTGTGAGTGTTTGAAATGAATACACATGCCAAGGCCTCTTAAATAATATAAACAGATATCAACGACACATAGTTACTGAAATAAGTAAAAAGGAGTTGTTACTTACATGTTTCCTGAAACCCTGTGTTTTCTTTGGTGCTTGGCATTGTGGTTAGGCTTGAAAAACAGCTCTCCTATACATGACCCACATTTCTCAAAAATGAGAAGGAACAGGGATTAACCAGTTTTTCAGATAATTCATTCTCTTTTTTGACTCCAACATAGCTTTAATAGTGACTTTAATAGTAAATATTAGATATGTGAGTTCGAGGGAAAAACACAAATGAAAGTAATTAAAATTGATCAATTTAACTCATTGGTCATTTATTTTAAAATAAATGTTCTTATACTGATCATAAAATCACTCTGAAATATGGCTGGCAACCGCAGTGGAAAATAGCTTTTAATAATTTAGAAATTTGAAGCCATACAATACAAGTCATTGATGTGAAGTTCAGGAGTCATGAGAAGGTAAATGGGAACTTACTAATAAGCGAAACTGTAGAGACTCTAATTGATTGGTAAGGCTTGAAAATCATTGACAATTGCTCTAAGAGTTCATTTCAGGTTTCTTAATAGCAAGTCTAGGATTTATATAGATAACCCTTAATTATTTTTAAAAATTTCCAAGTGTATATTCTATAGGATATTATTATGATATAAAGGTACAAAAATGAAATGAATTTGGAGAGTGATCATTACTGTGGTCTTTCTCAGAGCCTTTAATATATCAATGTGCATTTGACTCTTAAAGAGGAAGTGAGGAGTTATATAGCACACATTGTGTCCCAAACCCTTTTGACCATTATGTCAGTTACCTATTGCCCCAGTAATTCTGGATGGCAAACCATCCCAAATTCAGTGGTTTAAAACAATCACTTATTCTCACAGATCTACAGTTTGGCCAAAACAGCTCTGTTTCAAGCTGCACATCTGTGGATCTGGGTGCTCCACACCTCTCTCACCTTCCTCAGCCCAGCAGGTTAGCAAGAACATGTTCTCGGGCAGTGGCAGAAGGACAAAAGGGGCAATAAAAAGGTACAGTATCTCCTAAGTTCCAGGCTGAGAACTGTCACACTGCCTCTAATCCAAAATCAATTGGACAAAGCAAGTCACATGGCCAGGCCCAAAGTAAAGGGGTAATGGAATATGCTCTGTCCATGACGAGGCATTAAGAGGAAGTGGATCTAGAGAGTGGTAATAGAGCTGGGATCAATAATTCAATCTATCACAACCATAAAACCCTTTGTTTATAGATCATCTAATGGCATTAGTGTTGTATGGAACACACGTCCAGAAACCCTGGTGTTTATGCAATGGTCATGTTAGTAGGAACAAAATTACATAAAACAGTAACATCCGGAAATGCAGCAGTCTGGGAGTTTTAGAACATCAGAAACTACCCGAGCATCCACCGCTAGATTCTTAACAAAGAAAGAGTCTTCCTGTTAATGGGACTTTAAAATCCCTCCTCCTGTCATAGCTCACTAAGTTTTCAACCTCTAGGGGTGCCTGGGTGGCTCAGTAGGTTGAGCATCCAACTTCAGGTCATGATCTCATGGTTCATGAGTTCAAATCTTGCATCGGGTTTGCTGTTGTCAATGCAGAGCCCATTTCAGATCTTCTCTCTCTCTCTCTCTCTCTCTCTCTGCCCTTCCCCTGCTCATGTTCTCTCTATCTCTCTCTCAACCTCTAGAGTTGGGTTCATTTTGGGAAGAGAGCACTTCTCACTAGCCTCAGCCAGAATACCATTAAACTTCTTTGAGGGAGGCAGATCCTTCTATGGAAAGTGAATGATTAGAACTCAGTTCTCAGAGCCTGTGCTCTGAATAAGTGTAGAGCCAAAACCAAGCTGTCAGCAAGTGGATTATGGAGAGAAGTGACCTCCCAGCCCAGGCCAGGGTCCTCAGAAGAAAGCCATGGCAGGTCAGCACAGAGACATCCTTGAGCATTCCCTTAATAAGTAAGAAGAAACACCAGAACGCATCTCATGCCTTTGCTTATACATATGTGGACATAATTTTTGCCACTTCAGTCCTTTGTTCCAGTGATTGAGAATGATGGCACTCACTTATACATATGTGGACCACAATGGACCTCGTTCACATGAGCAGGTATGGTCAGTCATCTCATTCATCTTTTTGTTGCTTTTATAAGACTGGACTCAATGAACCCCACCAAAAATTCTTGAACCAGATGAAAATTTATCTGATAAGCACAGTAAGAAATCTGTGTCCAGGGTGGGACAAATCCAGGCCAGCAGAAGCTTCCCCCACACACCAGTAACACGGAAGTAGTTATCTCACCCCCCAAGTCCAGTTTCCAGCTGAGACAAAAAGCCACAGATGTTTCAGGGATGAGGTTTAACTCTAATTCTAGCTCGCCTGGTGCTCCTTAAAGCAGGTGACATCATCAAAAGAACCCATGATTTAAGGTAAGAATTTGATGGGATTCTGTTCCTGGATTATGCCTCTACCTCACTGCCCATCATTTATTCCCACTCTTACCTCAGCTTTGTATCAGTGAAATTGGATTAAAACCATCCAATGCGTCCTCCAAAGTTGTTATAAATATGTGATAACACTTTTTAAAGTATATATAAAAGTGCCGCCACATAGGAGATGAAATGACATACCCGCCCTCAATGTCTATGAAAACTGTCAAACACAAACAAGGATGCAATTCAATCTCATATGTTGACATTTTCCTGAATAGTGGTCTCTAGCACATTCCTTTCCACTGCCTATGCCTAGTAACACACAATCCAGTGTATTGGGCTAGAGAAACAAAAGCTGGTTTCTTCACTTTTACAATATGGCAACAGCAAAAAGATTTATTCAGCCCTCATGTGGGGGGTACACAAGTAGATAGGATTTGATTGTTGCCATCATTCTCAATCACTGGAACAAAGGACTGAAGTGGCAAAAATTATTATTGCAGAGAGCCCTGCCTTTTTTAAATGAATACCTTCAAGGTAAGAACAAGACAAGCCCTTGAGTTTACTTGGAAAAGACTCAAAATCTGGTCTGGGATAATAAAGTTGTACAGGGAAATAAGCCTTAAGAATTTAATCTAGAGAACACATAAGGTGTATGAATGCAGTAGACTGTGTTGTTATAGTAATAGAGAAATAGTAAAGGCTTTTCGACAAGGGCATTGCAGTGGAAGTTTCAATAACAGGTAAGAATTGGCCTCAGAAATAAATCAGGTGGGGTTTTTCTCCCCCCTCTTTCCTCAAAGGTGCTGTGATAAAATCTCATGTGTCACATTTGCTAATAATCACTCACCCTTCTAGGATCTTGGCTGCGAAGTCTCCCACTCGACACTCTCTTTAAATTTCATTTCCCATCCTCATCCCCTTGGCGTTTCTGCAAGAGATTTTAGAGCACATACTCATTTAGAAGCAATATCTTTTTGCATAAACACTAAGGTAACTTCCAGTTCTAAAATTTATAATCAATGACTCCATACTTGCTTTTAAAAACTGATCTGTTGAATGCTTTAATCTTTCAAGTTCTCTTAATTTTTCTAATATGTAGATACAGGACATTCACCACAGCACACTGACCACTCAGATTACTGATGGAAGGAGGACTTGGAAAGGTGCTGTAATCACCATTAATTATCATTGGGATCACTTACTGAGCACTTAATACCTGCCAGGCACGGTTTAAGTGCTTTTGCATAGGCCATCACAATGAAGCCTCCCAGCATGCCTAGGAGGGAGCTATTTACAATCCTCATTCCACTGAAGGAGCAACTGAGAGTTGGAGACATTAACAAATCTGCCCCAAGTCATATGCCTAATAGCAAATGATAAGTCTGTGACCGAATCAGGGCTGTCTCTCTTCAGGACTCTGTGTGGCTCTCTTGGGTAAGATGTGATCCAGGTCCAACTTTATAAATGTCACCTTATTTGGTAAGTAGCAACCTATCAGGTTTGATCAGTAGGAAAGCATGAAGGGCATGGTTACTATCAAGCAGCTTTGTTGGGTTGGGTTTACAATTTGGGGAATACCAAAGAGATTTACTCAAAGCTCCTAAGAAGAAACTAGCCCTTTGGTGATATTGTAGGTGTCTTCTCCCTCCTTCCATTGAATCTTTGGGACATCAATAAACATTTGTTGAAGTAAAAAGGAAGTCAGAATTCTATTCTTTCACTCCTTTGCTGAAGACACCTACAAATGTCACAGGAACCTATGTGAATAACCAGTCACTAGAAGCAACAGCAGCTCCGTGAAGAGCAGAGGCGTTTTAACTTTGTATTCGTTAGGACCTCCCAAGCTCCTAAAAGGTCTCCGGGCACACAAAAGGCGCTCGATAAAGGTGCTGATTGAATGAAATGGCTAAGTGGTAAGAGTAAACTCCCGTTTGGGACTGCCTGTTTCTCCTGACACTCCCTTTGGAAACAGAGGTAGGGTTTGGCTCTAGACCTGTCTTAGACCGCGCTCCGGATCCAGACCCTCCCACTCCTCCCCACCTTCCACCAGCTGGACGGCTGGCTGCTCGCGGCTTTGCATCAAGGACTTGTCTGCTAGGTCTCCAGCCCCGCACGGAAGGGCGTTCGGGCCGCTTGCCGCCGTGTCACTCCATGGGGAGGACAGTGAGCACTCAGGTGACGTTTCAGCTGGCCGGAGCTCGAAGGCACGGGCGCCGAAAGTGGGAGCGCCCGGGGTGCCGCTGTCTCCGTAGGGGTGGGGGTGGGGGGGCGGTCCCGGCCGGCTCCACCCGCTGCTCCTCCCAAGGGGAGGGTTCACCTACAGGTGTCCGATCTCGGTGAGCATCTTCTCCCTGCCGGAAGGTACGGAGTGTGCTTCTATGGAGGCATCGCGGGACAGAGGGGGCGGGTGGCGACTAGTTTCATACTCGGTAAAGAAAATGGAAACAGAAGTGGGAAAAGAAAGGCAGTATGGCTTTCAGGGAAGCATCAGCTCAGCTCAGAAGGATGGGGCGCACATAGTTTGTGCCCCTGTCTTTCCGGGAGTGAAAAAGGGCGGAATGGAGTGTCGACGGTGAGGAATTGACCATTGGGTTGTTTTCCTAACCAGGAGTTCAGGATGCCTTTTCTGAACTCGAAAAGCCAAGTACAGTCACACCCTGAGTAGATTTCCCTCTCTGCCTCACTGTGTCCGTGTTCACTTGCCCCTTTGGGCAGCCTTCTGTGAAGCCTCCTCCCCACTTGGTTAACTTTTTATTACTCACTGGTCACATGAGGCATGCAGGGGCATCTGAACTCCTCTGATGGCCTCCCAGTTGTAGGGAAACTGGGGTGAGAGGGAAGGAGCTAGCGTGGACTTTTGCACATTAGCCTGGGGCTTCTTAGAGCCTTTGAGCTTCTTAGAGCTTCTTTCTAAAAGTTTCTGAGCAATTGAGAGAGCGATGTGCTTTCTTATGCTTCTTAATAAGATTTTGCCCCAAAGTCTGGTATCTTCATGTGTAGTGGAATCTTATTAAAATGCCCCTGAAGCTACTACTGAACAATCTGGCGTAAACATGAAACTGTGTCCACTTGAGGTATGCACAGAAATTTCACTGAATTGAGCTCTGTGGATTTGGGGGTGGGGTGTTTTCTACCTAAATACGTTTGTTAGTATAATATAGTGGGTAGAGATGGGGGGGGGGGGCCGGTGCTGACTGGCTGGATATGACTGGTTTGGGTTGGTAACCCATTATTTGTATTTCATTTGGATCGTGACATCTGTTTAAATGTCACAATTGAATTGGCCTTTTGCAGAGCAGACATGCCCTCATCTATCGTCTCGTGCCATGACAAGATAATTACAAAGGCAATATTGTTTGACTCTTAGCCTGGCACTGGCTGTTAAACTGCCCAAAGCAATCCAATTCCGAGAAAAGAGTTTCTCTAGCCTAGGGAATAAAGTACCATCAATACAGGCCACCTAATGTTTCTGAAATGTTAATGTAGATTGTTAAGCAGAGGTCACGTTGGGAAGGTAAACCACCAGGCAGTTTAAAGAGGAGCCAGGAATAATCTTGTGGGTCCGAGATGCTATGACAGAACCAATTTCATTTTTGGTGTCACCTTAGCTTTTCCCAAACACCAGAAATGCATTTGAGGGGAATGTCTACTACAGTATAGTGGTAAGTCCAGTATCCATCAAGAAGTGAGCCTGTAGCACTTACCACAAGTGATGAGCTAAATGCGTAAGGGGCAGCAATGGTCTTGTCTGACACCCACAACTCCCCAACTTACTATGTTAGTCATAGAATAGGACACAGGGCACCCCCTAGACAGGACTTCTAGAAGCAGATTAGATCTGATGGCTGGGGCAGTGTCTGGTCAGAGGCCCTGGGGGCCTTGGAAAGGACAGTCACATCTCCCACTCCACAGAGGATAAAAGATAGAAAATGCTCCTGTGCCCCGAAGACACTCTATCTTTCACCACAACACCCTCTTCAGCATTGTGACACTCCCTTCTGCAACCCACAGGGAAGGAACCAAAGGCTGTCACTTATCTTCTGTCTCATACTTACTCACCCCCAAAACTTTGTACATTTATTTTTAACATTCTGATCTCAGAAGTGAAATAATATAAATACGGATGGGGAAAATTAAGGAAAGCTGGAGATGGGGAAAGATCGTGATGGGGCAGGGCAGGGAGCCTTCTTAGTGCTTCAGGGGAGAAAAAAAGAAAACACTTTTGTCAAGAGCCAACTTTGTGTTAAACGATGTCTGGATGCTTCATTTCATTAAATCTTCACAAGAACGGTGTTAGGTAGAGAGTAGCACTCCTATTTCACCCATGGGGAACCCATCGTTGGGGAAAATGAGGCTTGGAGAGGCTGGTGACTAGTGGAAGTTATACCACTGGGAAGTGATAGGACTAAGACTAGGCCTAATCTACCGGATTCCTCCAGAAAAATGAGCATGTGAGGGCTGGTGAGCAAAGCCCAGTGGTTCTCTTCTCCCTACCTTGCCATCTCCCAGCTTTCTCCAGGACAAAGAGCTATGCCCCAGGGACACGTACGGACACTCTCTCACAGAGGCAGTGGACCCAAGAGGCCTCTCTACTCCCCTCTGTTCCCCCATCCTTTATCTCTGTCCCTTTGCTCATTCCTCTTGCCCCAAATTGTCGAATGCAATGGCCCATACCCTTTCTCTCTCTGCAGCAGCACGCTTCTTTCTGTCCAGCACCAAATATGGGGATGTTATAAAGATCCCTACAATAAAGCAGGAGATGCGCATTTAAGAGCCCTGACTAGGCACGGCTTCGAGATCTGCAGAATCCAGGACCTGGCATTTCCAAGCGTCTGGATCCCTGGATGAGGATCAGAAAGGGGAGGGAGTGATGAGTGGGAATGCTGAGCCAGAACAGGGGGTCCCTTCATCTTGGGAAAGGGCAGGAAGAAAAGCAAACGGAGACAGAGAGGAAGAGAAAGAATGATTCTTATCCAGGGAAAATTGTATGATTATAGAGAAGCTTTTAGAAATTAGATTTGACCGTGTAAAATTAGAGCTGACAAAAAATTTGTGCTGGCAAAATGACAGTCCTTTTAAAATTTCTTAACTTGCAGCTAATTACCATGCAGTACAGTAACAATTGTGTATTTCATTAAGTACACATCAAAGTAACTTTGGTACATTATATTTAATTAAAATAATAAAATTCTTAAGTCTTTCTATATACTCAAGTCTTTTTTATGTTTTTATTTAAATTCCAGTTAGTTAACATACAGTGTAGTATTAGTTAAGGGTGTACAATATAGTGATTTTAACAATTTTATATATTACTCAGTGCTCATCAAGATAAATGTACTCTTCATCCCCATCACGTAGTTCACCCATCCCCCACCTACCTCCCCTCTGGGAAGCATCAGTTTGTTGTCTATAGTTAAAAGTCTGTTTCTTGGTTTGCCCTCTCTTTTTTTTCCCTTTGCTCATTTGTTTTGTTTCTTAAATTCCATATGAGTGAAATCATATGGTATTTGTCTTTCTCCTACTGACTTATTTCACTTAGCATAAGATGCTCTAGCTTCATCCGTGTCATTGCAAATATCAATTTTTCATTCTTATTTATGGCTGAGTAATGTTCTATTGTGTGTGTATATATATATAACACTTCCTATTTATTCATTCATATATACTCTATTGATGGACATTTGGACTGTTTCCATAATTTGGCTATTGTAGATAATGCTACTTTAAACATCAGGCTACTTGTATCCCTTTGAATTAGTATTTTTGTATTCTTTGGGCAATTGCTGGATCATAAGGTAGTTATATTTTTAACTTTTTGAGGAAACTCCATACTGTTCTCCAGAGTGGCTATGCCAGTTTGCATTCCTAGCAGCCAGGTGAGAGGGTTCACCAATACCTGTTGTTTATTGTGTTGTTGATTTCAGACATTCTGACAGGCGTGAGGTGATATCTCATTGTAGCTTTCATTTGCATTTCCCTGATGATGAGTGATGTTGAGCATCTTTTCATGTGTCTGTCAGCCATCTGTATAACTTCTTTGGAAAAATATCTATTCACATCTTCTGTCCACTTTTTAGTTGGATTATTCATTTTTTGAGTGTTGAGTTTTATAAGTTCTTTATATATTTTGGATGCTAACCCTTTATCAGATATGTCATTTGCAAGTATCTTCTCCCATTCCATAGGCTGCTTTTTAGTTTTATTGATGGCTTCCTTCACTTTTTATTTTGATGAAGTCCCAATAGTTTATTTTTGCTTTTGTTTCTCTTGCCTCAGAAAACATATCTAGAAAGAAGTTTCTATGGCCAATGTTAAAGAAGTTACTGCCTGTGTGCTCTTCTAGGATTTTTATGGTTTCATGTATCACACTTCAGTCTTTAATCTATTTTGAATTTATTTTTGTGTACAGTGTAACAAGTGGCACAGTTTCATTCCTTTGCGTGTTACTGTCCAGTTTTCCCAATACCATTTGTTGAAGAGACTGTCCTTCTTCCATTGGATATTCCTTCCTGTTTTATCAAAGGTTAATTGACCATGCACTTGTGGCTTCATTTCTGGACTTTCTATGTGGTTGCTTTGATCTATGTGTCCATTTTTGTGCCAGTGCCATACTGTTTTGATGACTATAGCTGTGTAACATAACTTGAAGTCTGGTATTGTGATGCTTCCAACTTTGCTTTTCTATTTCAAGGTTGCTTTGGTTATTTGGGGTCTTTCATGATTCTATACAAATTTTAGGATTATTTGTCCTAGTTCTGTGAAAAATGCTGGTGGTCTATATATTCAAGTCTAAAAGAATTGCTCATGAATCCAAATATCTGGCATGATCATCCATTGCAATAAATATACACATACGACAGTGTGTTTATTTTGTGACTCTAACATTCTGAGAGACCTAGATGGAAACCATGCTTCCTAAGAAGAAGTTTTACCCTTAGAGATTTATATAAAGCATATAAAACACTGGCAAAGCTTTTGCCACACTCAACTTCAGTGTCATACATTCAGCAGCTCATTGCCACAATTTTGAAGCATGTAATGTAGGTACTATTGGGTTGCAAAGCCATCAAACACAAGAAGTCTCAGCAACTGGTTCCCACTTTGTCCTAAATGCACCTGGAGTCCCAAAGCTTCTAAAAAAGTTGAGCTTCTCATTTGAAAATTGTCTGATCACTCAAGTTCATTAAGATGATAGTTTAGGGTTTTTCTTAAGCCTATGAACTTGCAAATACCATGGCATTAAAAAAATGCCTTTTAATCTTAAAATTTTTTAAATAAATTCATGTATTGAAGCTCTTTTCTAAAGTCCAGGTAAACATTTTCCTCCAACAAAATTATTCAGAAATTTAAAAGAAAAGCTGCACTCTTCGGTGGAGATGATTTTGTAGAACACACACGAAAACAACATCTTTTCAAATAGAAATGGCATAAAATTATTTACTATTAAAGCACTTCATTGTATAAATTCTACCTAAAATATTTTATATTGTCAAAATCTAGAAGGGAATTTATACAGTTTGTTCTTTATAGAGAGCGTCTATATGAGGTAATGTGTAATTTTCTCAAAGTGTTTCCTGATTCTTTTCAAGCAGCAGTGAGCATGATAGTCTATTAACCCAAAGTCCCCAGAGGCTCTTCGGAGCAGTCTAGGCTCCTAACAGGATGGGAGCATTTCTGGAGAAGTGTATCTATTGTTCACCATCTTTTCAGTAGAGGTCAAAGACCAACCACACAGCTTTGGAGGCAGACAGAAGAGGTTTAATTTTGGGCCCTACCACTCATTATCAGGGTTAAACTTTGTCATGTCCTTGTCCTCTTAGCATCTAGCCCTATTTGCAAAATGAAGGTAATAGTAGTATCTGCCATGAATGTGATTGTAAGAATTAAGTGAGATAATATATGTAAGGAGCTAAGTACAATATCTGGCACATTATACATATTCTCTACATTTACTTATTATTATAATTGACACTTTACTTCTCAGTATTGGTTTTCACATCTTCCTTTTTCATGAAAATCTAGGCAGTAATTTAAATTTGGGGTGTATTTCTGTATATATGATATAGGACCCTCTTTAGCCATTGGAAATGTTTGCTTTTAACATGTACCTGATATTTATTTTTTCTCACTGGAGTCACAGGTGTGCTTGTAATGTGACTACACATGCATGTATATGTAAATATCCATTTAGATCATGGAGACATTAAGCTTGGTCTCTTCACTGACTCATAAATATCTTGATAATTTCACATTAGGGGTGCCTGGGTAGCCCAGTTTGTTGAGCATCCAACTTCTGATTTCAGCTCGGTCATGATCTCACAGTTCATCAGTCCGAGCCTCATGTCGGGCTTTGTGCTGACCCCACAGAGCCTGCTTGGGATTCTGTCTCCCTCTCTCTCTGCCCCTCCCCTGCATGTTCGCACACTCTCTCTCTCTTTCTCAAGATAAATAAACATTTAAAAAAATTCACATTATTCATGGGTAAATATTTATTATGACCATTCATAATAAATGGTCATATTATGACCATTCATAGTAACAGCTTGTGTCCAAATCAGCTGTTACAAGCAAAAAAAAAAAAAAAAAAAAAAAGAAGTCTTTCAAGTGTTTCTACCTATGACAAATGCCATTGGTTGATTATGCTCTTCTCCTTGCATTGGGTTTGTGTGGCTGTGTGCTTCAGGTGAGTTTATGTCCATCCCTAGCCCTGGGGACAACAGGGGGGAAATCTAGATTATTTTAGAATAATCACTGTAATTGTACTCCTCTGTATATGAGTTTGGCAGTGAGCAAATGGCACAATTCCAGCCATTGATACTTGTGAGTAAGTATGCAGGAGAGACTCCTTGGAAAGGACTGCACATTCTCCAGCCTGTCCACCAAAAAAGACATGGTTTCTTTTCTGGTCTTTGTGTGGTTATGTGAGGATATGGTGTTGGGAGATGCTGCCTCTTTCTTGTACCCTGAAGGGACCAGCCTTGGAGGATGTCACTTCCCTACAGTGACAGATGTGTTCACTGTAACTTACAGTTTGGGAGAAGGGAAATGTGTACACGGCACTAAAAATCATGAATACGTACAAAACCTGACAGCATAAAGGCAGGCGAGACTCACAGCACTGGAAAATAATCAGAGGATACTTCTCCATGAAGCGGAGTCGTTCCTAAAAAGAAGAGTTCTCCACATCATCCAGGAGGAAAAGATAGTTTCATGCAGAGAGAACATGAGCAAAGCCCTAGGCAGAAAATTAATCGTAACAACGGCAAGAAACAGCAGGTATCTCATGGTTACTATGTGCCAGGTGCTGCATCTGTACCGTCTCATTTCCTCAAAACAACCTTATGAGATGGGCTGTATTATTCTCACTGAACAGGTAGGAAGCTAAAATTAAAAGAGGTTAAGTAGGGGGGATGGGCATGGAGGAGGGCACTTGTGGGGATGAGCACTGAGTGTTATGTGGAAACTAATTTGACAATAAACTATTTGTAAAAAAAAAAAAAGTAGCAACAATTTAAAAAATAATAATAATAAAAAAATAAAAGAGGTTAAGTCATTGGCCCATGTTCTCGCTCCTGGCAGGCAGAAACTGGGTTCAGTCCCAGCATCCTCAGTCTTATACCCACACACCATTGGCTGGGTGCCCATCAAGGTCAAGGATTTTCCCAGAGGTTAGACCGCAGTTTTGAGGAAACAGCTCCGGTCACAAACTGACACCCAGCATTAAAACATCTTTTCTTTATGGCCACCCTCTTCTTTGTTCTTGAAACTCTTACCTCTGCAAGGAAGTGTTTAGCAGAAAAGTATGAATAGTACTTACATTACATGCTTCAAAATTGTGGCAATGAGCTGCTGAGCTGCTGAATGTATGACACAAAAGTTTAGTGTGACAAAAGCTTTGCCAGTGTTTTTACATGCTTTATATAGCAGAAAAGTACCAATCAATTTCATCTCAACACTAGTTAATAAAATATCTACAAAACCTCCTACACATCGTTCCATAGCAATCTCTTAGATACAAGGAAGAAGGAATTACAGAAGATGGTGATGGGGCGGGAGAAGCCTCCCCTTCTATCTACAAATGCGTTTTTAAGTGACTAGTTCCTTTTTGCCCTCTGAAATCTTAAAACCACACAGTGTACTTGGGTGGAGCAAGTCTGACCAGGAGAGGAGGCAGACATGGTGCCAGCAAAAGGAAAGCAGAACCACAAAGTTTGGAGAAAAGAGTAAGCCACTAGAACAGCAGATATCATCACATCATTGGAAATTCAGCAGACTAAAAGCATATTACAGAAATGTATTACATAAACTAATAATTGTCCCTTTCATTTTCTGCACATATACTATGGGCATAGAGCAGTGAGAAGAATTAAAGTATAGCTAATATTTATGAGCACTTACTCTACATCTGACATGGGGCTTTAAATGCTTTATTTCATTCAATCTTTAAAACAGCCCTTAGGAGGTAGGTACTATTATTATTCCCCGACTTACAGATGAAAATTCTAAGGCATAGAAAAGTAAAATGACCTGCCCAAGGTCACAGATAGTGTTAGAGTCAGGTTCAGTCTCAGGCACTCAGATTCCAGAACTTACTCTCTTAATTGTGACACAAGACTCTAAATCCTCTTATCCTTTGTGAAATTATTGTAATAGGTCAGTGGCTTCCGACTTTGGAGATGATTCCTAGGCTATGGCTGGATTCATATCAAGCATTCTTTCCCATAAACATGCCTTATCAGGGGGCACCATTCAACTCACTCTAGAGAGAGACAGGTCCAAGTCTTAAAAAGCCTGGGAAAAAATCAAGTGTATGCTTGATTCAAAAAAAGAATCATAAAATAAAACTTTAAAAGAGCACTAGTTCATATGAGTCTACTTAAATTATGCTAGCAGATTTTCAGCAACAAACAACTTTATTTTTCTTTCCAGGCTGACGGCTCAAGTGCCTGAGATGGGGAGGATTAGGTGTCCATGGTTGGTTTTTTTTTTTTTTTTTAAATATTTTTATTTATTTCTAGGAGAGAGAGAGGGAGACAGCATGAGCAGGGGAGGGTCAGAGAGGGAGACACAGACTCTGAAATGGGCTCCAGGCTCTGAGCTGGCAGTCAGCACAGAGCCCGACGCGGGGCTCGAACCCACAAGCCGTGAGATCATGACCCAAGCGAAAGTCGGATGCTTAACCGACTAAGCCACCCTGGCACCCCTGTTTTTTTTTTTTTAATAAAACCTCTTTGTTTTTTGTCTTCAATACAGAATACTGAGTGATTGATATATGAACCATTACCTTTTTATTTGGATCACAGCTTAGGGCAGCCTGTACTTTTGAAATTAAAAATAATAAATACAAATAAAAATAAATAAGCAGATGAAGCATTATCTTAATGACCACATGACAATTAGCAGTTAGGAAGACCCATGTGTTTACTGTAGTAGATTTCTGACTGTCAGACTAAAATGTCTCTTCTTTTATGAGCACTTGACCTATTTGAAATAAGCGTAAATTATCCAAGGGTTTCTTTTGTTAAATTCACAACCCCATCTTGACATCTACTCAAATATGTAATAACTTTTTATCATAAAACCAGCAGCAGAAACTAATACTAAATTTTTCATGCATCTCTTCTGGGATTGTACCATCTGAATGAATATATCTTTTCTTTGATGTTTTGGAAATTAGGTTTATGTGAGCAGTACCTATATGTGGAACATTGAATAGTGACACAATAAAGAATTCTACCTTGTCATTTCTGTTACACACCTCACTCCCAATTTTTAGAACAGTCAGGGTTTGATTCAACCCTGAAAACCTCAATATACATAATGTTTTATTGGTCATAATAACTAGTCCTTAGAAAGGTTATATCAGAAAGTTCTCTTTCTCTCCCATGTCTCCCTTCTGTTTTCCTCATCCCACTCACCTCTTTCCCTCTCTCTCTCTCTCTCCCTCCCTCTCTCTCTCTCTCTCTCTCTCTCACACACACACACACACACACACATACACACACACACACACACACACTCTTCCATACAAACGCAATTTAATCTCAGCCTGCCCTGCCCTGCCCTGCCCTGCCCTGGCAAGCAGATGCTCCCAGGCAAAGTTTTCTCTACTCAGCATGAGAACAATCCAGATCCAATGGAGTATATTGACCTTTCTTTGGTCCATCTCACTCATGGCCTCAGGAGAACCTGTGGCTCTGAGGAAAACTCATATATCTAGAAATTACTATTTAACAAATTAGTCCCTAGTTGGTTGAGTAAAGCTGTTGAGTATGCTTTTAGAATGCTTACCTTTTCATTAATTTATACGTAAACTACAAAATAGTAAACTATTACAAAATAATACAACTGTAAAACCATAATCAGTATATAAATTGAAATGATCAAATTAAACAAAAATCTATATCGAACATGAGTCACCATGTTCATATGAGACTACTTAAATAATGCTAGCAGATTTTCAGGAACAAACAACATCCTTCTCCAAATAAAAGCTTGTAATTATCTGGGCAAAGTGCCAAGCCATAAAAAAAGTTTTTTTCTTTTCAACTTAACATCTTTGCCTTGAAGAAACACAATTTTCAGATTTTCTTTTTTAACCTTATTTAAGATGATGCCTCATGTAATTCTTAAAAATAAAATAAAGTGGATCAGAATTCTATTAACAAAAGGGTACCAAACTGGTGATAATGCAAATGCTTATTGTATAAATTTTTATCAAGGATTTTTTTTCCTAGTCAGCCTTCTGAGGCAGAGCTCTGTACAGCAGAAATATGAGCCACCATGCAAGCCACATATGTAACTTAAGTTTCTAATAGCCACATCTAACAATCTTTTTATTTTTTTATTTTTTAGAGAAAGAGAACACACAAGTACATGCACAGGAGGTAAAGGGGGAGAGAGAGAGAGAGAGAGAGAGAGAGAGAGAGAGAGAGAGAGAGAGAGAGAGAGAGAGACTCAAGCAGGCTCCATTCTAGCACAGAGCCCAACATGGGACTCGATCCCACTGCCCTGGGATTACAACCTAAGCCGAAATCAAGAGTCTGATGCTCAACTGACTGAGCCACCCAGGTGTCCCTCTAGTAGGCACAAGTAAAAATAAAAAGGTGAAATTAATTTAATATATTTTATTTAATCCGTTATGTTAAAAATTATCATTTCCTTATATAATCAATATAAACTTGTTATTGAGTAGCTATTTTATATTTTTCACACTTCGTCTTAAAAATCCAATGTATTTTACATGTACAGTGCATCTCTATCCAAACAAATCATATTTCAAGTGCTCAACAGTCACATTTGGCTAGTGACTACCTTGGTTCTGGGGAAAGTTCAGTTTCATAGGTAAACTATACTCCTATATTATATGACAAGACTCCTGTCCTCAATGAGAACCAAATGCCCAAAATTTTTCGAGCTAAGGAGCTTCCTGAAGGGGTACAAGAATAGTAACCTAAATGTGCCTTTCTGCAAATTAGAGACTCTCTCCTTCCCGAAGACATTTGACTCCCATCTGTCAGAAAATGGACAAAATATGCCAATTTAATTAAAACAAAGTACTCTACTACTATCAGCCAGAAAACTGTTTTAATAAATATACAAATCTATGATGTCTACAAAGTAAATAAACTGCCCTTCCTTAGATGTGGCACTCTTGAGCAGTGCACAAACTGCATAATCATACCAGGAGCCCTGCTGGTTCTCCTGGCCTAATTTTATTTTTATTTTTTTAATAGTTTATTGACAAGTTGGTTTCCATATAACACCCAGTGCTCCTCCATCCCCATCACTCCCCTTCCCCTCTCCCCCACCTCTGTCAGCCCTCAGTTTCTTCTCAGCATTCAAGAGTCTCTCATGGTTTGCCTCTCTCCCTTTCCCCCACCATTTCCGCCCTTCTTCTCTCCCTTGTTCCTCAGTTAAGTTCCTCCTAATCCTCCTATAGTGCACACATATGATATTTGTCCTTCTCTGCCTGACTTATTTCGCTCAGCATAACACCCTCAAGGTCCATCCATGTTGCTACACATGGCCAGATTTCATTGTTTCTCATTGCCATGTAGTATTCCATGGTATAGATAAACCACATCTTCTTGATCCATTCGTCTGTTGATGGACACTTAAGCTCTTTCCATGTTTTAGCTATTGTGGAGAGTGCTGCTATGAACATCAGGGTACATGTGCTCCTATGCATCAGCATTTCTGTATCCCTTGGGTAAATTCCTAGCAGTGCTATTGCTGGGTCATAGGGGAGTTCTATTGTTAGTTTCCTTGAGGAACCTCCACACTGTTTTCCAGAGGGGCTGTACCAGTTTACATTCCCACCAACAGTGTAGGAGGGTGCCCGTTTCTCCACATCCTCGCCAGCATCTAGAGTTCTCTGATTGGCTCATTTTAGCCACTCTGACTGGCGTGAGGTGGTATCTCAGTGTGGTTTTGATTTGTATTTCCCTGATGAGGAGGGGTGCTGAGCATCGTTTCATGTGTCTGTTGGCCATCTGGATGTCCTCTTTGGAGAAGTGTCTGTTTATGTCTTCTTTCCATTTCTTTACTGGATTATTTGTTTTTCTGGTGTGGAGTTTGGTGAGTTCCTTAGAGATTTTGGATACTAGCCCTTTATCTGATATGTCATTTACAACTATCTTTTCCCATTCTGTCGGTTACCTATTAGTTTTATTGATTGTTTCCTTTGCCATGCAGAAGCTTTATATCTTGATGAGGTCCCAATAGTTCATTTTTGCTCTTTATTCCCTTACCTTTGGAGATGTGTGAAGTAAGACATTTCTGCGGTTGAGGTCAAGGAGGTTGTTTCCTTCTTTCTCCTCTAGGGTTTTGATGTTTTCCTATCTCACATTCAGGTCCTTTACCCATTTTGAGTTTATTTTTGTCTCTTGGCCTAATTTTAGCCATGGCACCTTCTCCTCTTCACAGTCCTATCCCCCTCTACACTCCAACCAACATCAGAAGAACAGGACTCTCTAACACTGCTTCAGAAAGTCCACTGCTCTCTTACTCTGATTATAGTATAAGTTATGAAGAAGGGTACCTGGACTCCTGTATCCTCCCCATCCCACCCCCACCATGCTATCTCCTTCCTTCAAGGAAGGCCAGTGGATGACCTATATGAACCATCTTGACTTCCCATAGCCTCTTCCAGCTTCTAAAAGCTAGGCAAAACCAGGACATTTCCTCTCCACACAGCCTGCTTTCAGAGAAAGTTCAGACGGTGATCCTTAATTCTGCATCATGCGTTTAGTACAATACTTCATGTTCTCAGGGGTTTTACATTAGAAGCAATATTTCCACAATCGATATGAAAGTCTGCATTCTCAGTTAAATTAGTTTCGAGCATCATCAAGCAAGTAGGTGGAGCCTCATCTTCCTGGAGCTGCCGAAATGTTGCCTTTGGTTGTGGCCCATCAGACGGGCTTTTCCCTTCTCTTTCTTCCTTCACAATCTCCATACCTTTGTCACATAACACTGGAACCTGCTGAAGTTGATTCTCAGAGTGTGTTTTCTTTCCTGCCCACTCAATCTGTGGCTGTAATTACTGAGTTCACCACACATTAGAAGTGTTTACATTCAGTTTATATTTATTTCCAGAAATAAACATATGATATGGCCCAAGACTGAATGTTAGCGTGATAAATTATACTCATCATCTAGTAAGCTTCACGGTGGCTCCACTGACTGGTAACAGCCTTGTTTTTAAGTAAGTGAGTCCTCTTCATTCAAAGCTGAGGGAATAGCATGACATTTTGAGTTTCTAAGTCAATACTCAGTTGTATTTTTTTAAATATAAAGATATGTGGAAATGACTCATCCATTAGGCACAGAAGCCACAATGCTCAGGGTCCCCAAAACTTCTAGAGGCCAATGAAAACGTTTTAATTTCTTGTAAAGTAAAAAGGGAAAAATAAATAGAATCCAACCTGAATTGTATTTGTATTTATACCAATACAATTATAAGGTATAATTTTAAGTTTTTAGGGAGGAAGGGGCTCATGAAAGCAAAGCTAGGACCCATGAAAGTATTGACACAACCCTACTTTGGCTGATCCCACACCACAACTCCAGCCAACAATGTCATTGATGCTCTGTTCTTCCTAAGTAAAGAGCATATTTCCTTCAAAACGAATTTCCAACAATTGTTAAGAAAAGAAAAGGAAAGAAGAAAGAGAAGGGAAGGGAAGGAAAGAAAGGAAAGGAAAGAACCTTCTCTGGCAAAATGATAAACTGGACTTTTCCAAAGAATCTAAAGAGTTTATAAAGCGAAGGGCTAGAATGTAAGAGTCTGGACTCTCTAACCTGTTTTGAAATCTGCAAAGAACATTCCCTTCCAGCTAATACAGTTCAAGGTCAAAGGAGATTGCGAACGTGCTAATTAAAATGTTAGATAATGCTTGAGCAGAGGAAGACTAATTTTTATTCACACATTTGGAAAGTGAGTAATGAATGAGTGGGATAACATGTCAGACTGCATCCCAGACTTTAATCACTTATTAGAAGCTAAGCATTTACTTACATCAAACCAAATCCACCAAATGTAACTCCATAATAAAAGTGAAATTAAACTTAATATCAATCAGTAAGTCAGGTAACTATTATGGTCTCTCTAAGATCACTTTTGATGTGGAATATGTGAGTAACTGACAAAGAAATGTGTGTGGCAAGGTGCCAAGCAAGTGTACGAGGCAAGAACACTAGCAAAGAATACAAATTCCTTAAATTAACGGTAAAACAAATTTGAGCAGCAGTCCTTGGATTCCAGCCAGCGCTCCTTACCGTAGCCAGGCTTGAGCAGCCCAGATGCAGAGACTGAAAGGCACTGGTGCAAAAGAAGCTGCCAGAAAGTGAGCTGAAGTAGGACCCAGGGGCTTGAAGGCAGCTGGAGGTCAGGGAAGGACATCAGTAAACACGAGGTAGTAGCTGGGGAGTGTTGTCAGAAAGTTACAGGTAATGTTTCCTAAAAAATGAAAGCTTTGGCTGGCCTGTAGCAGCCACACCTGGGGTAGCATTTTGGAACAACAGCATGAATAGGTGCTGGTTTGAAGGACTGAGCTGTGGAGTAGCTGGGCTACATGACCAGCACCTCCAGCAGCCAGGCCCCTCACACCAGTCACCACCATCAGTGGCTGCATCTCCCGGAGCACGGAGGCCAACCAGAGATGCCCCAAATCCATGTACAGTCGGTGCCCACCAGATTATAACTGGTTTTTCCTTAGGCTGCAAAAAACACATCAGACGAGGGCTCTGAGATGGCTAAGCCAGTGTAGCATCCAACTCTTAATTTCATTTCTGGTCATGATATCACAGTTTTGTGGGTTTGACCCCCGCATCAGGCTCTGCGCTGACAGTGGAGAGCCTGCTTGAGATTCTTTCTCCCTCTCTCTCTCTCTGCCCCTCCCCTGCTCATGCTCTCTCTCTCCCTCTTTGTCTCTCTCAAAATAAATAAACTTAAAAAGCAATCTCAGACACAAAGGTTGAGGTTTACGCAAAATCATAGTTTCCTAAAGCTATAGATTCTGAACTGTGACATAGATATTTTCTGTGTTGTCACCTGAAGAGAATACTAGAGACTATGCAACCAAAACATGTAGGAGAAAAGTATTTGTTAGGCAGTTAATAAAAATATTATGTTACTTTCCTGGATTTTGTGTTTAGGGTATTTTTAGCTTTTTAAAATTTGTAGTATGTCATGTCTTTTCTCATTCTAAAGAAGTGTTTGCACTGAAATTTGTACTTGTAACTTTGTTTTTTCTTAAAGAGCATCCCTCCCCATTGTATAAGATAACAGACCCACAAATCTGTGTCTGCTCCTGACTGTCACACCACTAGATGTGAGATCCAGTTCCTTCGTCATTCCAATGAAGATAGCCTTCTCTCTGCTTAGTTAGAAAAAGAATTCAAAGAGGACATCCAGATGGCCAACAGACACATGAAACGATGCTCAGCATTCCTCCTCATCAGGGAAATACAAATCAAAACCACACTGAGATACCACCTCACGCCAGTCAGAGTGGCTAAAATGAGCCAATCAGAGGACTCTAGATGCTGGCGAGGATGTGGAGAAACGGGCACCCTCCTACACTGTTGGTGGGAATGTAAACTGGTACAGCCCCTCTGGAAAACAGTGCGGAGGTTCCTCAGGAAACTAACAATAGAACTCCCCTATGACCCAGCAATAGCACTGCTAGGAATTTACCCAAGGGATACAGAAATGCTGATGCATAGGAGCACATGTACCCCAATGTTCATAGCAGCACTCTCCACAATAGCTAAAACATGGAAAGAGCCTAAGTGTCCATCAACAGATGAATGGATCAAGAAGATGTGGTTTATCTATACCATGGAATACTACATGGCAGTGAGAAACAATGAAATCTGGCCATGTGTAGCAACATGGATGGACCTTGAGGGTGTTATGCTGAGCGAAATAAGTCAGGCAGAGAAGGACAAATATCATATGTGTGCACGTATAGGAGGATTAGGAGGAACTTAACAGAGGAACAAGGGGGAGAAGAAGAGGGGAAATGGTGGGGGAAAGGGAGAGAGGCAAACCATGAGAGACTCTTGAATGCTGACAAAAACTGAGGACTGATGGATGTGGGGGGGAGGGGGGATGGGCATGGAGGAGGACACTTGTGGGGATGAGCACTGAGTGTTATGTGGAAACTAATTTGACAATAAACTATTTGTAAAAAAAAAAAAAAGGTGTAAAAAAAAGAAATAAATGATAGACTCTGGTGGCAAAAAAAAAAAGAAAAGAAAAAGAATTCAAATGAAAGATGGTGTGAGTGTTTGAGATAAAAAATGAAATTCCTTTGTATCAATCACGGTGAACATAAAGTTCAGTTGTTTAGGCTACACTGATTACAGCATTTAGCTCTACTTACCCAAAGAAGATAGATGACAGGCAGAAATACAGAGGTGGGTATGTTTAAAACACACTCCCAACCTATCTGACCATACTTTTTCATCATCACCACCAACTCATGGTATATTCTTCATTAGGGATAAACTCTGTTAGTCCCTTCTCTCCAGCTTCTCTTTGTCACTTAGAGATATATGGGAAGCTGACAAGTGAGAGTAATCCCTAGAAGGTTTTGTTTCTAGCTGTAAACAGTGACCAAGCCTGGTTTCCCATGGTTAGATCAGGTCATTGTAGCTGCTGTCTAGACAGTCAATAGATAGAGATGGGGTCATGGGAGTGATCCCCTTTCTTCTGCTTCTCTTTACTCTCTAAAGTGTTTTGAGCTAAAACTGGTACTATGTTTTGTTAAAGTAAATAAAAAGGCCATTAGACTGAAGTGGCCCTAATGCTTTGGTACCCTATACAAGCAAATCAAACCCTAAGCTGAAGTCAATGCCCTTGTATCAGAGAAAAGTAACACTTAAGAACAACCAGTCACAAACAGCCAGCTAGGCTTTCCCAAATAGGACAGTGTAAGCTAAGCCAATCAAATCATTCCCTGTGTTGCTTCTGCCTCTTCTCTATAAAAATCTTTCCCCTTTTCCCTATCAGTGGGGCACTCCCGACCACCTTCAGTTTGGGGTTACTTGATTCAAATCGATGTTCACTCAAATAAACTCCTGAAAAATTTTAATGTGCCTCAATTTACCTTTTAACAATTTCTAAAGGTTCTCACTGTAGATTAAAGATTAAAAAGCAGAGGGTACCTGGGTGGCTCAGTTGGTGGAGCTTCCAACTTCCATTCAGGTCATGATCTCACGGTTCCCTGAGTTTGAACCCCACAACAGACTTGCTGCTGTCAGCGGGAGCCGCTTCTGATCTTCTGTCACCATCGCTCTCTGCCCCTCCCCCATTCACGCACATGCTCTCTCTCAAAAATAAATATTAAAAAAAAAAAAAGTGGAGACTTAACCTCAGCCCTGTCTTGGTTCACAGCTCCTATTCTTACAACTCTTGTTGCTCCATCCTCATACTCAGGTTCTAGCCACCGTGAGGAAGCTCTACTGCATATGATGATGATGATGATGATGATGATGATGATGATGATGACGACGACGACGACGACGACTGGTTTAACTGAACACTTACTATAACATATTATGCTCAACACTTTTTCATATTATCATATTAACTATCACAACCATACTTTGAGATAGATACTGTTATTATTACTGTTCCACCAGTGGGGAAACCAAGATTTAGATTACTTAACCAAAGTTACAGATTGTAAGTGGAGAACTCAGTACATTTATATGAACCATAAGCCCTTATATATTAGAATCACTCCAGGAAGTGGAAATCTTGTTGACTGTTCTTTGCTATTGACATCATAAAGTTTGTTGAATGAATAAGTGCCATAAGATATAGCATGCCTGGAGATAATTAAAAGAGAGATTCCCCAAAGAGAGGTTTTCATAGAATGGATGGAGATAGGAGAATCAGGTGAAAAATAACGAGCCCCAATTAAGATGGGCCATAACTTGGAAGGCAAATTATACAACTTGGACCTATAGGTGTGGGGGGTATGAACCAGGGGTATAGCAGGTAAATGTGTTATTTTTTGTGTTTTATGGCTACTGAAACATCCTTATTGATTTTGCCAGTTATTAGCAGCAGAATTTTCCCCCATATAATTTTTTTCTGACATTTAACTTGAAAGTGGTAACAAGACAAGTAGCCTTAAGCTGGCTCATTAGATCCACCTAATCCCATCAACATGATTATGTTCATTGAAAAATAGTTGAGGATTATTATGTTCAGATTCATTTTTTTAAACAAATCTAACTTGTGTGAAATATCACTGCAGTGTAAGTAAACTCATCATCTGTTCTTCTGATTTATTCTCTACATCATGCTCTTCTTTGCCATGTGCGTTTCCTTATCACTTTTCAGACTTCTTAACACTCTTTTTCTTTAAAAAATAAAATAAAATAAAACATCTAATTTCCTTTATATTCATTCCTCCATTTGCTTGTCCTACCCATCATGAATAAATTGTGTATGTATGAAGATGTCAGTGTATATAGATGAACAATGTGAATCAGAATACATTAAACTGACACTGTCAGTCTTCTCTCAACACCAACCTCACAAGCATAAATTTCCTTTTTTTTTTTTTTTAGAAGAAAATCTTCCTGCTAAAAGATGTCTTCAACTATTTAGGACCAGGTTTCTGGAGTTCTATTTCAAATAAGTGTCAAAACTTGCAACTTAATAAATGAAAAAGAGTTTTACACCTAGAAATTTCAAGGGGGAAGTACTTTCATGTAAAACCTGGGTGGATGGGTTTACCCCAGAGGTACCACATGAGGGTTGATAGAGATAATGTAGATAGTTTTCTGCAAAGGAGTATTTATTAAGTTAATCTTATTTAACACTGCTTTGCTTTTTTTAAAATTTTTATTTAAGTTCCAGTTAGTTAACATACAGTGTAATATTAGTTTCTTGTGTAAATTTAGTGATTCAACACTTACATACATATACAACACCCAGGGCTCATCACAAGTGCCCTCCTTAATTCCTATCCCCTATTTCACCCATCTCCTCACCCACCTCTCCTCTGGTAACCATCAGTTTATTCTCTATAGAGAAGAGTCTGCTTATTGATTTGCCTCTCTTTTTCCCCCTATGATTGTTTGTTTTGTTTCTTAAATTCCATATATGAGTGAAATGCACCCCAATGTTTATAAAAGCATTATCTATAATAGCCAAATTATGGAAAGAGCCCAAATGCCCAACAACTGATGAATGGGTAAAGAACATGTGGTATATATATATACACTAGAATATTCAAAAAGAATGAAATCCTGCCATTTCCAACATGGACAGACCTAGAGAGCTTTATGCTAAGTGAAATAAGTCAGAGAAAGCACTGATTTTCATTATACAATTAGAAGGAGTTGCCCTGGATAAAAATGGCCTGTAGATATAATGAAATCTTACTTACGAATTGAGAGATTCTTGGGGCACCTGGGTGGCACAATCGGTTAAGCATCCAACTTCGGCTCACGTTATAATCTCATGGTTCGTGGGTTTGAGTCCCATGTCAGGCTGAGTTGACAGCTCAGAGGCTGGAGCCTGCTTCAGATTATGTGTCTCCCTCTCTTTCTGCCCCTCCCCCATTCATGCCTTCTGTCTCTGTCTCTGTCTCTCTCTCTCAAAAATAAATATTAAAAAAATAAAAGAATTGAGAGATTCTCTGTATAAAAGATTGTTAAAGAGCATTTTATGTAAATATTAACAGTATTTAAAATATGAACATCATTTAACTAAATAATGCTTAAAATTTTTAATAGCTAATATTTATCAATCATCAGTGAATTAATATTTTGCTTCTGTATATTTACCTAATGAGCAGTGTCTATTAAGGATAAGAATATGGTATAAGGATAAGAAAGATAAGAATAGGGTATTTGCTAAGCCTTATGAAGCTCCAAATATTGTTGAATGGTAGGTTTTCATGTTTAGTTTTTTTCATGTTCACATACCTAGAGGGAAAGAAGACCACTACCTGCTGCAGCTAACAAGACAAGGTAAAGGACAGAAAGGTTATTTACCTTGACATGAATGTAGTATTCAATGTACAAACTTCTCAAATTGGAAATTAGTTGAATTGGAAAAGCAAGAAATTTCTTATACATATGACCAAAGGATTCATAATATTTCAATTGTATAGAATTTTTACAGATACACACATTTGCCATTAGTTTAAATTGTAACATTTACAGATGCTCGACAAAGGTTTTAATTGACAGAAAAACAGTAACTGCCAAGGTCACAGGGTTCTTAACCTTGTCCAGTTTGTAATGACATGAGCAAAGGTTTTAGATTAAAGGTTAAAGTTTACTTTCAGGGTTCTTTCCACACATCGTATTCTTTTACAGATAACTTCTTTTCCCACTCTCTGAAGTTTCTATCTTCCTCAGAGAACTTGAGAGCTGGGAGGTGAATAAAAGAAAAGGTAAGAGAGATGGAAACTGAGGCTGAAGAGATTTAGGTTGAGATTTTAATAGCTTAAGAGTTGTCAATCACAGACTACTCTTCTGGTTTTGAAAAAAAAATTTGTTAAATATTTTTAAAAGTAACACTTAGCCATATCAGTTATACTCCCAAATCTTAGATGTGAGGCCATTAGTCTTAAAAACATACTTATTAGCGTGACTGTTGGTTAAAACTTGGTGAGTCATATTCCTATAGATTATATTTGGAGAAGAGATATTTAAATACATAAATGATTTGAGAGATAATATATATTGCTATACATAATTCATTGGAAAATGTTTACCTATGTCTTAAACTTAAATTATCATTTCCAAAAACGCATATATGTTCCCCAAACCTATTATTTTGAATATGTAATCCATATTTTTCATATTGACCTTGCAGAAATGCTTAAAACCTCAATTATCATAAAAGTTAATTTCTACCTATTAAGCACTAGATTTTTGTGTATCCCCCAAAATCTTTCTTAAGAATTGTTTTTTCATGACCTAAATAACAGAATAGAAACTGACATAAATTAGTCATCTTGGCTTTTTCAAATTGCCACATTTGTTGTTTTAAAACAACATGAGGTGCCTGACTGTGAATATGTTTCTCTGTCATATATAACCATTTTGCCTGAAAATGGCTCTTTTGCTAGATTTTTGCATATATTTTGACAATGAATTTCAGCATAACAGAAACACAATCAAACTTAACATTTATATTAGCTAATTTTTAATGTTTGAAATAACTGGATAGAAAAATAAAAGAGAACAGAGGCAAAGTAGAAAAATTAAGCATAAGGGATGTATTAATAAATAAGAATGAACAGAGATCTGGATTATTGTCTTGAAACCATATGATTAGATATTGGACTGTATTTTAAAAACTTTTATTGTTAATATAGCCTCCAGAATCATATATAAAACCCTCGCATCAATCTGACTTGTCCACTTATCACTCCTTTGCTTTTCTTTATATTTTTACCACGATTAAGTCTATCTCTAATAATATAGATTAGTTTTGCCTGTGTTTTTAAATTCTGTATAAATGCAGTCATACTGTGTAATTGTTGCTTTTGCCTAATCTTAAGTCATTAGATTCATACACGTTACTGTGTGCACTTGTAGTCTGTTCCCTCTAGTGTTGTGAAGCATTTCATTATAAGCATTTCACTGTGTCAAGATATCACAATTGATTTATCCATCCCATTGTTAATGGGCATTTTGACTATTTTCAGTTTAAAACATTTAAAATAACTATTTCTGTGAATACTCGGGAGCACTCATCCGGGTACATATAAACGTGTGTCTCTAGGTATATTGCATCTTGGGAGAAGTTTGTGGGGCACAGGACAATATGTATCATATTCAACTGTAATAAATGATGCCTCCCTGTTTTCCATGGTAGTATATCAACTTATACTCCCACCGGTGGGGGTTGTTTCTGTGGCTTCCTATCCTCACCAACACCTGGAACTCTCAGACTTGGAAGTTTTTACCAATCTGATAGGTGTGTGTAGATATCCCATTGTGGTTTTGAATTGCCTTTTCCTTATGATCAATGATATTGAATACCTTATAAAATGCTTATTGACCATTGGACACATGTTTTGTAAATGCCTACTGAAGCCTATGGCCATTTTTCTGTTGAGCTGTCTATATTTTTCTTATGGGTTTATATACGTGTTTTATATATTCTGAACAAAAGTCTTTTCTTGGTCATATGCCTTAGAAATACCCTGTGAGGCTTGCCTTTTTGCTATCTTAACATCTTTTTTTTCCAATTTCCGTGCTACTCCTTAATTTTTCTGAACATATCTTACCAATAGGCTACTGACTGAAACATGTAGAATATGAAACAGACCTCTGCCCCTTTTCTCAAACATTCATTTAGTCTTTTCATATATATTTTTTCTTATTATTCATAAAAAACACATAACACAAGTTAACAATCGTCTTAAATTTTTAAGTGAACAGTACCGTGTAGAATGTGAACAAGCACAATGTTATACAGCATATCTCTACAATTTTTTCATATTGCACAACCCAAGCTTTATACCCATTGAGCAGCAACTCCCCATTCCCCCTTACCACTACCCTTGGCTACCACCATTCTACTCTCTATTTCTATGAGGTCTGCCTTTTCAGGTTCTACATATAAGTGAGAACATAAGTGTTTCTCTCTATATATCTGATTTATTTCACTTAGCCTAATACTCTTCAAGTTCTATCCATCTTGTCACCAAAGGCAGGATTTTCCTTCTTTTTCGTGGCTGAATAATATTCATGTGTGTGTGTGTCTGTGTGTCTGTGTGTGAGACCTTTTATTCGTCCATTCATGGACACTTAGGTTATTTCCATGTCTTTTTTTTTTCTTTTCTTTTAGGTTATTTCCATGTCTTGACAGTTGTAAATAATCCTACCATTAACATGGGAATACAGGTATCTCTTTGAAATACTGATTTAATTTCATTCAGATATATACCCAAGATTGGGATTACTGGATCTTATGGTCCTTCTACTCTTACTCATTTTTTTGAGGAAACTCCGTATTGTTTGCCATAGTGGCTGTACTAATTTACATTTCTTCCAACAGCAGAAAAAAATTCCCTTTTCTCCACACCCTCACCAACAGTCGTTATTTCTTATCTTATTTTAGCCATTTTGACAGGTGTGAGGTGATCTCATTGTGGTTCTGATTTGCATTTCTCTAATGATTAGTGATGTTGAGTATCTTTTCATGTGTTTGTTGGCCATTTGAATGTCTTCTTTGCAAATATGTCTTTTCAGATACTTTGTCCATTTTTTTCATTGTACTACTTGTATTTTGCAATTCAGCTGCATGAGTTCCTTGTATATTTTTTATAAAAACCACTTATCAGATGCAATGTCTGCAAATATTTTCTACCATCCCATACATTGCCTTTTTATTTTGCTGACTGTTTCATTTGACACATAGAAGCTTGTTAGTTTGATATAGTCCCACATGTTTACTTCTGATTTTGTTCCTTGAACTTTTGGTATCATTTCAAAAAAAAAAAACTGTTGCCAAAACCAGTGTTGAGGGGCTTTTTCTTTACATTTTCTTCTTGTAGTTTTTCAGTCACGGTCTTACATTTAAGTCTAATCCATATCAAGCAGTATATAAGCAATGCTTGTATCTTTAACTGCTTGCTGGCCATTATCCTTAAAAAATATTTTGAGAGTTATCTAGGGCCTTAGGATAACTGTTTTCCCTTTCAAAGAGGATTTGCATTTGCATCCATCTGGTACCTAGGGGCTTCAAACTCTTGGACCATATCAGACTTAAGAGTCCCTGGCCTAATTAGGCTTTGCCTACACAGGGTGAAAACCTGAGAGAGAATTCTTCTGGACCCTCTTAGGGAAGGGTCTCTGGAAGCCACCACCTCAAGAAAATCTGCTTTTCTTTTTCTTTCTGTTTTCTTCTGCATTCCAAAGTTAGCAGGACAGCCATTTTAGCAGCTCCCAATAGTTGTGGAGGTAGGAGTGAAAACTCTAAATCCAGTTCATCCAGACCTGAGGTTGT
Source organism: Proteles cristata cristata (assembly GCA_017311185.1). Classification (NCBI taxonomy): domain Eukaryota; kingdom Metazoa; phylum Chordata; class Mammalia; order Carnivora; family Hyaenidae; genus Proteles; species Proteles cristata. The sequence goes on along the minus strand of JAESUZ010000223.1, from coordinate 1,502,688 downwards.
AACCCCTGGGGTTCCAGCTCAGAGGAAGTGTTCTGCAAAATTCCTCACCCTAGTAGGCTGTGGGCCTTGACTTCTCTCTGGACATATTTACAGACATGGAACCAGAGCCCAAATGGTTGTAGCAGCAATAAATGCCTTCTAGAAAAAGATAGACTTGGTCCTTTAATATTCTGCTTACCTCCCAATTACAAGATCTCATCCAAACACTGGACAAAGAGGGCAACTTTTCAGATCTTGAATATTTTAAAATTCCTGTATACACATACACACACACATTCATACATATACATACATACATTTCTCCAGCATACTTTATTGTTCTCAGTGGGAGGGTTAATCTGGGTTACCCAAATTACCATTACTGGAAACAAGACTTAGATGGCATTTTTTAGTGTGTTTTATCAAGCAAATAATTTTACAGATCTATTTGATTTTGTTTTTTGTTTTTTTAAGGCATTCTTTTCCTGTGCCATAATTATTCTTTGTACATGGTCCCCTACTAGTTACAACACTTTCCCTTCCTACACTGTCCTTTATTGAGCTAACTCTTATTCCTCCTTTAAGATAGTCTAGGAATCATCTCAAGAAGTCTGATTGCATTCCATTCCTCAATATTCAGAGTTGGTGTTCCCCGTGCACTTTATAGCAAAGACGATGTATTTAACAACTTAGGTATTGCAGGGGTACTAGCCAATACAAGTAGATACACAGACCAATAACAGATACCAGCTGTAAACCACCAGTACCAGGGTGTACTAAGTATCACCAATGTTCAAAGAATGCACTACAATAAGGTATGATAACACATGCATACAATTGCAGTCCACTGTTCTGTAATTTCATGTTCACATATCCCCTCTTGTAATCTGTGAAGTCATTATGGACAGGAAGTAATAATATTCACCTGGAATCTTAGGTTGCATGGATTCTTGGGGCAAAGAAGGCCCCAATAAAATTTTTTTGAATTAAGTTAAAGAAAAGCTATGGTCACGGAACTGCTTCGAAAATTCATTAAATAAATCACATCCTATTCCTTCACAGCTTTAACCACTGGAAATTCATGAACAATGAATTCATTTCACTCATCCTGTTGGAACGCCTCTGTTGAACTTTTGAACAAATCCTGCAATAAAGAGTTTGCTTATCAAACCCTCAGTATTGTGGATACGATTCTCCTCCCTTCCATGATTGGGATTATCTGCTCACTGGGGCTGGTTGGCAACATCCTCATTGTATTCACTATAATAAGGTAAGATCTTCTTATTCTTTGCTGAAATTTAGGCAGATTCCATACTCCCTAAATGAATTCCTTTCCTTCTATAGGATGTTTCTTAATAATTGGTTTTAGAAATATTTGGTTAAAATAACTAAAGAAGATTCTACAGATATTTTCATCATGTATTAAGTAACATCTGAGTTGTAGAACTCAAAATGAAAAGACCTAAGGCAATGCTTCCTGCTGAGTTAGGGAATTTTTAGAGCAGTGATTCTCAATCTTAGCTCCATATCAGATCACCTGAGGAGCTTTTAAAAATCTTAATACAGGGGTGCCTGGGTGGCTCAGTCAGTTAAGCATCTGACTTTTGGTTTCAGTTCAGGTCATGATCTCCTGGTTCATGGGTTCAAGCCCCATGTCTGCCTCCATGCTGACATGATGGAGCCTGCTTAGGATTCTCTCTGTCTCTGCCCTCCCCTGCTCGTTCCCTCCCTTCCTCCTCTCTCTCTCTCTCTCTGTCTCTCTCTCTTTCTCTCCCCCTCAAAATAAATAAACTTTAAATAAACCTTAATACATAGTTTCATCCTAGACTAATCTAGAGATAGAGCCCAGGCATGCAACCATTCTATTTTCTGGCATAAGAGTTATGCTAAGAAGTTTCCCTGGTTGGTTGATGAAAGAGACTATTTCTCACTCATTTGGGCAAGAGAGATACACTACCTGACCACCCAAAGATTCTGGAAGTCATAGATGATAGGCTGTTCCCTTCAGTGTAGACTACCACCCCCCCCATGTAGGCCAAACTGAGAGACATCTGCTCCCTAGAACCTCCTGCCTTTGCTTCTCATCTCCCACCTCATTCAGGTAATTTCCCCCTTCCTCTCAAACCCAGGGCAGAATGTTCAACCTGGAGAACAGGAATAGATTACTTGTTTCCTATGGGTTTTGAGACAAGGATTCAGGGTTAGTGTACATATGCCCCATCACTACTTGATATTTTTGCTATACTGATTATTTTCACATTTAAGTTTTACTTATTTTAATCAATATAAGATGTTAAATTTAATTATCCTGGTCTCTAATCATGTTTATAACTATCAAAAAAATTGTCCATGTTTCTATATAAGAAAACATTTTTGAGAGTGCCACCTAATAGCATTTTCAGCATATTAACACGTAATTACGACAATCTTTTGTGTAGCATATTACACTTACAAAGCACAGTTGCAAACCCATTTAATCCAAAGTAGCAGTACAATTATTATCCGCATTTAGGGGAAAAGGTTTAGGAGAGAAAATAACCTGTCCAGCATCACACAGCTAGTGACAGTACTGGCATTGAACTCAGATCCCATAATTCCAAATTCCAGATTATTTTCTCCACATTAATAAAAATAAACAGAGAAGTCTGGGTGGGTCAATCAGCTGAGCATCTGACTCTTGACTTTGGCTCAGGCCATGTTCCCAGGGCCATGAGATGGAGCCTTGTGTCTTAAGCCCCGTGTCTTAAGATGGAGCTTAAGCTCCTCTCTCTCTCTCTCCCTCTGCCCCTCTCCCCCACGTGGGTGCTCTAAATAAATATAAAAATAAAAACAAAAACAAGAACAAAAAAGTTAAAATTAAAATTAAAACAAAAAGGGGCACCTGGGTGGCTCAGTCAGTTGAGGGTTCGACTTTGGCTCAGGTCATGATCTTGTAGTCTGTGAGTTCGAGCTCTGCATTGGGCTCAAAGCTGACAGCTCAGAGCCTGGAGCCTGCTTTGGATTCTGTCTTCCTCTCTCTTGTCCCCTCCCCTGCTCACTCAAAAATGAATAAATATTTAAAAAATTTTTAATTTTTTTCTCTCTCTCAAAAATGAATAAATATTTAAAAATAAATAAAAACAAACAAATCATTAAAACTAGAAAGATGGTTGGATTTACTATGTAGATAGAAGAATCCTTACAGAATCAATTAAGAGCAAGAGCAACCTGAAGGATGGTTATAGAGATGACCTTCACTATCCCAGAGGAAGCTCATAACTAATCACATTCTCCAGGTGGCTTCTTATCAGCCAGCCCACTTTCAAATTTTTTTAAATGACTGCTTTCTTTTTTCATTTTTAGTTTATTTGTTTATTTTGAGAGAGTGAGACAGAGAGGAAGAGAGAGAGAGCAAGCAGGGAAGGGGCAGAGAGAGAGGGAAAGAGAAAAAATCCCAAGGAGGCTCAGCACTTTCAGCAGTGTGGAGCCTGACAAGGGGCTTGAACTCATGAATTACGAGATCATGACCTGAGCCAAAATCAAAAGTCAGATGTTTAACCAATTGAGATGCCCAGGTACCCCTCAAATTTTTATTGTCATTACCTCTGCAATTAAGTGTAGCATATCAACACTATTTACACAATCCATAATGGAAGATTTATTTAGTATATTAGAATTCTACACTTAATGAATGCAAGCATTTATTATTGTGTCCCATAAAGCCATTTGTGAATATCAAGCATTTTAAAATAATTTTTTAATTATTTTTAATTAATTTTAAATTAACTTATTACTGTAAGTAGTTCAACTCAATACACGTTGCTAATACCTATTGCAACCTATCACTAAGGGCTATATAAATACCAAAGAAATGCGGCAGCATCTGACTCTAAAAAGTTCATAGACTAGTAGAAAAGCTAAGATTTAAATAATTTGAAAAATAATACAAGACACTAAAAACAATCAAGTGAAAAACAAAAAAGGTGGTTCAAATATTAAGTTCCTGAAGGAAACCAGAAGTAATCAGATATTCTCAGGAAGCCTAAAGGAAACAATAGCGCCAAGTCAAGAGTTTATAGTCAGAAACTCAGGAATGTTTCTCGCTCTCCGCTGTCTGCCTGTTGCTCCTGCCCACTTCTCCTTTCACCTTTCCTTCATACCCCTCAGGATCTTTACTGTTCTTTCCTGGAGATACATATAGTATGTCTCACATCCACAGAGCCGTGGCCTCACTGGTTCTCTTGAAATCAAGTTCTCATCATGTGTTGGCCTTGCGGAAATGGTTGTATTTTTTACAGGCAATTTTTTAAAAATTTTTAAATGTTTTATTTATTTTTGAGAGAGAGAAAGAGAGAGAGAGAGAGTGATCAGGGAAGGGTCAGAGAGAGAGGGAGATACAGAATCTGAAGACAGGCTCCAGGCTCAGAGCTTGCTGTCAGCACAGAGCCCGACACAGGGCTTGAACCCACAAACCGTGAGATCATGACCTAAACCGAAGTCGGACACTTAATCAACTGAGCCACCCAGGTGCCCCTACAGGCAATTTTTATATGTAAAGACTCTTCAGTGTTAGATTTCAAGCCCTGTGACAAGTTGTTAAAGAGATATTCAGGGCTGGAGAAAATTCTTGGTTCCCCTCTAATTATACCAACAGACAATGGCCTGATCCTAACTACTTATCTGGAGACAAAGCTGGAAAAAAGAAGAAATGTGGAATGTGAACTCTTCTAAAAGTCACTACTTGAGCTATAATTCCTGGAAACAGATTCTCAACATAAGTAATCATTTAACTGGAAAAAAAGAAAACTTGAGCCATCATGCTGACCAATTTATTTGCAATGCTTGTGAAAAATCTGTCTTTTCTTCTTGTCATTACCATTTTATAGATAATATGTGAGAAGAGACATGTTAATGGAGCTTTTAAGATGAATCTTTTAATCTTTTGAAAAACATCTGGAAGCAACTTAATTTTAATTTTTATTACTAGGACTTTAATATTTTTCTTTCTAAACTGCTGTCCAAAAATGTATTAGTCTTTCAAAAGTCATTTGAAAGTAAATTAATTTTAATTATTTTTTGGCTTGGAATTTATCTAACACTTTGTTTTTGGAAAATTGTTCTCTAAAAATTTTAAGGCAATTTGTATTAATATTTTCATCATGTCTTGCCATGATCTTTTATTTGTTACCTTCTTAACAGATGGGTGGCTTAATTAAAATGTTAAGACTACACTAAAAATAAGAAGAAATAGATATATTTAAAGAAGATTTAGCGACTTTCCCATTTATGATGAATATTTGTATCAGAAGAGGGTGAACACAACTGAAAGTCAGTAAGATCATTAGCAATACTAAGAAGCAAGCAATGAACTAACTTCTGACTTTGCCAAAAGAAGATGAGAAACGTATAATAAAATAAGTTTAAGGAAGATGGGGCTTCCAGAATAAGAGATGCCATGTGGCCATTTTAAAAAGTAAGAAGCAATTTGTACATTAAGAAGGGACTATAATGTAGTGAGGCCAGATCATTACTAGTTGGTCACACTTTATATTCACAGCAGGTCAAAAGGAAGCCAGATTAGAAAATGTAGGAGGGAAACTGGGCCAATTATAACATAATCATTTCTCCCTTTTATTCTTCAGAGAGAGACTAGTGAACTCAATCCCATTACACAACTCTGCTCCACAGTCATAGTGGGCCCTGGGAAGCTACTTCCATCAAGGGGAGAATGTTCTTTTCCATCAGTTCCCTACCCCCACCTCCTGAACACATCTTTACCTGTCTACTAACAGACAGCTTCATGTAGGTAGAGATTCTCTAAGGGACGCCCTGTTTCCTGATAAAGAAAAAGTCCTTATTCTGTCATTCCCTGACACTGTCAAATCACTGAATTCACATTAAATGATAACTTCTGAAATACCTTACTTTTAACCTTCCCAGTGGTATCTACATTTTATACAGAGATTACAAGAGGGTCAGTATATTAACCTGAAGCAATACTAATAATCAAATACTCTTTTTGAGAGAGAGCAAGAGCACATATGCATGAGTGGGGAAGGGGCAGAGAGAGAAGGGGGACAGAAGATCCAAAGCAGACTCTGCACTGACGGCAGTGAGACTGATGTAGGGCTCAAACTCAAACCATGAGATCATGACCTGAGCCAAAGTCTGATATCAACCCACTGAGCCACCCAGGTGCTCCAGGAATACTAATGGTCCAATGGTGTAATACCAGCTGATAAAACAGACAGAGATTTAAAACTTAGAACAAAGACTTATCATTTTTTTCTACCCAGCTTAAATCATAACTACTGGCTCCGTCTGACCCACCCCTCGGCCATTCTCAGAGTGTCAGCCATATGTAAGTTCTTGTTGGGGTTGACCATACTCTTGCTGCACACATATCCTATGTTTCAGATGCTGTAGAATCTTTCATCCACATCTGGAAAGTTGTGGGGAGAGCCCCACTGCAATGTTCCAATGCACCAAGACAACTCTGGAAACTAAAGGGGTTGAATGTCCTTCCCAAGGACACAAGGAGGGCATAGAAATGAAAATGGAATTGCCAATTAGGTTCTCTTTCAACTGTATTACACTATGTATCTAGAGTAGCATTGGCAAATATGTCAGTCTACCCTACACTTTCCCATCCATACCAGTCATCTGGTACACAGATCTGTGCACAGATCAGTTCTGTAAGCAGTGACTATGCAAAGACTCAGAATTCTTCTCCGCACAGCACTTCACAAATCACTACTAATCCACTGCAGGTTTTTCACAAGGGGAATCTAATTCAACTAGAGTTAAAGGTCAGACAGGGGCTGGTAAGACAACCCAAACATACACAAAAGCAGGAAGCTTTTGGGGTACCCGGATGGCTCAGTCGGTTGAGCATCCAACTCTTGATTTTGGCTCAGGTCATAATCCCAGGGTCATGGGATCCAGACCTAAATCAGGCTCTGTGCTGACAGCATGGAACCTGCTTGGGATTCTCTCTCTCTCTCTCTCTCTCTCTCTCTCTCTCTCTCTTTCTCTCTCTCTCTCTCCTCTCTTTCTTTTGCTGCTCTCCCCTGCTAGCTCTCACACTCTCATTTTGAGAAAGTAAATAATTATTTAAAAATAAAATAAATAAAATTTTTAAAAATCAGGAAGCTTCTACCATGTCCTATCACCATCTCCCACTCTAACACCACCACCCTTCCCCCGGCCCTGAGCTGGATGGAGAAAAGAAAACAGGTAGTTTTATAGGCCCCATGATCTAGACTGTCTGGTGGGAGCTGTAGCCATAATGGAATCTAGGACCATGGAATAGGGGCTACAGGAGGAAGATGGCGCCATGGAAGATATCCAGCCACTGGCCAGAGCTGCCAATAGCAAAAAAGATAAGGAAATGCCTTGGCCTCTCCTCTCCTCCCATCCTCTAATTTCCCTCCAACAGTGCTTCGTATTGGCCAAAACCAACCAAAAACCAACTGGTAAGGACACCTAGGAACAAAGCTGGAGAACGGTGGGAAAAGGATTTGAGAGCAAGTTGATCATCAAAGGAGCCTCCTGCATGTGTGGTATTATGTGTTTTACTAGCTTTGTTTAACCCATAGCATATGTTATTTATGTCCATAAAACATAAACATGTTAATAAAATTTTTTAAACATAAATAATAGTCATACTACTATTATCCAATAGATAATCACTGTAATCACTTGACATATGATTCCAGCATATTTTTAAACAAATGTTGAAATAAATTATTTAAATGTTAAATAAGTTTATGCTGTATACATAATTGGAACTTTCTTAATCAGTATGTTTCTCTTTTGGTTAAATATTCTTGCAAGCTGATTTGTAACAACTACATAATTTATTGTAGGGTACTGTGCAATACCATAATTTATTTTATCATTCTTCAAATTAGTGAGCATTAGATATGGCAACGTTAACCATATGGAAAACATGTTAGCTAACATGATCACTAGTGTACATTTTTTATTTTAAATGTTTGAGTCATGACAGAAATCTAATGAAGACTGGCAACAGAAAATCCAGAGATAAATTAGACCTAAAAAAAGAATGCGGGTTGTATAGGTAGAAATTTTATAATTTCTAATTTTTTAAAAATTTCTATGCCGTCACTCTTACTAAAGAAAGCAACAATAAATATAAATATAATGTGTTATTTTTATTGCCCTATCATCTTATGTCCAGATCATCATTTGCTTCAGAATTCTCTTTTTCTATACAGAATATCATCTAGAAACACTTTGTTTAATTCATTTTAATTGCCACTTAATGGCTTGCACCGTCCTCAACAATGGAATTACAATTCATTATCAGGAGATGATGGGTGCCTGTCTAGCAAAGAGCAAGGGCCATGAATCTAATTGCTGCAATTAGACCCTAAGCAACCATTTATAGTTTATATCCTAATTCAAGTGAAAATAACATCTGTTTATAGGCTAAATTTTATGGGGGGTTATGGTGTTTTGCTTTGTTTTTTGTTTTTTTACTGTGGAACTCTTTCTACTTGATCTCTAGGAGCTATTCTCCTCCCTGTCCCCTCCCCATCTCCCATTCTCAATGGGCTGAAGACGACAGAGGATAAGAGACCAAGGACAGTCACTTGACTGCTCTTTTGGTTGACATGATCTTTTCCCCAAATCTCTTCTCATTCTGGGTCTTTCCTATATGAGTCACCAACCTGCTGGGGACAGGGAACCAACATGATTTATAGTGTCATCAACCATGCTGAGTGTGGCTGCTAAGTATGCTATTGCAGTACCTTCCCACACAGTGTGTGGTTGCCAGGATCTGGAGAAAATACCCTCTCTGACTCGTCTCATACAAGGATTTGATGGCTTAGAAATAAAGTTCACAGGCTGTAGAATTTTTAGCTCATGGATAATAAAGACACACACTAGCTTCCAAACCACAGAGCAAAGCCGTGTATTCAGAGTGAACTAGCAATTGTGGCATAATCTTAGGGCTAATTTTTATGTGCTCTTTACAGCCTTATTTGTCCTCACTTCAGATGCCACCTCTGCCAAGAAACCTGCTTTGACTGTCTCTAGGGGAGGGGGCAGGAGCCCCTTTTATGTGCTTCTTGTGCCTGCTCTAGCTTTCTCTCACCACACTGCAGTGATCTTTATTTATACACATCTTGACTACAAGCTCCTTGACGTTAGGGTTTATAGATTAGTTAGCTTTGCAGCCCCAGAACACAATTTTATGCCTGACACATAATTGGTGCTCAATAAAATGTTTGTTGACTTAATGAATAGCATCTCCCAGATAAAAATATTACCTGTTTCTTACTGAATGTCCTAACTCCTTGAAGATAGGGACCAACTGAATTTTTTAAATGTTTATTTTATTTTATTTATTTTGATAGCGAAAGAATGCTCACACATGGGGGAGGGGCAGAGAGAGGGAGAGAGAATCCCAAGCAGGCTCTTGTGCCATCAGCTTGGAATCTGATACAGGCCTGGCTCCATCTCATGAACTGTGAGATCATGACCTGAGCCAAAATCAAGAGTCAGAGGCTTAAGCGACCGGGCCACCCAGGTGTCCCATGGGACCAACTGAATTTTAAATTTAAATTTCTGCTCTTAGAAAATTCTTTTGCTTACAGAGAAGAGTGCCACATCTAGACGGCAATGAACACACTCCCTACAGCAGGAGCCATGCAATTATTCTCTGTGCCCTCTAACACTTTACTCTTTTCAGATTTCTTCTCCACACTGTCTGTATTTCAGGGAATATTTCTAAGTAATGGTTGAAATTTTTTAACAATGATCTGTTAGTATATGACTTAAGCTTCAGTGGTGGGGGGCGGGGTGGAGGTGGGACACATTGTACAATGAAAACCACTTATTTTCCCTGTTCAGCTGTTTTTGGTGATAGGATTAAGTAAGGAGTAAGCCTTTTGCCTAAGGGAGCTTGGAATTTGTATAATTTGTTGCTTTGTAGAAATTACCCCCAAAACTTAGTGGTTTAAAACAGTCAACATTTATTATCCCACAGTTTCAAGGGTCAAGAATCCAGAAGCAGCTTAGCTGGGTGGCTCTGGCTCAGGGTCTCTCAAAAAGTTTCAGTTAGCTGTCCTCCAAGGCAACAGTCATCTTGGCAGGAGCTTGGTCATCTACTTCAAAGGAGCCTACTCACATACCAGGGAGACTGGTGCTTGTTGTAGGCTGGGGGCCTCAGGTCCTCTCCATGGGGACCTCCCCAAAGTTATTTGAGTATCCTCCCAAGATGGCTACCCCAGAGAAAGTGATCCAAGAGAGAGCAAGGAAAAGGCCTATAATGCCTTTATACTCTTATGTCACACATTGCCCTTTCCACCATATTCCATGTGTGAAAAGTGGGCTACTACGTTTAACCATACTCAAACAGAGATAATTAGGTTCCATCTTTTGAAAGCAGTATCAAAGAATCTGTGGACATATCTTTAAACCACCACAGAAAGTTATCAGATATATGGTTCAAAATGTTTAAATGTACACAAGACTAGGCATTCATACATGCATTTGTGTAGGTTTTCTTTTAACTTATTTTAAAATGCATTTAGACAGTTAAGAATCTGTAACAGGTGGCATAAATTGTGTATCATTTCAATATCAATCCTCAGTTTCCCTGCTTTTCTTTCAGGTCCAGGAAAAAAACGATTCCTGACATTTATATCTGCAACCTGGCTGTGGCTGATTTGGTCCACATCATTGGAATGCCTTTTCTTATTCATCAGTGGGCACGGGGAGGAGAGTGGGTGTTTGGGGGGCCTCTCTGCACCATTATCACATCCCTGGATACTTGCAACCAGTTTGCTTGTACTGCCATCATGACCGTAATGAGTGTGGACAGGTAAGTGAAGAAACTCTGAAATGGCTTCACATAATTCAGAAGTGCTTGCGCTTTCCCATGTTCATCCAAATTTAAGCAATACCTGCTGGTTTATAACAGCAAAGTTACTCTTACTTTGCTTATTTCATTGTAGGGCTCAAGAATATTTTTTCCAACTTTCATAGAACTATGTTTCTAATGGAAATTTAGAACACTAAAATCCCTTTTCCTATTCATTCTTTTTTTTTTTTACTTCAGTGTTAGTTCTAATTCACTGCAAGATAAATATATCTTGAAATCATGAAATGTTGGAAACCAGAATGAGTGCCCCCCACCCATCATTCTTGCAATTAGGAGACTGAAGCCCCAAGAAGTGAGGGTATTTTCTGAAGGCATATAGGGAGTCAATGGCAGAACTGAGAACCGGAGTATGTCTCCTTACTCTCTGTCCAGGGCTATTTCTGGTATGTTCAATGTCTCATAGATTCTTATTATTACCTAGCAGCTGGAAGGAATCTGGGGAATAGATCTGGACTCCTGGATAGCTATGAAAAGATATTACAGTACCAGGAAGACCGTATTTTACATCTTTTACACCCACCATTATGACAAGTTAATACAAGTACTGATATTTAATGAACATCATTAGAAATGCATTAGACTGTGACCTGGAACGTGCCACAGCCATGTCCACTAATCATGTAAGCTAATGTTATTCGAGGAGATGACAGTGATGGTGAGTACTTATGGAGCCAGGGAATGGTGGAGCCCAGTTCAGATCCAGACTGTCTCTAGAGATGGCAGATGGCTTGTAACAACCTTATCATATGACCTCTTCAAGAAACAGGTGATCTAGGATGTCCCTGCATTATCTAGGTGCTAGGACCCTCAGACTAGGTCTTAGCAACACTCCCCAAATAGAAACAAGCCCTAAAGTCACAGAAATATGCAACAACAGGAATTGTCTCAGAGAACAACTCACTTAAAATCTCCATGCATGTTCTTCCTATCCCTACCCCAACGCAGCACACTGGACCCCCTCTTGCTCTGATCTACTTTTTCTTTCTCCTTGCTTCCAATATATTACATGGTTTAATTTACTTTTTGTGTGGATGTGTGTGTGCACACTGTTTATTGTTAAGTTTCCTCTACCTTTCAAATGTAAATTCCATGAAGGCAGGGTCCTTGAGCGCTAATATATCCCAAGTGTCTGTGTGACAGTGCCTGGCATTTAGGTGCTCAAAAAATACTGACGAAAAGGGGTGCGTGGGTGGCTTAGTCGGTTAAGCGTCTGACTTTTGCTTGGGTCATGATTTCGCGGTTCGTGAGTTCAAGCCCCGCGTCGGGCTCTGTGCTGACTGCCAGCTCCTAGCCTGGAGCTTGTTTCAGTCTGTGACTCCCTCTCTCTCTGACCCTCCCCTGCTCACACTGTCTCTCTCTCTCTCTCCTAGAAATAAATTTTTTTAAAAAATTTTCAAAAAAATACTAAAGAAGGGAGAGAGGCAAACCATGAGAGACTCTTGAATGCTGACAAAAACTGAGGACTGATGGATGTGGGGGAGGGGGAAGGAGGGATGGGCATGGAGGAGGGCACTTGTGGGGATGAATACTGAGTGTTATGTGGAAACTAATTTGACAATAAACTATTTGTAAAAAAATATATATACTGACGAATGACTGTCAGTCTCAAGTGCTATGTTAAATTTCCTTGGGTCCATCCATGACCTCTTCCTGAGCTCTGCCTCTTTTACCATTCCATGTGTGTCTTTTGGATGAGGAAGTGATGATCAGTTTTTCAAATGAATAAACAAAGGAATAGCAAGGTTCATAGAAATCATTCAGTGGATCATTATTCAGACATGATGGTGATGTTTAATGCATTTTTTATATCCTATGGCTTTTCTGCAAAAGAATTCTCAAAATATACACGGTGCTTTTCAATTTATAATTAACAGCACATTTAAAAATCAATGTAGGGGCACCTGGGTGGCTCAATCGATTAAGTGTCCGACTTCGGCTCAGGTCATAATCTCACAGCTTGTGAGTTCGAGCCCCACATCTGGTTGTGTGAGAACAGCTCAGAGCCTGGAGCCAGCTTCAACTTCTGTGTCTGCCTCTCTCTCTGTCCCTCTTCCATTCACACTCTGTCTCTCTCTGTCTCTCAAAAATGAATAAACATTAAAAAAAATCAATGTAGGTCTGTTTGGTTCATCTGATGCCAGCCATCTCTGACAATGTCTTAGGTAAAGCCTGGTGAGCTTGGCCCCTGCTCCAACGAAGAGCAGGCTCCCTGCATGAACGTAATCTAATGCATAGGTCTTACTAATCATAAGCCCATTCTGAGAGACAATAAAAGCTTCTTTATGCCCCATACCCTGAAGGCAGGAGAATTTTGGCTTTTTCTTTAAAGAAGGGAAATTATACCTCTTCTGTAAACCTCTTACTGCAAATAAAGTGAATGGACATTGTCTGCACTGGAACAGACCAACTGTATACATTCCCTAATGTTCACAGATTCTTTTCTGTGAGCATATGTGTACATGTGCATGTGTGTCTTATATATCTGAATGTCACTGTTTTTCTTTTTTTAATGTTTATTTATTTATTGAGAGATAGAGAGTAAAGGGTAGGGGCAGAGAGAGAGAGAGAGAGAGACAATCCCAAGCAGGGTCCACACTCAGTGCAGAGCCAAACGTGTGGGTCAATCTCATGACCATAAAATCATGACCTGAGCCAAAATCGAACCGATACTTAGCCAGTTGAGCCACCCAGGAACCCCTTAATGTTACTTTTTTAATCTAATGGACACAGCATGCTAAAATTTTATTTTAGAATTAAGGTCCTTGGGTACTTATCCTTCTCTCTGCCCTCACTCTAGAGGATCACATGGACAGAGAGAAATTAAAAGTCTGTAAAACTGAACGTTTTCCTTCTCAGCATTTCTTACAGTTCTGACTATACTAAATGCATAAAGCTTCAACAAAATCTGAGATTTTGTAAAACAGAAATGGAGTTTTATTTGCAAGGCCATAACCATGGCATTCGCCATGTCAATGCCATCAGTAAGCCTTATTGCTTATACATTTAAGTCATTTTAAAAGTTTGCTTATTTTTTTGAGAGAGGGCACATGCACATGCAAGCAGGGCAGGGACAGAGAGAGAGGAAGACAGAGGATGCAAAGCGGACTCTACTCTGCTAGCAAAGAGCCCAATGCGGGGCTGAACTCATGAACCTTGAGATCATGGCTTGAGCCAAAGTCAGATGCTTACCAACTGAGTGACCCAGGCACCCCTACATTTATTTAAGTCATCTAAATATTGCCAATTTAACAGATCACAAATTTCAAATGCATCTGATAATTTTCATATTTCTTTCTCTGATTCACAATAACTATTGATGTGTGGAATATCTCAATAGTGGATTCCTCCCTCCAAGTCGATACCAAAAAAATTATATAAACATCCAAAATATTAAGCGTATATACCTCCAGATGAAAGCTGCCTAGACTTTCATAGATGGCTACTTTTGTAAATAAATTCTCTAGAACATCAGGAGTCAGTAAGTAGGAGCCAAATCTCCCATTCAACAAATATTTATTGAGTATGACCAAAGGCCAGAAACTATGCTGGATACAGGTGATACAAGACCATTAAACTAACAGTCAAGGTTCCTGCTTTTGTGGGGCTTCTATTCCTGAGAGGTAGACAGACTTTAAATGAGGAATCACACAGTAAATGTGTATTTCCACACAGTGATACATATCAGGAAGGAAAAGAAGAGTTCGCATACCATCTGCATTTATAGTCATGGGCCCTTGTATAGAGTGGTCAGGGGAGGCTTCTCTGAGACACACAGACTATTTTTTAATAACTTTTTAAGTTTATATATTTATTATTGAGAGAGAGAGAGAGAACACAAGCTGGGGAGAGGCAGAGAGAGAGGGAGACACAGAATTCAAAGCAGGCTCCAGGCTCAGCTGTCAGCACAGAGCCCGACTTGGGGCTCAAACTCACAGACCCACAGACCATGAAACCATGACCTGAACCGAAGTCAGACACTCAACTGACTGAGCCACCCAGGCACCCCAAGACACACAGACTATTAAATGGAGACTCAAAGGAAGAGCAAAAGGAAACAGAGGGAGATTCTGCCAGGCAAGTAAGACAGCATGCACCTGACCCTGAAAAGGGAGAGAGCTTGAAAGCCCTATAAAGACTGGAATAAGCTTCAGTCTGAGTGACAGGCAGGGCCTGGTGGAGAAAGACTTTGCAAGTAACGGTAAGAATTCTGAATTTTACCTGTAAGGCAATGGAAAACCAGTGAGGGGTTTTCGAGTGGAGGAAGGAGGGTTTTGGGGTGAGGATATAATCAGAGAAGATTCCCTAATCTATTGATGCCATGACTCCATTATCCTTTCGTCCCAGATGGAATGATGGCTGGACTGCTGCACAATCCCTACCTCGTGATTGTACATGAGGGAGGGAAGGGTCCTCCTCTCCTTAGCCACAGTGAAGAAGGTGCAGTGTGCAGAAGAGGGTACCCGGGGCCATAAGCATCTGCCTGAATGCAGAGGAGTATCTTAACTAAGTGTCCCTTAAAACGTCCTGCCTCTTATGCAAGACTGAAAGAACAGGGGACAAGCAATGTTTTTTATTTTTAGAAATCTTAAGTAGCTCTACAAAAATTGAATAACCATCAAATCATGTTTCACATATATTTAATGTGTATGGATATTGCCATCCAACACCCCCACCTCCAGAAAAACTGTGCTTTCACAAATACCCTTCCTTCCGATTCGAAGCTCCCTCTCACCTTTCAGCTTTCAGTTGGCTCTGAAATATTCTCAGATTTGCTGGAAAACCAAATATATTTGATATGTCAAGACTTCAAGCTTAACTAATGATTATGCTTTTTTTATGAGTCAAAATGTGAGAGATAAAAAAGAAAAGAAAAGAAAAGAAGGAAAACCCCTTCTCCATGAAATTAGCCCGTTTCCCCTCTCTGGCCTCCAGCCTAAATTCCCAAAGGAATCTGCCTTGTCTGTACTAGTCACCTTGGTTTATCCTCACTGTGATTTCTGTGAACTGAACTTTCAAGAGCCTGGGGCCCCCACTGGAAAGCCATCTGGGCAAAATGTCTGTCCCAATGGGCCAGAACCCCATCCTGCCTGGGGGATTCTCCTACCAACTGGTGCACTTGCCTCCTTCCTGCCTCCATGTCAGTAAAGCCTACTGGAAGAGGGCCCCTCCTTCCTGGAGGAAATCCCTGCTAAGAGACCGAGTTTTCCAGAACCCAGCCTACACAGGGAGCACTTCTGTAAAGACAGAGTTTGCACAGGGTAGAATTTTACCATTATCAGTGTGTTCGAGGAAGTGACAGCTATTTCAGTGAGTGGTTTATTCAGACTTGCAGGGTCAAGAGGTGTTTTCTCTACAGGTACCAGCCAGCTCTTAAAAAATAGAACTTTCTTTTACCCTGATAGAGGTGTGCTTCAGGGAAGATAATAATACTAATAATTTACTCTTGTCATGAACCTTTCATCCTTGCAGCTCAGTGTTTTATTGATTGTTCGCAAACCCTTCTTAACTGGCTTTGCAGGTACTTGGCCCTCGTCCAACCATTTCGACTTACAAGTTGGAGAACAAGGTACAAGACCATCCGCATCAATTTGGCCCTTTGGGCAGCTTCCTTTATTCTGGCGTTGCCTGTCTGGGTCTACTCGAAGGTCATCAAATTTAAAGACGGCGTGGAGAGTTGTGCTTTTGATTTAACATCCCCTGACGATGTACTCTGGTAGGTTGTTAAAACTTAAGAAAAATAGAGTTGAATTAAGTTGTGAAGTGCTTCATCCTCCTTGTCAACACGTGAGCAGCCATGCAAGTGTCCTTGGGGATGCTCTAAGGGGCAGTCTCCCCACTTCGCTTTCTGCTTTCCACAATCAAGTCAGTAGTTTGATTTTAAGGGGAGAGTAACCCTTCGAAAAAGAGTTGGAGTTTAATTCTGTAGCCTCAGTCGACACAAATATATTTAAATATGATTTTTAAAGATCCACGGCAACCACACACAGTGGGAATGCAAAAATCAAGGGAGGGGCAAAATTTCCAAACGGGTCTAGGCGTTA
The DNA here is from genome assembly GCA_017311185.1 of Proteles cristata cristata. Classification (NCBI taxonomy): domain Eukaryota; kingdom Metazoa; phylum Chordata; class Mammalia; order Carnivora; family Hyaenidae; genus Proteles; species Proteles cristata. The sequence goes on along the minus strand of JAESUZ010000223.1, from coordinate 1,485,774 downwards.
CTGAGACTCCAACCTTATCAGTGTGCCACTGGAGTTTGGTTTGAGTTCGCCCTCCCCTCCAAAAGATATATTCAAGTCCTAACTCTCAGTACCTGTGAATGTGACCTTATTTAGAAATAGAGTCATTGCAGATATCATCTAGTTAAATGAGGTCATACTGGATTTGAGTGTGCCCTAAATCCAGTGATAGGTGTCCTCAGAATGAGAGTGAGGTTTGAAGAGACACACAGAGAGCCTGTGAAGACAAAGGAAGGGATTAGAGTGATGTGTCTACAAGCGAAATAACACCACAGATTTTCAGAAACTACCAGAGAGGCATGGTGTAGATTCTCCCTCAGAGCCTCCAAAAAATCCCCAACGCTGCCAACATCTTAATTTCATACCTTTTTTTTTTTTTTTTTTTTTTGAGAGGGAGAGACAGAGACAGAGAGAGTTGGGGAGAGAGGAAGAAAGAGAATCCCAGGCAGGCTCCACACTCAGCACAGATCTCAACTGGAAGTTTGATCTCACGACCATGAGGCCATGACGTGAGCTAAAATCAAGAGTTGGACACTTAATTGACTGAGCCACCCAGGTGCCCTTTAACTTCTACCGCCACCACAGAGACAATAAGTTTCTGTTGCTTTAAGCCACCCGGTTTGTGGTCATTTGTTACAGCAGCTCTAGGTAACTATTAAGCAGCCAATACAGTTTATTTCTCACATTTTAATATGAAAAGAAAAATTAAGTCCAAACTTTTGTTTGAAATTGTGAACATACCAATGGAGTCTATGACTAAAATTTTTTTACCTCCTACTACAGGCTACATATTGTGCTAGGTGCTTTTTATGTATATTATCTCAAGTCAGTCTGGAAGATTTCTTTTTCCCATCCACCACTTGTCAAACAGATGAGTCATTTCTGCATCATGTAGTCACAGCCCAAGAGGGATAGAGGTAGAGGCTCTTGCAAGGCTGCAAATCCAGTAACAAAAATCTCCAGAGGACCACAGCATCAGTAGGATTGATAGTATTCACTATTTTCTGCCACCAGCACTGGCTACACTCACAGCCAAAAACCATCTGCCAGGCAAAAGGTGAAATGATATTTAATCACTGGTGACTGATAGATTGTTAATATGGATCCCAACGTATCTAATAGAGCAGCACAACCTGAGGTGTGCAAAACTAGAGGTGTGCTGAGGTGACTAAAGGACTCAGCCTGTGTCAAAGAAATAACAATGATTGACTATTTTGCACCAGCAGCTGCATCTGCTGTTTTGGGTTGGTTATCATAAGGGCTATTCTGAGGTTCTAGCCTCTGTTGCTTCCCCCCAGAATTAAGTTCTTATGGTGAACTGAGACTGAAACCACTGTGTGGCTTTCTGAGTCCCTCTGCTCCCAGGTGCTCTCCCTCTGCCACCATGTGCACAACCACCCAGCGTGGGCTGCCTTACACCAACACCAAGCTTCTTCCAGGCAGGAGGACACCTGGCATCTGTGCAAAAATGGAATTGGCTTACCTGAGAATGTTCCCCCGGGGAGCATTGAGGAAAAGACTGGCTCATTTCACAACAGGCCCTTCGAAAGGCCATCTGGGGCCTTGATTACAATGGTGGGCTGTGCAACTCAACTCTCTTGTGGATTCAAATCCCACCTCTCCTACTTACTAGCTGGATAGTCTTAGGCAAGCCACTTAACCCCTCTGTGCCTTAGCTTGCTCTTCTATAACATGTGAATACAAATGGTAATTATAATCATAGCAGTTGCACAGAGTCAGTGGATTAAAATATGTAAAGTACTCAGATCAGCGTCTACTATATAATAAATACTACTTGCTGCTCTGTGTTGTTGTAGATACCACTAAAGATAATGGTAATAATATGTATCTGCACCTGTTTGTACTCAGTAGTGCTGGGCTTGGCTAGAGAACAGATGAGCACCATTGTTGGCAAATAATGAAGAGCAAGATTTCTCTACATAAAAGCAGCAAAGATTCTTAACTTTTCTCCAAGGACTTTCATCCTGAGCCCTGAAAAATTAAAGAATCATGCCTCATAAACTGTAAAAAACAATTCCTGGCATTGTGATTATAACAGCCATGTCTTTCTCTCCCTCCCTCTCTCTCTCTCTCTGTCTCTCTCTCTCTCTCATTTTACAGGTATACACTTTATTTGACAATAACAACTTTTTTTTTCCCTTTGCCTTTGATTTTGGTATGTTATATTTTAATTTTATGCTATACTTGGGAGATGTATCAACAGAATAAGGATGCCAGATGGTGAGTATTTACCTTATTTCATTTTATTTGTTGAAAGAACAATTTAGAGATCCTAAGACATCCACAACAGAAATTTAAACAACAATCACTTGAAACATACCACATTTAGACATACGGGCATTAATGTCCAGATGAGGTATTTTCTGAACGTAAGACATGTTCTGAAGCAGCTATTTGAGGACTTCCCAGTGATAAATGTTGCAATACTGATGTAAGTTTCATAAAAATCTAAACAGAACTCAATATACTATTAAAACAATATTTTTATATTTGTTATCAACATTACTTAAATGTTTTGTTTATACACTTTGCAGCAGTTGTGTACATATGTAAGTATCCTAGATGCTGTGTATAACTTTCTAATTTTGTGTTTAATGTTTTAATTTGGAGGAAAAGAATCTCATTAATATTTGAATATTTAGGATGAGATTAACTAGGACTAAATAAAACCAAAGACTTACCCTAAGACAATAGACTTGGGAAGAACCTTTAAAAATAGTTGTCTGTAAAACTGTATGAATAAATCTAAATTAATTTCTACTTGAAATTGTCTATACCAAGATAAGTCAGTGAACACATGTTGGATTTTAAGACAAATATTAAATTTTGTCTTTATAATAGATTACTGTATTTGTCTGGGGAAGAGAAGATCACTAGATCTCCCCCACATCATCCTCACTTAATCCCCTTCACCCATTTCATCCATCCCCCCACCCATATCCCCTCTAGGAACCAACAGTTTGTTCTCTATATTTAAAAGTCTGAGGTTTTTTTTCTTTTTTTAAAGAAAGTTTATTTGTTTGAGAGAGAGAAAGAGAGAGAGAAAGTGGGGGTAGAGGCAGAGAGAGAGGGAGAGAATCCCAAGAAGGCTCTTGCACTGTCAGCTTGGAACCCAATATAGGGCTCAATCTCACAAACTGTGAGATCATGACCTGTGGCCAAAACCAAAAGACAGATACTTAACTGACTGAGTACCCCAGCATCCCAAAGATTTGGGACCACTGTGTTATCATTTTCATTTGTGTCCACACCTTTTTAATTTCCTGTTTGATACCTTGATTGACCCATTCATTATTTAGGAGCATGTTGTTTAACCTCCAAGTGTTTGTGGTCTTTCCGGATTTTTTCTTATGGTTGATTTCTAGTTTAATAAGCATATGGTTAGAAAAGGATGCATGATATGACTTTGATCTTTTTGAATTTGTTGAAACTTGTTTTGTGGCCTGCTATGTGATATATTCTGGAGAATGTTCCATGTGCCCTTGAAAAGAATGTACTTTCCACTCTTTTAAAATGGAATGTTCTGAATATATCTTAGATCCATCTGGTCCAGTATGTCATTCAAAGCCACTGTTTCCTTGTTGATTTTCTATCTGATCTACCCATTGATGTAAGTGGAATGTTAAAGTCCCCTACTATTAGTGTATTCTAATCAATTACTTCCTTTATGTCTGTTAATGGTTGCTTTATGTTTTGGGATGCTTTCATATTAGGTGCATAAATATTAACAATTGTTGTATCAAGCTGGGCTCGAACCACGAGACCATAACCTGAGCTGAAATTGGACTCAACCAATGGAGCCACACAGCTGCCCCAGACAGGGTCATTTTAAAGTGGTGCTGGCCAGGGGCGCCTGGGTGGCTTAGTTGGTTGAGCGTCCGACTTTCGCTTGGGTCATGATCTCGCTGTTCATGGGTTCAAGCCCCACATCCAGCTCTGTGCTGACTGCCAGCTCAGAGCCTGGAGCCTGTTTCGGTCTGTGACTTCCTCTCTCTCTGGCCCTCCCCTGCTCACGCTGTCTCTCTCTCTCTCCTAGAAATAAATAAAACATTAAAAAAAAATTTTTTTTTAAATAAATAAAGTGGTGCTGGCCAATGTCAGGACTGCTTACACACTGCCAAGCTTGTGGCGGTGCTTTGGATGGGCTCCAGCCAAAGGCATAGTAGAGGAGGCAGGTCCACAGAAGAACATGGTGGTGGGAGACACTTTTAGCAAGCTAGGTAGAGAGGGTAGATGCTGGTTCCCTAGGTGTCCATGTTTCTAGGCTTGAGGGCAGGGAGGGAAATGGCACTACCGGCTCTTTTATTCTTGGAGAAGTCTCCTTATGATCTCTGCCCCTCCAGCACATGTTCAGAGATCAATCAATAAATCACAGATATTTTTCAAACTGCTGCTTCTATGCTGTGACTACGAGGGACTGTTTGTTGTGTTGTCTCTTTAAGGGTGGGAACTCAGTTTCCTACCACCCTCTAACTCTCCCAGAGGTGAGCCTGCTGATTTTTAAACTTCCAGGTTTTAGGCCTCTGATTGCAAAAACGTGTGAAGTTCATCCCCTCGGGTTTTAAATCCAAATGCTGCAGAGATTTGGCTTCTCAGTCCAGATCCCCCTGCCTGGGGGCCTGGTGTAGGGTCTGCTCCTCTGTCTTCTTCGTGCTTGCAGCTTCCTGCCCTCCAGTGAACAGTCTTATAGTCAGTTTCGCTCCTGACCACACCTTTGCCCTTCCTACCATTTTTGATGTGGCCTCTTCTCTATGATTAACTATGTAGAGTCTATTCTGCCAGTCTTTGGGTCATTTTCTGGGTTATTTACAACTGATATGGGTGTTATCTAGGTGTATCTGTGAGATGAGGTGAGTTTAGGATTCTCCTAACCGACCATCTTCCCCAGAAGTCAAATAGGTTCAACTATGAGTCAAAATCTGTGGCAAACTCTGGTACCAAAGCTTTAGGTATTCTATTGACCCATGACATTTTTTTTCCCACTTAGCTTCTTGAAATTCTCTGGAAATGTTGCATTCTTAAAGGGGGCCTTTTAGAATGAGAAAGGGAAGCAGCCACAGTTATAGAAAAATGATTTAGCTTCTAAATGTATCACAGGCAGCTGAGCTGGTGAGACAGTTGAAATGGAATCACATGGAGTATTAAGACACTGACAGCTGGAGAGGAGATGCTTGAGCCCTTCTAAGACCTTTCTCCAAAGCAGATCACTTTGTTCCCAGCACTTTCCTCAGAAATGCAAAGAGAATCTTATGAAACAAATCTCATCCTATCCAGTTATCCCTCAAAATGCAAAAACTTAGAGGAATGATGATGCCTACTCTGATAAGCTGCAGAAGAATCATTATCTTACAATCATTTTCAGTTGCCATGTTTTTTTAATATTATTCCCAGGGCTTATTCATCTGCTTCAACTATGTCCCTGGGACATTTCTATTAAATATCTAAATAAAACATGATAAAACTTAGGAAGTTTAAATTTTTATTTTGGAATAATTTTAAATTAATAGAAAAGTTGCATAAATAGTACAGAGTTCCTAGACAGTCCTCACTTCCTTTCTCCATGAATATACTACCTACCATGATGCATTTGTCAAAGCAAAGAAAATGGCATTGGTACATTACTACTAACTAAACTCTACCCATAATTGGATGTCTCCATTTTTTTCATGAAAGTCCTCTTTCTGGTCCAGGATTCAGTGCAGAGGACCACATTGCATTTAGTTGTCATGTTTCCCCAGTCTCCTCTGGTCTATGACAGTTTCCTAGTCTTTCCTTCTTTTTCATGACCTTGAGGGTATTAAAGAGTATTGGTCTGGTATCCCATGGAATGTTCCCAATCTGGATTTGCCTGGTATTGTATCACAATTAGACTATAGTTCTGTGTTTTGGGGCAAAATCGATTCTGCTCATCACAACACATCAGGGGGCACATGGTAACTGCATGACATCTCTGTTAATGAAAGTTCTGGGAAGTCACTGCCCCATAACTTCTATGGTTGTTTATGTTCTGTCTATCCTAATGTTTCCCTTGTAGTTATAATCCCAGTGTTCCAAAGCAACGAGTGATGAAGCTGACAAAGATGGTGCTGGTGCTGGTGGCGGTCTTTATCCTAAGTGCTGCCCCCTATCACGTGATACAACTGGTGAACTTACAGATGGAGCAGCCCACGTTGGCTTTCCATGTGGGTTATTATCTCTCCATCTGTTTCAGCTATGCCAGCAGCAGCATCAACCCGTTTCTCTACATCGTACTGAGTGGAAATTTCCGGAAACGCCTGCCTCAAGTGCGAAGGAGAGTGACTGAGAAGGATATCAACAATATAGGAAATACCTTGAAATCAAGCTTTTAGGAGAGTACATGGATCACCAAAAGTCTAGATAGGCTTGTCTGTCTTATTGGTGTTATTAGAAAGGGCAGATGAAACAGTGTGCTTATGTCCATCCTTCCTGTATACTTGTAAATCTTAGTAGCATGGAATGGAAGTGTAACCATTCAAATGCAATGAGCTTAATCTGCTAAATTTAGTAAGATGTAAAATATTTGTCTGTATTGGGAGTATGGAAAGGGATAGTCTAAGATCCCTGAGCTCCACAGTTATGGGTGTTATTTCACCATATTATAAACTAGTCACTGATAAAAGGGCCATCCATGACTACTGACTAAAAACTCACCAAGGAATCTGGCCTGGCAGTCCATACTTTGGCCTCACTGCAATAGTGCTCTTGAGATTCCTAGGGGGAGAAAACCTTAAAAAGAAGTCTGAAATCTGGCCATTTTTTTTTTACCTACAAAATTTCATATGATCCAATATAATGCCTTCAATAATCAGCTCCATCTTGGGGCGCCTGGGTGGCTTAGTCGGTTAAGCGTCCGACTTTCACTTAGGTCATGATCTCGCGGTTCGTGGGTTCGAGCCCCGCGTCGGGCTCTGTGCTGACTGCCAGCTCGGAGCCTGGAGCCTGTTTCAGTCTGTGACTCCCTCTCTCTCTGACCCTCCCCTGCTCGCGCTGTCTCTCTCTCTCCTAGAAATAAAGCATTAAAAAAAATTAAAAAAAAAAAAATAATAATCAGCTCCATCTGTTAGCATAGCAGTTACCATGTATTGAACCTATGCACCATATAAGGTTACATGTAACAAACCCATGAGGTAAGTATCAGCCCGCTTTACTTAGGCTCAGAGGGGTTAAATGACAGGCTTGATGTTGTGCAGCTTCATCCGAGCTGGGCTAAAATCCAGGTCTGCCGTTTCTGTCCTTTTAGAGCACACTTTGTCAACTGTACTATCATACTGGAGGGTGTCAATAATTTGTGGGGGTGGGAGAGGATCTGCTTTCTCCTACAGTGCCATAAGGAAAGAAGTGATTAAGAAATTAGTTGATGGTTTAATAATATTCTTTTGCATTTAGCTTTGTTCTCATGCTTATGAATTATAGAAACCAGTACATGGATTTTAATAATTTATTTAATGCATTTAATAATAGTATTCTTCAGGATGTTCAGATACACTCTTTTTAGGTTACAGTATGTGTTTGCTCAAGAATACAAAAAGTAATTAGTCCTTAAATTTGTAGATGTTCATTATATCTATCTTTCCTCTTTGGGTTTGTATAAAACATGTATTTTGTACAGAAAGAAAACAAAGAAATGCTTTTAAAGCTTGTATTCTCAACCAAGGTAAACACTATTATTTTGTTTGTGAATGAAATCTATAAACCCCCCTCCTTCATCCAAATCATAAAATCAGTTGCTCCATGGATGTCTTAAACTCATTTTTAATCAACCCTTTACATGAAAGAGTCACAGAGACCAGCTTTTTTAACAACCTAATCTCCATTTTTATATTTCAATTATCAAGACACATGACTTTTAATCTAATGTATTTCGTTCTAGATCTTTTAGAGACCATTTTGAAACAAGGTAATATATAAACGCATATCTGGATGAAAGGTCATATAAACATGAGACGTATAGGTCACACTAGAGACATTTTAGTTCTGTAACTGGGCTCTGCAGAACTACACCCAGAGCCTAGATGCACCTTCACAATTTCATAAAAAGCTGTATCACAGCTACAATTCCAGGGGCCTTCCTTCTCACGTTCCTAAGGTGCAACCATCAGGGTTCAGTGAATAACCCTGACATTTGAAGACCCAACACCATGGGTAAATAGATGTCATTTGGTATTTGAAAGACAGTTGAAGATTTTATCTCCATTGGCTTTTTTAATACAAAATATATTGTGGTTTTAAAGATTAAAATAATTTTAAACATACATTTTTCTAATAGCATTTCCAATAGGCCTCAAATAATTCCAATATGTAAAACTGGTCAGTGATTTCTCTTAATTTACATTTATTAAGAATTGTAAAGAACTTTAGCATGTAATCAAAGCACAAAATAAAAAGGGTGACTATTAATTTTTGTGCTTTAGTTTTTCTATGTATAAGTGTATACACACACACATACACACACATACATGCAAATTTGATGAGATTGTTTGACAGAGATTCTCTGTTTCGTATTTATTTTAATAAAGAATCTAGTTTTCAAAAACTAGATTTTTATTTTATTTTTTTTACGTTTCTATTTTTATTATTTATTTATTTTATTTATTTATTTTTTATTTTTTACAAATAGTTTATTGTCAAGTTGGTATTTTTTGCCCATGATATGTATACATATTTATTTTCAAGACAAGATAATGATCAGTTTCCCATATCCAATTAATACTTTGGTGTTTGTCATTACTTACAATCATAACTGCATCCCTCTTCTATCCTTGTTCAAATTTAGGTACCTCATTTAAATTTTGACCAATTAATATAAATCAGTGAATAATGCTTGAATATTAATTTACTTCTAGCGTACAGCTTATATTCTTAACGATTTCATATTTCCTTAATATGGTTTCTCCTGAACAAAGCATAAAGAGTTCAGAAATAGTAAAATGTACCCTAAATATGGCTAAGAGTTAAAAGGCACTCATCACACCAGAGTCTCAGAAATCTAGGCACCTATATTATACCCGAAGTGCTAGATATGACTGCTTTTCATGGGTTATGATGTCACAGAGGTCATGGAATCTGGACTTGAAAAATGCTTTAGGGATTATCAGATGTTACAGATGAGAGAAATAATCCCCAGAAAGACCAGGTTGTTTTAAACACAGTCCAGTGTGTGTCCAGAGACCCAACCCTAATGGGCAGCTAGAAACCAGCCCTGAGTTCTTTCCACCAAACTTCCTTCCCTTGTGGGGACAGGGAAACACTGCTAGTAAGAAAATTAAAGTTAACACTTAATGGCTATAAAAAATTCCTGAAAGCTCAGTGAATAAAATCAAGATCATACGTTTTAAAAGTTGTAGAATTAGAAAAAAAATAAACGATTCTTCATAATTTGCTTTGACTTATTTGTCAGAATGGCAGAGATTAATTTTCCATTTATTTAACAGAATTCTTTTTTTTAATATATTTAAGGGGGAGCAGGTGAGGGGGAGGAGCAGAGAGAAAGGGAGACAGAGGATCTAAAGTGGGCTCCGTGCTAACAGTAGGGAGCCCCATGCAAGGCTCTTGTATCCTGAAATCATGATCTGAGCCAGTCAGAACCTTAACCAACTGAGGCAACCAGGCACCCCTTTATTCACAGAGTTCTATGGAATGAGCCCAAGGCAAAATATAAAAATTAACAATATTTCCTTTTACTATCTGCAGTCTTTTGATGACACCTCCCTACACCAAAAATTTGGTTCATTGAACACGTAGCCTCCTCCTTTGCCTAAGGCTAGAAACACTCCTTTAGCTATGAATCCTTCATGAATGACTTCACCCTAGTGGGATAGTATTGTTTCATCTGCCCTTTCAGCAATTAGCTCAAATACAGCAATGACCATCCAAAATACTATGCTAAATTGGTATCTTGATTTTTTGATGTTTGTATTTCAACATATATTTAGATAACAATTTATCTCCAAGACATTCATTATGCTGGTCTCCACTGAGGAAAAAAAAATTTAATGCCTAAAACATTACCCAATCTCAAGAATTGAAAATCTAGTGTCTTCTGTGCTTTCTATAGATCAATTCTACCTACTTGGGTGAACCAGAAAACAATCTTCAGTGATTTCTCGATTCTAAAATGTATAACAATCGGTGGTAAAAATGCACAATTAATTTAGGGGCATCTGGGTGGCTCATTTGGCTAAGCGTCTGACTCAGCTTAGGTCATGACCTCACAGTTAGTGGGTTCAGGCCCTTTGTTGGGCTCTGTGCTGACAGCTCAGAACCTGGAGCCTGCTTCAGATTCTGTGTCTCTATGCCCCTCCCCTGCTCAAGCTGTCTCTCTCTCTCTCTCTCAAAAATAAATAAACATTTTAAAAATGCACAATTAAGTTTAACAACTGCCTTTGGGAACTAAAAATACAACATTAAATATTCACGTTAATAGTAACGTACATCCTAGTTACTTCAAAAACACGAACATGTAGGTAAAGCGCACATCACTGAATTGAGAAAAAATACACTGACAACTCATAATTGCATATTCTCCTAAGATTAAATGTACTCATCTTTATCATTCAATGAAACAATTCTACCAACTGATTTCCTGCCTAAATCCAAACACATAAACGAATCATATAAAACGATCAAAATGAGCTAAACACCTCACAAAATGTTTTACTTTTGTCACACACAGGATGGAGAAAAAAAATATGAATAATTTTGAAATAAATTGTATTGTTGTAGGATTTTTTTTATCTTAATGCCTGGGATGTGTTGTCTCACCACTTCAAAGAATGAAGAGGCAGATACAGAATAAAATGAGCAGCAGGCTAAAGTTTATTAGAGTATCCAATCAGAAAGGAAAAATAGTATGAAAGCTCTCTTTACAGAGAGGGACATTCTAAAGTGAACAAAAGAGGATCTTGCCTTCAGCTATATTAAAGTATAACTGACAAATAGGAATAGTATTTTTTAAGGTGTACAACTTGATGTTTGTATATATGTATACCTCGTGAAATGATTACCACAATCAAGTTAATTAACATACTTTATTTATTATTTATTTATTTATTTATTGGTGAGAACACTTAAGATCTACTCACTTAGCAAGCTTCAAGTATAGAGCACAGTATTGTTAATATAATCAGCATACTGTACATTAGATCTCCAGAATTTAATCATCTTACATAACCAAAACTTTTTATTCTGACCACTATCTCCCCCACTCACCCTTCCTCTTGGCCCCTGGCAACTACCATGTCATTCATTACTTCTATGCATTTGACCATTTTAATTCCACATAAGTGAGATCATGCAATATTTATCCTTCTGTGTCTGGCTTATTTCAGTTGGCATAATGTCCTCCAAGTTCATCCATGTTATCATAAATGAAAAGATTCTCTTCTTTTTAAAGGCTGAATAATTGTGTGTGTGTGTGTGTGTGTGTGTGTGTGAGAGAGAGAGAGAGAGAGAGAGAGAGTGAAAGAGAGAGAGAGATCTGTCTATATCATATTTTCTTTATTCATACATCTATTGATGGACATTTAGGTTTTTTCTGTGTCTTGACTATTAGGAATAATGCTGCAATAAACATGCAGATATCTCTTCAAGATAGTGATTTAATTTATATTGGATATATACTCAGAGGTGGGGTTGCTGGGGCACGTGGGGGGCTCAGTTGGCTGAGCATCCAACTTTGGCTCAGGTCACCATCTCACCATTCATGACTTCAAGCCCCATGTCAGGCTCTGTACTGACAGCTCAGAGGCTGAAGCCTGCTTGGGAATCTGTGTACCTTCTCTCTTACCCCTCCCCTGCTTGTGCTCTGTCTCTCTCTCAAAAATAAATAAACGTTAAATTTTTTTTAAAAAAAGAAAGGGGATCACTAAATCATATGGCAGCTCTATTTTTAATTTTTTCAAGAACCACCATACCATTTTCCATAATGGCTATACTGATTTACATTCTCACAAAGGTTCCCTTTCTCCATATCCTTGCCAATGCTTATCTTTCGTCTCTGTGATAATAGGTATTCTAACAGATATGAAGTGATATCTCATTGTGGTTTCAACTTGCATTTCCCTGATGACTGGTGAAGTTGAGCAGATTTTTCTCCACCTGTTGTCAATTTCTATAGCCTCTTCAGAGAAATGTCTATTCAGGTCCTTTGCCCCATTTTTAATTAGGTTACTTGTTTTCATGCTATTGAGCTGTTTGAGTTCCTTATATAATTTAGATGTCAACCCCTATAAGATTGATGGTTTGAAAATATTTCCTCCCATTCTACAAGCTCTTTCTTCACTCAGTTGATAGTTTCCTTTGTTGTGCAGGAGCTTTTTACTTTGATGCAATCCCACTTGTCTATTTTTGCTTTGGTTACTTGTGCATTTGGTGCTATATCCATGAAATCAATGCCAAGACCAATGTCAAGAAGATTTTTCCCTATGTTTTCTTCTTGTAGTTTTCCATTTCAGATCTTACAGTAAGCCTTTAATGCACACTAAGTTCATTTTGTACCAATTATCTGACATTTCTACACGGTGTTAGATGAGTCCAATTTCCTTCTGCTTGTGGATATTCAGTTTTTCCAACACTATTAAACAGACTCCATTGTGTGTTTGTGGCAGCCCGTCAAAGATCAGTTGGCCATAAGTTCATGGATTTGTTTCTGGGATTTCTGTCCCATTTCATTGGTTTGTAGGTCTGTCTTATGCAAGTACGGCACTGTTTTAATTACTGTAGCTTTTAAAATATATTTTGAAATCAGGATGTATGATGTCTCCAGCTTTGTTCGTCTTGCTCAACATTGCCTTGGCTATTTGGGGTCATTTGTATTTCCATGCGAATTTTAAAATTCTTTTTTCTATTTCTGAAAAGAATGCCATTGGTATTTTGATAGAGACTACACCGAATCTACCTAGAGATCACTTTGGGTAGTATGGACATTTTAGCAATATTATTTCTAATCCATGTATGAAGGATATATTTCTATTTATCTGTGCTTTCTTTAATATCATTCATCCATATTTTATATTTTCAGTGCATAAGCCTTTTACCTCTTTGGTTAAATGTATTCCTGTTTTGTTCTTTTAGTTGGTATTGAAATACCAAATGAGATTATTTTATTAATTTCCTTTTCAGATAGCTTGTTGTTAGTGTATGGAAATGCCATTGATTTCTGTATGTTGATTTTATATCCTGCAATTTTATTAAATTTATTTATTAGATGTGACACTTTTTGCTGAATCAGGGTTTTCTGCATATACGATCATGTCATCTGAAAATAATGATTAATTTTCCTTCTTCCTTTCCAATTTGGTGTTTTTTTTTTTTAATTTCATTTTCTTGCTGAATTGCTCTGGCTAGGACTTTAAGTAGTATGTTGAATAGAAGTGACAAGAGTGGTCATCCTTGCCTCTTACTAAATCTTAAAGGAAAAGCTTTTAGTTTTTCATCATTGAATGATGTTAGCTGCCAGTCTTTCATTTATGGCCTTTATTGTGTTGCAGTAAGTTCCTTCTAAAACTATTTTATTGAGAGTTTTTATTCTGAATGGATGTTGAGTTGGTCCAAGGGTTGTGGGTTATCGTTAAGCTGAATGGATGTTGAATATTGTCAAATGTTTTTTTCTGTATCTATTGAAATGATCATGTGTTTTTTATCTTTTATTCTGTTAATGCAGTATATCATATCAATCAGTTTATGTGTGTTGAATAAATATCCTTGAATCCCAGGGATAAATCCCATTTGATCATGGTGTATGATCCTTTTAATGTGCTGTTAAATTCAGTTTGTTAGCATTTTATTGAGGACTTTTGCATCTCACTTTATTAGAAATATTGGCCTGTACTTTTCTTACTGTACCTTTGGTATCTGAGGATTCTGGCCTCACAATATTTGTTTGTGAAAAGTTTGGAAACATTATCTCTTCTTCTGTTTTAAGGGGGATAAATATTAATTATTCTTTGACTGTTCGGTGAAATTCACCAGTAAAGGCATTTGGTTGTGGACTTTTCTTTGTTAGGAATTTTTTGGGTTTTTTTGTTTTTTTTTGTTTTGTTTACTGACTCAGTCTCTTTACTTAATAATGGTCTGTTTAGGCTTTATATTTCTTCTTGATTCAATCTTAATAGGTTGCATGTTTCTAGGAATTTCTTCTAGGTTACCTAATTTGTTGGCATATGACTGCTTATGTTCTTTGATTCTTTGTTCTTATTATCCTTTGTGTTTTTGTGGTATCAGTTGCAATATTTCCTTTTATATCTAATTTTTTTTCATTTTTTATTTTAGAGAGAGAGCTTGAGCAGGAGAGAGGGGCAGAGTGGGAGAAAGAGAATCCCAAACAGGCTCAGCATGGAGCCCAATGTGGGGCTTGATCCCACGACCTGAGATCATTACCTGGGATCATGACCTGAACCGAAATCAAGAGGATATTCAACCAACTGAGCCACCCAGGTGCCCCTCCTCTTTCATTTCAAATTTTGTTTGCCTTCTCTCTTTCCTAAAAAATGTAGATTCTGATTTATCAGTTCTAGATGTAGTCTGAGATTCTGCATATCTAATAAGTTCCCAGTTGAGCCAATATTGCTGGACCACAGACCCCACTTTGAGCTGCAAGGAGTTATGTCCAATAGAAATGCAAAGGAGGAGACAGGAGAAACTTTCCAAAAATAAAGTTGGTTATGCAGACTGAAGAAGAAAAAAGGAAATTATTTTGAGATTTCTAGCCTATGGGAAAGTTACCAGTTGGAATGATAACCCAGGAGGAGGGTCAGCTGCAATCTGTATTCATTAAATAGAGTTTCTGCCTGTCTGTTCTTAAGTCAATTTTAAAAATAAAAAGGGCTGAACCCATTCTTTAGCAATTATGAAAATCAGGCTACCAGTAGTAGCTAACAATGCATACACATCAACTTATTTATTCAACTTTGTTGTTTATTAGCAACCCAGTGACAATAATCATCTCTGGTTACTTAAATCAGGATTGATGCTGACATGGAAAGACATAACACAGAAATCAGGGACTAAGTACTTCATAAACAGTACAGAGAAAGGGAAGGAGGAGAAAACTATAGGCTATAAAGTTAGTCAACCTTTGTTTGCATCCCTAAATTTCTGCTTACTAGGTGTAATACTTTGAGCAAGTTCTTTAACTTTTCTAACCCTCAACTACCCCTCTATAAATTGAGGATGATCATATCACCCAATTCATACTTTTTTTGTGAGCTATAAACAGAGCACTTAGAACACTAGTTAGTGTAAATACTTAGTACTTGTAGGACATCATCACCCTCATCATCTTCATTATTATAATCCCTTTAAAATACTCTACAAATTGAAAAACACATGAACAATATTTTACAAATGCTCCTATTGAGAAGTATAGTCTATTTCTCCAACCTTTGAAGCCAGGCTGATCTTGTGACTGCCTTTGACTAACAGATTGTAGCAGAAGTGACATTGTGTAAGTTCCAAAGTGTAGGCCCTCATGAGAACCTGCAGCATCTACCTGTGCCCTCTTGGAACCCTACAGTGAGACACCATGTAGAAAGCCAGCCTAGCCTATTAGAGGATGAGAAGCCATGTGGAGGAAAACTGAGGCACTCCAGCTGGCAGCCAACACCAGCTCCCAGATGTGACTGACACCATCTTGAACCTTACAGTCCAGCTGACTGTCTAACATTCACAGTCATTTGAGTGACCCAGGTGAAAGCAACAAAGGAACCGCCCAACCAATCCACAGAATTGTGAAAAATAAGAAATTGTAATTTGTTCCATGGCAATAGGTAACCGAAATAGCATCCATCAAGGTAAAAATTACTAAAATGGCCCTTGGTGGTTAAAAAAATTTGTAAGCCTCTAAACTAGTACAGTTATTATGAACCTTTGATTCCTTCCTTTCTTCCTTTACTCTATAAAGATTTATTGAGCATCTAGCATATTCCATATAGTATATTAAGTTTGAGATATAGATTGAGGAACAAAACATTTTCCTGCCCTTACAGAGTTTATGGCCTGGTTAGCATCACAGATGTGAACACAGAAATACATATATAATTATAAACTGTGATAAGTGCCTGGAGGAGACAATAACAGAGACATACCTTAGTCACACTGGACAGTTTTTTGTCAGTGCTTAGACACAGAGATGCTGTGAAATAAATTCTTTCCCATTGATTTTATTCTAAAATGGCTATTGCATCAAACTCAAAATGCTTAGAGTATGAGGAAACTGTTGTTCCATCTCTTTTCTATTTAAAATAGTAGATATAAATAAACTATCTCCAGAGATGGAGAAACCAGATGGATTTGAAAATTCAAGCTCACACTGAATATAATTAACTTGGAAAGGGAGAGAATCTAATGACGCCTGAGATTATAGGTGCCCAGGAGACAGGCAAAGGGCTAACTTATTTTTAACACTACACTAGTCTCAGCAGTAAGGAAAATTCAAACTTGATTAAAGTCTCTGAGGAGGTTAAAAAGCAAATGAAGAGAGAAAAAAATGTGGCTATTGGAGAGTAATTAACATTTTGACCCAGTTGCCAGCCCGAGTAGGTGTTCAGTGCTTATTAACAAAGCTGGGTTTCCTGGGTCATTGCAAATGAGAAGGTCTCATGAAAGCACTGTGGGTGTTGTTTACTATTTGATTCTGAAGAAGATACACCTGAAGAGACAAATAAGTTGGGGAAAGCACTTCCTCAGCAGGAACGGAGGATTGCTTTCTGCACAGAGAAGGCCTTATTTGCATTCCCAATGGATGCTTCTGGGATAACTGGATCAGACAGATGACAAGATGACCCTCAGACCAAGAAGGGTTTGATAATGGTCATGTCCTAGGTGACTGTGATTGAGACTTACATATAGCCTGGTCTACAAAGTCCTTCACAATTGAATCCTAATGGCCATTCTCCTCTACTTACCTTAAAATTTGGTCAGTCATACATAGGGTATACTTTCACTAATCCAGGCTTTTTTATGTGCCATTCCTGCTACCTAGAATACCCTTTTGCTCTCCACCTAACAAACTCCTGTTCTTCAGATCCAACGTAAATGTTATTTCTTTACACTCACACTCCCAAAGTGAGTCAAATTAATTATTTCTTTGTTGGTACTTAGTACTCTGTGGTGTCCTCTATTATATATAGCATAACCAGTAATAACATTTATGTACTTGTCTTACCCACTACACTTGTTAAGTTCCTCCAACCAGAACATATCTAACTCATCTTAGCACTGGTGAAACTTAAGTAGCTATCACAAAACAGGTGTCCAGATAACACTCAATTGATGGAATAAATAAGTCAGAAAGGACAGAAAACAAAGAATCCTTTGAAGGGATGTTGGGGTGTCTGTGTGTATGTGTTGTGTGTGTATATATATTTTTGAAGTTTCCATGTCCATATATGACTATGGATATAAATATATGTGTGTATATGTATATGTATGTACACACACATATATTTATACCCACAGTCATATATGGGCCTGCCATTGTTCTGTTTACTGTTGAGGCCAGTGGACTGCCCGTAGAAGTGTCACATGGAGGGAATTCATCAGCCCAGGACCTGGGCCAATGTGAAACTAGACCCAGCGCACAGAGTTGTCGTTTGTCTTCTCTGATATCACTCTACCACCAATAACTTGCTTTACCCCCCTCCTCCCGACCAAGGAGGCTCTCATCTTTCCCCAGTAGGGGATCCTGTGTTGCACATATAAGCCCATTTTTCTGCTTTCCTGGCACCACGTAATCTTGAGCATGTTTCCAGCTGGATCTGGGATTTCCATCAGCCTGGGTCAGGACTTAGGTCCTAAGGGTCTAATTCTCAGTCTCTGGGGAGATTTCCAGCACATAGGAAGAACTGAGTTGCCATGAGCTCTTTCAGCTTGTCCAAGGTTCCTATGCTTAGCTGAAATATTTCTTTCAGAAAATAATCAATTTTTACATTGCAACTGCTAATTTGGAGATTAGAAGTAGTCTTTGCCACTCTTATTATAGTGATTTCCATGGGTTCTCATAGCCTAGAACACAAACAAACCTTCCATAGAGTTTCCAACTTTTTATTTTCTTAAATAAGAATAATTTTTAAAATAGCTGCCATTTTCCTGTCACTATATTTTGTGAAAGAAAGTATATTTCATCAGAATCACAGAATGAAAGATATTCCTTTAAACTGACTAAATTTAGCCTTATGGGAAAAGAAGCAATATTATCTATCGTTGCTAAATTTTACTGAAAGCCAATGAAAACTTTGTTATAGTCTGGTTCCTGTGAACCACGGCTCTTCAACATTAGGTTAAAAGTACACAGATAATATAGAATACAAATGACTATTTAAACATAGGAGGGAGCAGAACTAATAATATACATTTTTATTCAGACAAGTTATTTACAAAACCTAGACTCACATCAAAATACTTACAAAGCACTAGTGGGAGGGAAGCTGCTTCATAAGGAAGACAAAATTATAACTTTTTTACAAGGAGAAATTATACTACAGTACAAACTCAAATAAAAGCTAAAAACCAATTCTAAGGCTGCGCATTAAAATGAACAGCATGCATAAAATTGAAAGGGCACAGTTAGCAATAAATTTTCTTCATTATAAAGCCAATGTTTTCACAGTTGGCAGAAGCAGATTTGGGCTAGCAAAATTTTCAATAAATTAAAGTAAAGCAGCTGAAAATGAATAGAGAAACAGTGCTAGCAAGGTCCTTTTCAGAAAGCATGTTTTGAGAGCCTATACAATTTGATGTTTATTTATCTTAATAAATATATTCTCCTCTGACACCCCTCCCAATTCTTCCCTTCTCTCTGACAGGAAATACCTATCCATCAGCTCCTAAAAGAAATTTATCTGTAGTGGAGGATGAATCACAGTTGTATCATTAAGACTATGGCCTCATCCCTAGAATATTAGTGCTGCAAAACAGTACAACAGTGACTGGTTCAAAAAAATGTTCTGGAAGGTCCTTTTAGGTACAGAAAGATGGAAAGTTTTACTTTAAACTCAGAAGTAAATTATTCAGAATTAATGGTTCTGTGCACATACATTTAGTCAATAAATATTAATAGGCATTTTAGGGCATTCGAAAGTGAACAAGACACAGTCTCAGCCCTCCAAGAACTCAAATGTAGCAGTTAAATGATACACAATCCTCCTTGGAGGCCATTAGAGTAGCCCCAGCACTGGGCTACCACACTGGCAGATCGGACCTGTACTGAGGACAACAACGAAGGGCCACCAATAAAATAATTTCTTTAAACTGCATCTTTCATTGTATCTAGTTTTACTTTCAGAAAATCCAGAAAGAGTTTAGTTTAATTAAAGCTCTTTTCCAGCACGATCATAAACAATGGAAGGGAGTAACTGTACCTTGCACAGGACATCTGTATTATACATCAGTCCTTCATGTGTAATTTCTCACTGATGTTACTTGCTGCCATGCCACATTTGGTTATGAACCATCATATTCACAACCATGTCATTGATAAGTCAAAAAGACACTTTGGCTTCCACTTTGGAATATTACCATGTGATTCTTATATAACCATTTTTTAAAAAGAGACACTCTATTACTTTACTGTCCCAAGAGAGGGCAAAGAGAAGGGAAAAACCTTTAAATGTTTCATAAAGAGAAACTTTCTCCTTCCTTCAGCAGCTAGGCTCCCAGATGTGGATGTGAATTAATGGAGCTGGATGTAGATACTGATGTTGGTTCCCTTCCCAGGACCAGCTAAGACAAGATCTCTAAAAGTGAGCCAAGCAAGACATCACCATTTTCAATTTTTTGGATATTTTTTTAAATTTATTTTTGAGAGAGAGAGACAGACAGACAGACAGACAGCGTGAGCAGGAGAGGGTCAGAGAGAGAGGGAGACACAGAATCTGAGGACAGGCTCCAGGCTCTGAGCGGTCAGCACAGATCCCAACGTGGGGCTCGAACCCATGAACCGTGAGATCATGACCTGAGCCGAAGCCGGAAGCTCAACGACTGAGCCACCCAGGCGCCCCTGCATCACTATTTTAAAAGCTCCCCTGATGATTCTAAAGTGCAACCAATGTTAAGAATCAGTGTGATATTGAAGGTTCCTCTACCCTACACATCCCTTTTGTCAAGTTCACTCTGATTTGGCAATAGGTTGTTTTGACTTTGCCTAGTATATTCTCCCAATTCCATAAAGTTCAGTGCCAACATTTTTAAGGTTGAGAATGATCACAAAAATATTTTGTTGCTTTATTATTCTGTAATATACTTATAGTGAATGTAATGTTCATGGGACTGTAATAATGGGGAAGTGTCCAGACTTTTTACAGTTCACATGCAATGTAATCTGTCTTAATAGAACTTTTCACTTTAAGTGGCACTTCCCTAAAATGAAATCTTGGCCAACCTTTCTTTTATTTCATTCCTCCCACCTGCTGCTGTGCATAACCCAGCATTACGTGGATATTGAACAAATGATTTTTAAATCATTTTTCAAGTTAAAAAAATTAAAATTAGGGTATGAAACTCATTGTACCCAAAGTGATTCTCTTATTTTCCAATAACTGCTTAAAACTAGATACTTCATCTTCCTTTATTTTTTATTCCTTATCCTTTATTCATTCATTCACTCACTCAACAAGCTAAGAACAATGTGTCCATGTTTTAGATACCTGTGAGTTAGCCAAAATAAATGGAGAGATAAAGAAACAGCTAAACCCCACTCTCCCTGTTTTATCTACATGGCCTGATTAACTTAAACACAGCATTGACCTTTAAAAAAGAGAAGGATAGAAACCTTCATATTTACAGTGAAAAAAGAATGAGATGACACTAACATGTGTCCCTCCCTTTTTTATCCCACCCAGGAAATGCACAGCTGATCAAGGATGTGGTATTAGTAACTCCTCTAAAACATTGCTTCCTTTCCCCGCTCACCCAACCCAGGATCCAACTGAGGGAGCGTCAGAGGTATGGAAGATCCACTTAGGTCTTCTAGCATCACTCAAGCAAAAAGGGTAACATCATAGTGGTAACTCATGGCTTAGGGGTCTATCCTTGTAAGGCACCTCCCCCCTGGTATTTATCAGAAGCACAGTCTCTCCCCATTGGTCCACCTCTTCTAGACTGTTACATCAAGGAAGAGAGATTCTTTTTTCACTGTATATATTTTTTTCCTAATGTCTTATTAAAAGCAGAAAAGGCACCTGTGTGGCTCAGTTAGTTGAGCATCTGACTCTTGATTTTGGCTCACATCATGATCCCAGGGTCATGGGATTAAGTCCTGCATCAGGCTCAGCACTGAGAATGGATCCTGCTTAAGATTCTGTCTCTCCCTCTGTCCCCCACTCTCTCTCTAAAATAAAATAAAATTTTTAAAAAAACCGTTTTAAAAGCAGAAGACTATTGTCTCAACTGTCTTATGTTGTTAGCAGACAAAATTGACTAATACTAAAATTTAAAACATTTAATTGTAACATAAATACTAAAAATTAAAACTAAAAGATAAAGCTTAGCAATGCTTAAAAAAAGTACTACAATAGTTTAGTGATATTGAAAATTAAAACATTCTTGTTGTCAGGTCTTGGGATTAATTGTTTCATTTTTGTAGCACAAAACAGTTTAGCACTTGTTTTATTTTTCTTGCCCCTCAGGCTGAGATAATCACAGGCAGAAACTGAGAAATCCTTTATCCAGGTAGATGCTAGACATAAATAGATATCAGAGAACAGGATAGACAAAGCCCTCTCCTCATGGAGCCTGGAAACCAAGAGTTCCTTATCCTTCCTCCTTCCTTGTTCCTCACATCGCTCAGGGTTGAGCGTTCTGAGTCTGCCGCCCAGATCCACTCCCCTTCATGCTCTCCCATTGCCTCATATTAGGCATCATCATCCCCTGGCTGGACTGTGGTAATGACAATTGATAAATGCTAACTGTTCTAATCATGAGTCTGAATTATCATCATCTGACTACCTTTTTCCTTATAAAAGACATATATTGAGAATTTTGTTTGGGGACAAGGAATACCATAGGACTAAAAAGGGAAGATGGATAATAAATAGGTGAATGTACTTTAGAAAACAAAATGGCCTATTGGAGCACCTGGGTGGCTCAGTTGGTTAAATGTCTGACTTCAGCTCAGGTCATGATCTCACAGTTCGTGAGTTCGAGCCCCGCATTGGGCTCTGTGCTGACAGTTCAGAGCCTGGAGCCTGTTTCGGATGCTGTGTCTTCTTCTCTCTCTACTTCTTCTCTACTCACACTCTGTCTCTCTCTCTCTCAAAAATAAAAAAGTTTTTAAAAAAAGAAAAATGGACTATTAAATGATTTCTTTATTGCTGAAGCCTTTCCCCTATAGCCAAATCTGCAAATTTAGAAGATAGAGGGAAAGACATAGAAAAATAGTATGTTTCAATGGGAACTATAAATAATTCACAGTTCAGAATCTAGTCAAGTGCCATGCACACATTGGTATTTAAGCACACAATCCCACCTTGTTCAAGAAAACTCAAAGTAGACACTTCTGGGTTTTTTTATAAGTTTAGTATGATTTTGAATAAAAATATGCTAGAAGCAATAGTTCAAAACAGGAAAATATAACCAAAATGTTTTTACCCTTAATTTTCACAAAATAAATTTGTCCTCATATCTCAAAGCCTAATTTATCAACAGGGATGACATTCTCCAAAGGGAAGATAATTCAATAGTACTTGAAGTTCTAGCTAATGCATTAAGACAGGAAAAGAGAATAAAAGGTACACTGATTGGGAAAGAAAAACCAAAATTATCTTTGTACACAGATGTCATGATGTAACTATGTAGGATATCCCATAAACTCAAAAAGAAAGTCTCCTACAACTAGTAAGCAATTATAGCAAGTTTGCAGGATTCAAGGTTAATATGCAAAAGTCAATTGCTTTCCTATACACCAGCACTAAACAATTAGAATTGAAAATTAAAAACATAATACCTTTATATTACCACCAAAAAAATGAAATACTTAAAAATAAATATAACAAAGCTATGTGTGGGATCTGCATGAGGAAAACTAAAAAAATCTGATGAAAGAAATAAAAGATAAGGAGAGGTATTCCATGTTCACTGATTGGAAGTCACCACGAATGTTGTTAAGATGCCAGTTCTTCCCAATTTGATCTATAGACTCATGTAATCCCAATCAAAATCCCAGCAAGCTATGTTGTGGATGTGAACAAACTGATTCCAAAGCTTATATGGAAAAATAAGACTCAAAAGAGCCAACACAATGCTTAATAAAAACAACTATGTGGGAGGTACTACCCAACTTCAAAACTTACTTTATAGCTACCATACTCAAGACAACATGGCACTGGCAAAACAGTAGACAAACAGATTAATGGAACGAAATAGAGAATCCAAAAATAGACACATACAGCCAACTGGTATCCGACAAAGGAGGAAATCCAGTTCAAAAAAGGAAAAACATCGTTCAACAAATGGTGCTGGAACAATTACACACCCATATGTAGAAAGACAAATCTAGTTGCAGATGTTACACCTTTCACAAAAAATAACTCAAAAGTGATCATAGGTCTAAATGTAAAATGCAAATTATAAAACTTCTTGGGGATAACATAGGAGACAATCTAGGTTGGGTTTGGGTTGATGTTGGGTTTGGCAATAAGCTTTTGGGCACAACACCCAAAGCATGATTTATAAAAGAAAAAAGCATTTACTCAACTGAGCTGAAAACTTACATCCAAATAAAAACCTGCACACAAATCGTTATATTAGTGTTCTTCATAATCACAACAGACTGGAAGCCACCAAACATGTCTTTCAATAGGTTAAAAGGCATGGAGGAAACCTAAATTATATCACTAAACTGTCTGAAAAGGCTATATACCATATCATTCCAATTGTGTGACATTCTGGAAAAGACAATACTATAGAGACAGTAAAAAGAAAATTGTTGCCAGAGGTTAGGAGAAGAGGGTAGAGGGTAGAAAAGGTGGAGCACAGGGGATTTGTAGAGAGGTAGGGTAGTGAAACTCTTCTGTATGATACTGAAATGGTGGATACATGACATTATGTATCTGTCAAGACTTACAAAACTCTGCAAACATAAAAAATAAACTTTAATGTATGCAAACTTTTAAAAACACATTTAGGAAGTGGGGGGTAGTGATTCCAGGAAGAGACAAGTGACAGAGAATCTAACTAACCATATTACAAATGTATGAAACAACCTCACTGAAGGATTGGGTTGACAGGTTCTGACCCAAGTTACTTTGGAAAAGAATGAAGTCTGCAAGATTAAACGCAAAAAGAACTGCAAATAAACACTCTACTCTAATTGATAAAGTTGTTTCTCATGTACAGTACTAACAATTCTGATAGTTATATCTATATAGATATAGATTAGGTATAGATATAGAGATAGAGATTAGATACAGAGATAGATAGATAGATAGATAGATAGATAGATAGATACATACATACATACATACATACATACATATATACATACATATATACATACATACATACTGGAATTTAACAAGTAATTGGATGGTGGATGGTGGGAAACACATTTATCACTATTAAAGTAGGAATTTACAGATAAGCTACAGGAGGAGACTAGAATAATCCATGTGGTGATCCATTAGAGTCTGAAACACCAGTAAGAACTCACATTTAACTTAATACAGATATAGTTACACATAGAAATGTTTACAGATATGTAGATATACATGAGTTAGTATACACACATATATTTCTTTGCTAGTCAGCTGAAAGGGCATAAAAGAAAAGATAACCTAGTAGCAAAAAATACACCTACTTCCCAGATGAACCAGGGCTCCTTAAGAAATGATCAACTGAAGGAGTGCCTGGGTGACTCAGTCGGTTAACTGTCTGACCCTTAATTTCAGCTCAGGTCATGATCTATATCATGGTTCACGAGATCGAACTCTGCGCTGACAGTGTGGAGCCTGCTTGGGATTCTCTCTCATTCTTTCTGCCTGACCCCCTACCACCTCATTCTCTTTCTCTCAAAATAAATAAAACACATTTAGAAAAAAGAAATTATTAATTCAAGATAGAAAACATACAAGATGAGCCTGGAATATCTTGTAGTGACATAAAGTAAGAAAGTGCTCAAACGCACACAATGATGGAGTTATAAGGACATAGGAGTTGAGTGCCTGGGTGACTCAGTTGGTTAAGCGTCCACTTCTTGGTTTTGGCTTTGGTCATGACCTCATGGTTCATGAGTTCAAGCCCTGCAGCAGGCTCTGTGAGGACAGTGTAGAGCTTGCTTTGAATTCTCTGTCCCCCATTCTCTCTGCCCTTTCCCTGTTGATGCTCTCTCTCTCTCAAAAGTAAATAAATAACAATTTTTTAAAAGGGACCCAGGAGCCCAGTGAAAGACTTCTCAACATCCAAAACTGGAACAATTTGAACAAAAATAAAGTCTTATTATATTATAACCTAAATTATTTTTAAAATCTACAAGTCCATACTAACACAAATAGTTGGATAAATTAATACATGAGGGAAAAGAGATAAATCTCTTATGCAAAAGAATTCCAAATAAATGATGTAGATACTTCACTCTAGAAAAAGGGAAGTATAGGGGCGCCTGGGTGGCTTAGTCGGTTAAGGGTCCGACTTTCGCTTAGGTCATGATCTCGTGGTTCGTGGGTTTGAGCCCCGCGTCAGGCTCTGTGCTGACTGCTCACTCAAAGCCTGGAGCCTGTTTCGGTCTGTGACTCTCTCTCTCTCTGACCCTTCCCTGCTCACGCTGTCTCTCTCTCTCTCCTATAAATAAATAAAAACATTAAAAAAAAATAGAAAAAGGAAAGTATAATTCTTTTAAGTATGTGCTTCACAGAGTGACTTCTTTCCAAAGCCTATAGCATGGGAAAGGGAGGAGGGAACTAACTTTATGGCAAAGAAACCTGCTAAACACAGGTGATCAAATTCAACGTCAACATTATAAGCCATGTTGATAGCATGTCTCCTTGATAAGAGGTGATGAAATGGGACTTTTACCTTTGTGATCTTCCTCCCCTTAACTCATAATTCCAGTTGAATCATGAGAAAAACATATTACAAAGAGAGAAATCCTATAATACATATGACCAGAATTCCTCAAAACTGTAAAGATCATAATAAAAGGAAAATATGAGAATAAGGAAGACATTTGTCATGTTGAGCACTGAGTGTTATATGTAAGTGATGAATCATTAAATTCTACTTCTGAAAACAATATTGCACTATATGTTAACTAAAATTTAAATAAAAATTTGGAAAAAAAAAGGAGGAAAAATATGAGAAACTATCATAGCTAAGAGGAGCCTAGAGAGACATGACAAGTAAATGTAATGTGATATCCTGGATGGGACGGGATCCTGGAACAGGAAAAGGACATTGAGTAAAAACTGCATGAAATCTGAAAAAACAATGGACATATATTGCTATATCAATGTTGTTCAATGTATCAATATGGGTTCAATATATCTATAGTGGTTCATTAATTATAATGTAATAATGTATCAATGTGATCAATTTGATCAATGTATCAGTATTATAATGATGTATTAATGTTGGTTCATTGGTAGATTAATTGCAACAAATGTACCGTGCTAATACTAAATGTTAATAAGGAAACTGTGCAGGAAGAAGGGGATATATGGGAACTCTCCATACTTTCCGCTCAACTTTTCTATAAATCTAAAGCTGTTTTTAAAAGAAGTTGCTTGGGCATCTAGGTGATTCAGTCAGTTAAGCGGCCGACTTCGGCTCAGGTCATGATCTCACCATTCGTGGGTTCAAGCACTGCGTCGGTGTCTATGCTGACAGCTAGCTCAGAGCCTGGAGCCTTCTTTGGATTCCGTGTCTCCCTCTCTCTCTCTGACCCTCCCCTGCTTACGCTCTCTCTCAGAAATAAGTAAAACATTAAAAAATAATAATAAATAAATAAATAATAAAAGAAGTTGCTTAATGTTTATTTATTTTTGAGGGGAGGGAGGGGCAGAGAGAGAGAGAGACACAGAATCCAAAGCAGATGTGGGGCTTGAACTCAGGAACGGTGAGATCATGACCAGAGCTGAAGTCAGATGCCCAACTGAGTCACCCAGATGTCCCTAGAGGTGTTTTTAAAAATAACACTTACTAATTTTTGAGAGGTTCTTCTAAGGCTTTATTCACTTCTGTGTGAAATCACTTTCTCATCTATGTGTTAAAGCCTCCATTGGAATTGGTCACTGAATCTATATGCCCGTATCAGGGGAGAAAGCATTTATAGCACAGAATACTGAACCACAAAGGGTTTGGCTCGGGGCTGGGCAGTGTGAACATTCTGAGGGAATGTGGACATCAGGAAAAGAGATGAGACACAAGAAACATCTCAAAACTGTGCTGGGGCCACAGATATGAAAGTTCTCTGTTTTTAAATGTAAAATAATTAATAAAATATAAGGCAATATACAAAAAATCATTTTGAAAAAGCAAATAGTCTCTCTCCTGTGTAACTAGGAGGAAAAACTCATTTGCCAGATACTTACTGAGTAGCTGAGGCCTGTTCACCTTCTCCTCTCCCCTCTCCATCCTCATTGAGTGGGAGTCTTCTACGCTATCCCTGATACTATTACCCAGTGGCCGCCTTTTTTATTTTTTGCAACTGCTAGTTTTGCAATCTTTCAATAATCAAGTAAAAAATAAAAATCTCTAGGGTTATAGTTATTCTACTTAGCAATAAGCTCTGAGCCAGTTAAGTCAGGAAAATTCAACAAATATTTCTTAGACACTGTTTGCAAACATTTTCCTGCTATGGAAGATACAAAGGCATGTAAAGCACAACTTGTGACCTCAAGTTTAGCATTTAATGAAAGAGGTGAGTTGACCTCAAAAAAGTCTTTTGTGTTATAAACCTAAGGAACTACAGAAATTAACTTTATTAACAGAAACAAGAAGTCTTTTCAAAGGATTCATTTTTGGGATGAGCACTGGGTGTTACATGGAAACCAACTTGACAATAAACTATACTAAAAAATAAAATAAAATAATAAAATAAAATAAAATAACAGTAAAAGGAAAGAAGTAAATAAACAGGATTCATTTTTGGAGGAAGGTATTTTGAATGTCCTGAATTTCAATGTTAGTGAAGAGGCTGGGCTAGAATATAGATATGGAAATTTTGTCAGATTCCTTATTTTCCCGTCCAAATCTACTCTCCACCTGTTTTCACCCTGCTTTCTGCTCTAGGAGCCCAACATGTGCATATGAACATGGATCATGGAACCCTTTGGCCTTACCTTGGGTTCTGTCAGCAGGAGACAAGAGGGGGATAAAAAGTGACGTTAGAGTGTTTATTCCCCAGGCTCCTTCCCTGTGAGGTTGCCTCAGATGGGCCATGCCCCTCACAGAAGGTCATCACTACTCTATCTATTCCCCTCCCTCTTTCTGGATTCCAGTAACCTCTCCTGCCTCTGTTTCTTCAGACTTGAAGGATTACAGGGACACTTACACTAGCCCCATATTCCTACACCGCTAAGGTTCCTAGACTCCACTCACACCTTTATAAGTTCTTTCATAAGTAAACTCTCCTAGAATCATCCTAATTGGAGTATGCCTTTGGTTTTCTCTTGGGACTCTGACAGAATCAAGAGTTTCTGAATAAATAATACTTGCCCCCCACATGGGAGAACACAAGACAATCACCAGAGAAAAGATCACTTGGGAATCCTTTATATCTCAAGAGGAAAAAGAAGCCACAACAAAGGAAACTGACTGTGAGAGAGACATGGAGAGAAAAGGATATAGGTCAGTGTGTAGACTTGGGCCAATCTCCGTCCTGGCCCACTCATTCAAGAGATGTGATGATAAGAGTCATAAGAAGGTGAGTGAAGATGAAGACGGCTATTTTGAGACTTGTTTCCTGAATCTATATCTTTTCAAATTATACCTACTCAACTTTCTCTTACAGAGTGCTTGAGCAGAGACTTAGTGGCCTAGTGTGGCCCTCCCATCATCAGCCACCAGCCACTGCCAGTCACCACCCACCCACCAGGCACACCAGTCAGCCACCCTCATTCTTGCCATCCTACTCTTCTACAGTGACTCCGCTGATGGATTGAAGGGCTTATTCCCCAGCTGCTGAGAGTCCTGACAGCTGAAAATCCTCAGCAGACAGCCCTTTGTGGAATTTTCTCTGTAATCATTATTACTGAAAATTGCTAGGCCAGTTAGAGAATGCTTCAATGTTCTATGTGATGGTTCTGTCTATGAATTGATTTTTCAGTCTAAGTGCATGGGATTTGGTGAGTAGAAGTTGATGCCCCGAATTTCATTAGAACACAGATTTTCCAGTTAATTGCTAAGTCATACAATAGGAATCAGGGCTTTCACTGCTTTAAGTTGTTTAACTGGAAGTGTAAAATGATTCACTTCCAGAATATCTGACCTCAATCTATGCCTTCATAAGAGAAACATTTCTATTTCTAATACCAGATAATTTCTGCACCTGCCAAAGACCAAGTATCCTTAAAAACTCTCCCTAGTATTTTAGGATAAACACTGTTCTAATGATAATACATATAAACATGTTGACTTATCTGACATTGATATGTCACTGAATGATATCAAACAAAAAGTAATCAGAAGTTTTAAAAGTCTTTAATTTGGGGTGCCTGGGTGGCTTAGTCTGTTAAGCGTCCGACTTTCGCTTAGGTCATGATCTCTCAGTTTGTGGGTTCGAGCCCCGTGTCGGGCTCTGTGCTGACTGTCAGCTCAGAGCCTGGAGCCTGTTTCAGTCTGTGACTCCCTCTCTGACCCTACCCTGCTCACGCTGTCTCTCTCTCTCTCTCTCTCTCTCTCTCTCTCTCTCTCTCCTAGAAATAAATAAAAAACATTTTTTAAAAAGTCTTTAATTCATATATTTATCCTTAAATAACTCGAGCATGATTTAACCTGAAACTCATAATCATTTATTAAGTACCCACTCTGAGCCAGGAAGCACGTAGGCATTTTATCCTCATGCATGCATTCACTTAAAAATAGTTATTATTTCTGGGGTGTCTGGGTGGCTCAATTGGATAAGCATCTGACTTCAGCTCAGGTTGTGATCTTATAGTTCGTGGGTTCGAGCCCTGCATCAGGCTCTCTGCTGACAGCTCAGAGCCTGGATCCTACTTCAGATTCTGTGTATCCCTCTATTCTCTCTCTGTCTTTCTGTGTGTGTGTGTGTGTGTGTGTGTCTCTCTCTCTCTCTTTCTTTCTGCCCCTCTCCCACTTGTACTGTCTCTCTCTCTCAAAAATAAATAAACATTACAAAAATATTTTTAAATAGGTATTACTTCTTCATCCTAAGTAAAAAAAAACTTTGGGGTTATTAATTTTTCACTATTTTTTTGTACTTTCAGTAAATATTTATTGACTACCCACTCTGTAAAGGTTCTGTGCTAGGAACTGGGTTGCATAAGGTAAACAGAACACGCACAATCCCTGTACATCTGGAGCTTTCTTGTGAAAGTGACCAACAGTATTACATATCACACAGTTAAGTGTATAGCTGTGATAAGTGATATGAAGGAAAAGTATATCTTGCTGAGAGATGAACAAAATAAGGGTCTGAGAGATTGAGCAATGTTCTGGTATCCTGCCCCCCTTCGTTAGTGCTTGTTCTGCTTCATCGCATTATGGTTGTAGCCAGGCTTTCCCAAAGAGCCCTGCCCTCAACAGCAGCAGCCTGCTTCCCTTCTGTGGGAGGATACCTACCCACCACTGCTTTGCACACACCAGGACTCAAGCAGCTAGTTTATCAGCCTTACTTCTGAAGCACGAGTAAATTGGAGAAAGTGTCACCTCTCAGGGCAACATATCTGGCCCCAGGACAATAATCTGCCACAACGGTTTGGAGTTCCTCTTAAAACAGCCCTGCCATACTGAAAATCCCAGGAGCACATTAGATTACCCCTTGCAAAGCAGTCTTCACTTTATGGCTTATATTACAGCTGTCTGTGCCCATGAACCTATTCATCTTTGCAGCCCCACCTAGAGGCACTTATCTAAATAAATCTCTGGTGATAGAAAGGAAGAGAAGGAGAAAAGAGAGAGAAGTGCCAAATTGCCAAATGCAAATATTCCCACAATTATAGGTAAACAAGGAATAAAAGGTACTATAACAACAGGGAGAGTAACTTTCAGGAGAAAAATCAGCAAAAATCGAATATCAATATTTCTATTCTGAAACACCTATAAACTAATTAAGATGTAATTAATGTGCAGTAGATAGCATAAATGCTAACTATACATACACAGAGATATTCCTCCTTTGTCCATCAGCATCTTTGTAACTGATGGGTGTGAAAAATACAATAATGAGGTTAATTTTGTAAATGCTCTAGTATTCCTCAAAAATAAAACCTAGTCTTCCCTATTTTCAGCTTTGCCAGGTAAGTTACATATCTTATTTAATATGACTGTTTAGGCTAGAAACCATCTTTCCTACAGCAAGTTGCCTAGTCTGACCATGATACTGAACAGATAAGACCGGCATTCAGAGCATGTGTGGACTAATGGGCACCTGTTATAAAGCATTCTGCCACATCCTAGACCTGGCAAACAAACTAAGGATCAGGAAAATCATGATAACATACAATGCATATCATTAGGATGCTATAGGATGTTACACTTGTCCCCAATACATAAAAGTATTATTAAATCATAATGAATTCCATGAAGAACAGAAAAAATTATCAGCACTTCCTCTGAGTGGCCCAGGTTCATGATTTGTTCGTGTGAACATTTCCCAACGTATAAACTTGTGAATACTAACTTGGATGACCTTAAAGACTTAGAAATGAAGGCTCTAAACAAGTAGCAAGAGTTTCTATTACTTTTATAGAATTTCTTGATAGTTTCCTGGTGAGGAAGAATAGAGTACTAATCATTAAATTATTTTGACCCACATCCATTTGAAACTAGAGGTTATAAATCTGTGTCAGGCTGTGAAGACTTTGCCATCTGTTCTAGTCACTCATGGAAGAATAAAAAATGCAATCACAAAATCGGTACCTTAATGAATATTTAGTTTAATAGGAAAGAAAAACGGAACTTTGGTTTCTGAAATTTTCTTCTAATAAAGTACAATTTGAAATGTGGTACCAACATCATAACTTGTCACAATTTCCTGATATTTGTTTGAGGCTTTACTTATAAATTAGGTTTTGATTTAGTAGACAGCAGAAAAATTAAGGCTTCAGAATTAAAACAAACAACTACAACAAAAAATTCCCATTACGCGCTCTATGATCACCTTAAGTGCTCCAAGTATTGATGTTATCAAGGTGGGAACCCAACCCAACAGCAACTCAACCCAGAAGACCCCTTAATGGGTGCTCCATGCAAACTGACTCCAATATGAAGATGACACCTCTGGGTAGAAAACGAAATTCTTTCTCCCCACAGCCAAGGAAATTCTTTCTTCCTTAGTCTCAATCTGGAAAATATAGTTTTGAGAAGGATTCTGAAGCCTCATCTCAGCTTGAGGGAGAGGTTGATAACTAATTGTCACTATCTCCCTTGGTCATGAAATGCCAGGGATGTGACAAATAAGAGTTCTGCCCATTATGCCATTTCTGATCTTTTTCCAGAGGAGCTCTTCTGTCCTTTGACGACTTAACCCTCAGAGATAACACTTTCTTGTCCTAGATGCTAAGAATCACTGGTGAAAAAAAAAAAAACCATCATTCCTTTGGTCCCTACTCTTGAAGTTTATTTTGGTGTTCATATAGGAAAAGAAAAAAAAAATTCTCCCATTAAAATGTTATAAGCTTAAAAAGTGGGATAAAATCTAGTAATATCTCCTAATTATAGGAAAAATGCCATAAACACCGAGGAATGCCACCAACTGTGTGAAGTACAGAAAGAGGAGAAATATGCATGACATCCACATAGTTATCTCAATCTTCATAATTCTTCAAAGAAGTTATTATCCTCATTTTACAGTTGAAGAAACAGAAGCTCAGAGATATTAAATAAATTCTTTAATGTCTCAAAGCTAAAGTATGTGTCTAGGTCTATTAGTGACCAAATTACAGACAGCTGGGTGAGTCACACACAAGATTTGGGAAATATTTTTAGCAATATGATAGCCCATGGAAGCCGGGTTATACTAGTACCAGTGTAGTAACACAAGTTTTAATAGTACTCCCTTGACTTCTCCCAAGGAACTAAATGTTTCCTTCTTAGATCTTTTCACATTCTTCTGTTCACTCGTCACCTGCCTAATTCCTTCTGGCCCTTTAGGACTCAGCTTAAATAGCATTTCCTCCAGAAAATCATCCCTAAGTTTCCAAAAATACACCTGTAGAATCCAGTAGTTATCTCTGTCACCATTTGGATAATTGCCTTTTCTGTATTCTTCATTATATTCCTAAGGACATGTTCATGCCTTCTTTGCCCTGGTATCTTTAGGCCTAATATAATGCCTAGCCTGTAACAAATGTTCATTATTTGTTGAAGGTAATTAAGGAAAAAGGTAACATGTTTTAATCTCAGTATCTATGCAAAGTATTGCCAACCCAAATAATATAGTAACTAATGATTCCTAAAAACTGGAATGGAATTACTTATGTAATGAGTATTAGTTCATAATGTAGAGAGTGCCCCAAGCCTCTTTTCAATATATAGGGCCTTTGGGGCGCCTGGGTGGCTTAGTCGGTTGAGCGTCCAACTTTC
This sequence comes from Proteles cristata cristata, assembly GCA_017311185.1. Classification (NCBI taxonomy): domain Eukaryota; kingdom Metazoa; phylum Chordata; class Mammalia; order Carnivora; family Hyaenidae; genus Proteles; species Proteles cristata. Next base: position 1,452,024 of record JAESUZ010000223.1, on the reverse strand, counting down.
GCTTGGTTCGTGGGTTCGAGCCCCGCGTCGGGCTCTGTGCTGACTGCCAGCTCAGAGCCTGGAGCCTGTTTCAGTCTGTGACTCCCTCTCTCTCTGACCCTCCCCTGCTCATGCTGTCTCTCTCTCTCTCTCCTAGAAATAAATAAAACATTTAAAAAAAAAATATATATATATATATAAGGCCTTTGGGGGTCCTGTAGTTACCTAAAAGAAGGCCAAGTATTAATCAAGCTCATAGAACTCTAGAGGAGTTTATTGGTACCATGAGCCCCTTAACACAATGAGAGCTAGGTATGAATACCATCAGCCAAACGCTAAAATGATCCTTTATGAAAAAGAAAAGAAGACCTCTTCTTCTAGTCTCAAATTTAATTTTTTTCCTACCTCTAACTCTCTCCCACCATGATAAACCACTTTCATACTACAAGGGGTTAGGAGAAAGAGATGTCATCATTGTAACTAGACTGAAATTTCACTCACAACAGCCTCCACTACTCAGCAAAAACAGAGTATATGTTGTTTTCAATGGACATGATCTCTCTCATAAGCCCCTGTGTACTGGGATATAGTCTAATCTCAGTTAAAACGTCATCCAATATAATAAATAAAGCAATCTTTTATTAGGTATCATTCACGTTTTGGGTAAAAGCACTCAGTCTATTTTAACCCCGCCTTTTCCCTTATTTACATTCACCACTCCACTCCAAGTTGACATCTAGGTTCACAAGTAGTTGTTGAGTTAATGAGTGGATGAATAACTAATGCAGGCAGAGTGAAGGACACCTCATATCCTCATGGTAAACTCCAAACACCTGCAGGACAGACTGGCATTCTGTGCAGTGGCTACTCTGGCATACATGTGGATCACGGTTGACCTGGACCATCCTCTAGCATTCTACAGGTATCCACTGCTGGCATTTGCAACTGTAAATTTGTGGGCTTTCTTTCTTGACTTGACCAGGGTCTGGTGGAATATTACTGCTTCCTCAGTATATTAGTCAATCACATTCTTAGCTTCTGTAAACTTGATGTTTTAACATCTACCAACAATAAGCCCGAGTTACCTTGCCTTGACCTTCTGACTACCTTGTTGCCCACACACACCCCTCCTCCTAGAGAGGAATCCTTTGCTTGAGGACTGGGCGTATTCAAATATAAACAAGAAAACCCAGAGTCCACAACCACGACCATATCCTTTATTGGGTTCTCACACTCTGGACCACTATACATCTGACCTAATCATTACAGGGCCAGGTCCCAGACAACAAGGGACAGCCCCTATGCTCCAGAGCCTGTTGAAATTACTCAAACTAGCCAATCCTAAGCCTGGTTAGCCTGTCCCTTCCCACAGAAACCACAGTAAATATTATTGCCCATAGTTCTCTTCCCCTCTGCCTCCTTACCAACCTCGTTGCTTTCCTGTGTGGCTCCCAATAGCATGGCATGCTCCCTCCTCTCGAAAACTGTGAGTAACAAACTATCTTTCCAATGGCTATCCTGTCATGTTTCATTGGCCTTACTATACATCAAATTTTATATTAATGCACTACATTTTAAAATATTAGCTTCCTTCCTCTTGGCTTTCAATGGCTAGAGACAACTTTAAGTCGCTGGTATATCCTCCATGTAGTCCCCCAAGCTTGAGTATTCCACCTTCAGCTTCTACTAGGAGGTTACCTTGACCCTGCAGGGGTATGGGGTTGGCCAAGACAGGTTTTTTTGAGTTTAAACCTAACATTTGCACCACATGAGAATTGAGGAAGACAAGAGCTCAAATAGATTTGCTGTCTGGCCACACTGTTCTGTTAGGCTGTCACAAATAGGTAGCAGGCACCCTTCATAAAAGGTCCCAAATAAGACTCTGAGCATATCACCTCTAACTTTAGTATTCTCTTAGATATTAAAAACATAATATGCACTCTGGCTGAAAGTTTGGAGCAAAGAGTTGTCTTCCTTTTCGTCTCCTTTCTCTTTCTCTTTCTCACTATCCCTTGGGTCCAAGAAAAGAGATCCTTTCCCACCTTCCCTTCCCGTTTACTCTTATACCACTGCTCTAAAATTCTATGTTCAAGTTCTCTAAGCCTGGTGATTGATTGATTGATTGATTGGTTGATTGATAGAAAATCTACTTTCAATTTCATCTATCTTTCTGTCTCTGTCTGTCTCCCCCAACTAGACCCTCATATCGCTCTCTCAATCAGCCAATATCTAGCTTTCTTGTGTACTGCACCATCCTCTCCTGTCATGAAGGATAAGCTTCATGGCTTAGACTAAAATTGAAAGGGAGCAAGAAGAAGATAATGTAAGTAGGAAATTTAAATTAATAATTTTACATTTGCAAAAACATTGTTCTTTTTATATCAGCTTGTGATTACCATCTTCAATCTTAACTCATAGGCATGTGTCTTAAAATCACAATCCCCTTTTCTTTTCTTCAAGAGTTCCAAGCAGTGAGCATCACTCCCCAGAAATAAAATCCCTCTCCTATATCTAGTATAGAAGATCACCAAGACAAATGCCTCAAATTATGAAGTACATATCAACTAAATAAAAAGTGAAAAATATTCTATAAAATAGGAGGGTAGGTCATTCATTAGTGGTTCTATTCATTAGAAAAAGAAATACTAGGCACTTGACTGTAATATCACACAATACTAGGGCAACTCCAACTCAGACCTCAATTTTTAGACAGAACCTAGAAATTTCACCTAATTCTCATTTACACCATCCTCAGAAATAACATTAATATTTCCCCCCAGTTGAGCCACTGTAACAGTTATGGAAGATACTCTTGAAGGCTGATATGTGAAAGTAATTATTTAAAATGTGTGTCTTTATTTTCTGACAATTTGGGATGCTCTTAACCCTCCCAAATATATTCAAATCTGCGCTAACAGCTTTTTCACATGTTACAATCCAGCTATCACCCTCACAATTTTTTCTGCTGAGAACTGCCTAGAAAATAGATTCGCCAGACTATAGGTGTGAAACCATAAGAAATGTGAGAAAAGTGAGACTTAATATTAAAGTCAAGCAGTGAAATCTTTTTTTCTCCTCCTTTCTGTGAGTGTGTGTGTATGAGTGTAAGCATGTGTTAGTGCGTGTGCAAGTGTGTTCCTCTGCATACGGGGGGGGGGGGGTCCCTATATGTGGATTCTTATTCTTGCCTGAGGTGTGAGGAAAAACAAGTTTTCCAAAGTTCTTGGTTTTTTTTTTTTTAAATGGTCACAGTAACAACTTGTTTTGGATATGCATAGCAAGAAAGGCTATAGGGAAATACCACAAAATGCTAACAAAGTAAATATATGATGAAAGACCATGGTTGCCTCTACTTTCCACATTTTCTGTCATGTTACACTAAGTCATACATTTTTTAAGCATTGGTTTGAGAAATTCCTGAATAAAAGCTCCCACTGGAGTTTTCAAATGCTGACTTATGTTATTTATGAGGACAGTCCAGGTAGAGTGACTTAAGGTTAGGGCTGTACCCACTTTTTGAAGATTAGGTGCTGAAAGCAGGATCTGGAAGTTTATTCCTGCCAAATTCTAGCATGTAATTTGACAACATATGATGTAGTTGTAGTGGAGATTGTAAGAAAAGAAACCCCGGTTTTACAGACCTGAGTATACCTCAAGGCAGTGTTTTTCAAACTTCAGATAATGACCCATCAAAGGTCCTGAAATCCATTGAGAGGATCAGGACTACATTTTTTAAAAATAAATTTTAAAAATTAATTTAAAAATAATTTAAAAATTATTTTAAAAATAAATTAAATAGAATATAAAAAGTTAGAACATAGCCCTTCCAACAAAGGCATTGTTTCACATAAAATATATGTACACATATATGCATAGATACATAAATATATGTACACATAAATTTATATATTTACTTCATGAGTTGTGAAATAAAATATGTCCTTTACTGTAGTTTCCATATGTCTCTCAAAAAAGTTTAGAAAATGTTATTCTAAAATATCTATTATAAGACCTTATACACAGCAAGTGCGGCCGACTGGAAACCAACGCGCGCGCGCCCACACACACACCCAACTATTTCTATCTCTTTACATTTTTCTCTGAGGGAGATGGCATTTTATTAAGTGCTCCATTTGCCTACAGAAAGATGACCTTCCAAAAAGCTATAAACAAGAAGAATAAAATTGTTTTGCAAAACGAAAAGTATTTTGAAGTTTCAGGTCACAACCCAGAGATAGAAGGATCCAGAGAAAAGAGGAGAAGGGGAAAGAACAGCATGGTAGCAGGTAAGGGGGTCTGTGAAGAAAAGGTACCAAAGGAAAATGAGTGAGCAAAGGACAGTGTATTTAGTGTTCAATTTCAAAATTCACATCTTTGTGTCGTGTGCTCTGACATCCTGTTCTGTTCTGTGATCGCCTTCGTGGCTTCAAAACCACCAATAAAGTCAACTCCAGACACAGCCTTGAGCAGGCAGTATTTTCAAGTTTAAAGAACTGACTCAGGAAGAGTCATGAGTCATCCTCTTCCCAATGTGCCCAGGAGTGACGCTTGGATTTCATCATTATGCAAATAGGTGTTGAATGGAAGACAAAACAGGCTGAAAAGTAATGGTCCCAACATTCTTTCCTGGTCTCTGACTGTTACTTACTGAGAATTTTCTCAAGATAACTTGCTGCACAGAATCAAAACATAAAACTACAATCTAGCGCCACACAACCTACTTCCAGCCAATTACCTCCTTTTCTACCCAGCTTTGTGACCCACTCTGAACAGTTCAGACCACCCTGCCTGTCTACCACCCACTAAAGTGCTGAATGTTCTCGTTCTCTCTCTCTCTCTCTCTCTCTCTCTCTCTCTCTCTCTCTGTGTCTCTCTCTCTCTCTGGAATATGGCTCAGAGGATGGTCTTTTTTCAGTGAAGAATGACAACAAAGGAATGAAACCTTTTGCATTTGCAAGTAGATATGCCTCATATTTAATGCTAAAACATAGAATCATAAAATGGCAACTCCAGTTTTTAAATCCTAATTTATTCATCTGGCACATAAAAGAACATGAATAACAAACCCCAGATTACTCAGGAACTTCATTTTCACCAGCCGCCACCTCTTTCTCCAACCTTTCCCTCTTCTTCAACCCTACAAACTCTACTACAGGTAGCAAAATAGAAGTGAGTTGGTCTCATCTCCTTTCATATCCAACATCATGATGTGAAGAAAATTGGGGAAAGCTGCAGAATGGTTACAAGTCAAACAATGAAAACTAGAGAGAAAAAGAATCAAGGACTTAAGTAGCTAAACTGAAATCAGCCCTGTAGTCATCAGGAATTTGAAGTGACACTTCGGGTGGAAAAGTACACTAAAAGGGATTTAGAGGTGAGCAAATCCGAGTATGCTTGTCTTTATGACTGAAAGTGAAATGCACTGCAGTGACGTGGTGGATATAAACAAGACAGTTTCCACCCCCAAGGCGCACACAGATTAGCTGATGGATTGAGCCATGAACATGAAAAGATCATAAACAATATTTAAAAATAATTACAGAGGGTTTTTTTCAGATAATAAACATCACAGAAGTTGAGAAAATGGGATCTGGTCTCATCAGTAAAACATAAGTAGACAAGTTTTCAAATTTTTTGAGATGCCGCCTGGCTTGCTCCTAGACACCAGACGCCACCTTCTATGGGCACACCATCATCATGACACTACTGATGTTCCACAAGAATCCCACTAAACTTCCCCTCCCTGAACTGGCACACACCAGCCTAATCCGTTATGGCATTCCATATCAACAATGTGAGGAGAAGAAGAGAGAGTCAAGGGAGGAACAAAATTCAACAGAAGGACTTGAGAATTAAAACCTAAGCTACTCTGTTAAGGAGAGGCGCACAGGGGTTGGATGAAGGGTGGATAGTAGAAAACAGACTCAGAAAGTTGAAGCTGAACTCTGAGTTACAGAGGGAGTAGACATGCTGGCAGTAGAAACAATAGCTGTGTTGCTCCATGGTCCCTTCTGCCTTAGTTCAGTTTATAAAGCCTGCATTCCTGGGGGGAGGGGGGAGAGGGGGGCAGGTATGTGCTGTAGAGAAAAGCCACAGGCCTTAGAGACAGAAATGGTCATGAATCTCTCCTCTGCCACTCACTAAATAAAGCCATAGCTGGCTCTGCATCTGCTTAAAGTTCAGAGACTAATTTCTAGGGTTTGCACCACCTTCTGTTTCTTCCCCTGCCTCTCTCTTAATTATCCCCTCTCTCTCTATTATCAAGTCATCTGATTCACTATCTCCCTCCAACTTAGCTTTATTAAAGATACTTCTTTGGTGCCCTTTATGTCCACTCCCAGGGAAGACTGAAATTTGGAAGCAAAACTACAGAATCACAGAATGTGAGGAAATAAATGGATCTTAGGGATCAACTGGTCCAACAACCTTAGTCTACTGACAAAGAACTTGAGGCTCTAAGAGCTGAAACAACTTGCCAAAAAGTCATCCAAGTACAGAACTGCAGAGAATGGCTCTTGCCACTGTATCACACTCGTGCCCAGCGTCTGGTGAAGCATTTTACAGAATTAGACCTGAGCCACAAATGAAAGACAAAGTCTAAATCCAAAGGACAGTTGGGTCATTTCTAAGGCAGATGCTCATCTTGAAAACAAAGTGTTGATATTTGACACTGCAGAATGTTCAGGGTCTGCTTCTATTTAGGGGAAGCAGAAAGTCTCCAGCACATTCTTCACCACGAAAAATGGGCACAGAGCGCCATCTGCCGGATAAATGAACTTCAGGCAAATGGCCACAACTCAGAACAAGAGGTGTTTTAAGCAGCTCGTTTCTTTTTTTTTTTTAATAACTATTATTGAAGTATAATAGTTTCAGGTGTATAACATATTGATTCAACAATTCTGTACATTTCTCAGTGCTAATCATGATCATTGTAGTCACCATCTGTCATCATACAATGTTATTACAATATTATTGACTATATTCCCTGTGCTGTACTTTTCATCGCCCTGACTTAGGTATTTTACACCTGCACTTTTGTACCTCTTAACCCCCCTCATCTATTTTGCCCATCCTCCCCACCAGTTTGTTCTCTGTACTTAAAAGTCTATTTGGGTTTTTGTTTGTTTCTTTTTTTTTTTTTTTCATTTATTTTGTTTTTAGATTCCACATGTAAGGGAATTCATGTGGTATTTTTCCTTCTCTGTCTTATTTTACTTAAAGCTGCTCATTTCTTGTTGGCCACACCCCAAACATGAAGAAATAATTACACCCTTTTTTAAGGTACACTGATTTATATTTCCCCCTTAATAGATCATGGCGGTCTTTGTTAATAACATGGATTGAGTGCATGCTTTTTTAAATCTAAGCTTCTAAAAAATTATAGTATGAAAGCTTCCAAAACACAAGAGAGAATGGTACAATAAGCTTCCATATGTCCGCTTCCTTCATATTTAAAAATTGTGGACATTTTTCAACATTGGTTTCTCTATCTCCCCTTTTAACCTTGCTGAAGTAATTACAGTAAATATCAACTATCACAGATGTCTTCAAACTTCAGTATAAATCTATCTTAAAGATGTGACTTTTTTTTCATAAACACAATATCACTATCACACCTAACAAAATTGTTAATAATTCTTTGTTATTTTCTAATGCCTACTCCACAGATTTCCCTGATGGTCTAAAAGAATATATTGGACCATTGGTTTGTTTTCATTAGAATCACAACAAGGATTCAATCCAATTAAATATGTTTAGAATCCATGAGTTCCTATACATCTAAAGAAAAAAGAGAAAGTCTGCCTCCTAGAAAGAAGTGGGGAAGGGAAGGAGATAAGGAAGAAAGGAGGAAGACAATGACAGAGAGGAGGGAAGGAACCATTTCTTATCAGATAATATTAAAGTCACTAAGCCACAAACTCCTAACTCTGAAAATTGGCAACTAAAGGAAAGAATTAAATACATATCTTGCCTTTCTTGAATGAACTGCACTTCAGTGTAAATGGAGCTCTATGTGATGACGGACATTGTTCTGTACAGAAGAGTGCCATCTAGTAAAAGAGGAAGAAATGATAGAATTAGAAAATCTTCATTTTACCATGAGGAAAAAAGAAGCTGGGGAATTTGACTGAAGAGTGATCATCAGGCTGTCATCACCTACTCTCATTCAGCAAAATTACTATCACTAAAGTTTTGTTTGTCTGATTTCCTTCTTAAGTTTATAGTCTGTTTATCGTTTGTCTTTTTCAGTTTTAGACTTAGACCCCTGCTTTTTATTTTACAATATTATACAGAATCTATCAACTCCTTCACACTATAAATTATTCTTCTTCCTACTTTTTCTCACCATTTTTATCTCCTGATCAATTCCCATTTTCTTTCTTCTCAAGAATACCTTGGTAGCTTTAAGTAAAATGTCTAACATTTTTTTGTAGGCAAGATCTACTGAATTCAGCTAACACCAGGAAATTACCTTACTTACACTTCGTCCATCTTCTTCCCAGTGGGTGTATGTTGTCCTATATTTGGCTAAGGTTTTAAATTTTATAATGGAAAATTTTAAATACATATAAAATAGAGACTAGTATAATGAGCTCCATGTACCCATCACCCAACTTCAACTATAACTAATAAACTCATGGTTGTGCTTGTTTCATCTATATCTTCACCTACTTGCCACTCACCCCCACCCCTCACAGTAGGTTAATCCAAGGCCTCAGACTATTTCATTTTTTGGCTCAGTTATTACTCACTGATGGAGCACCAGGCATTCTTCTCCTCTCCAGCCAGCAGGGGTGAACTCCAGTGACTATCCTCTCTGTAGGGGGTTATGGAGATGGTCAGAAAGAGATTCTATATCTGTGAAAGTTTGTTTCATTTCCAAGCTGCCTATACCTTCCCTTCTACCATTTGTCTAGCTGAGGATTATTAGTGAGATTATCTCAAATTTTGTTCTTTTACCCTATGATGGTTCTGAGAAACAGTTGGATTCTGCATGGAATTTTGCTAATTCCCAGAAACCTTGGTCCCCCCTTTCAGAGCCACCAGCCTGTGCCTCCTTTTGACTGCGTTTGGTAGGGTTGCCAGAAAAATACAGGACACCATGCAATATTTGGGAAATAATTATACTAAAAAAATAGCATTTACCTGACATTCAAATTTACTTGGCCATACTCTATATTTTTGTTTGCTAAATCTAAACATCTTAGTGTAATTTGCTGGCTTCACATTTGGTGTGTTTGCTTGGTTGTTCTGTTGATGTATCTACATATTATTTCAACCTCTGGGTTTGCTGGCAGGAAGGTTTCTCTGCCACCTTAAACTGGAGACTCTAACATTTCATTAAACATTTAAACATTTCATTCAATTTATACATATATTTAATTTCATGCCTTGTTTAGTATATCAGATACACTTAGGAAAAGCATATGCATAACTTTTGAGTTTCTTTTTCTCTTTGCTAGAAATGTAATCAATATTTAGGTATATTAGAGAGAGCTAAATAAATAATGTCCCACTTTGTGGCCAGTTCACCAGGTAGATCGTGAATGGCATTAATGATTTTGTTTCCATTTTTATTATCTTTAGACAAAGGTATTCCTAACAAACTTCATCACCTAAAGTTTCAAGTGATCAAGAAGTTCCTTCCCATTAGAAACCCTAGTCTGAGCTCTGAAACTTCTTCCTGTCACAAAGAATGGGGTTTTGATTAATAACTAATCATGGAAAGAGTAATGACAAACTCTGATTTGGGGTTGTTTGTCTAAATGTACAAGGATTGCTAAGAAACAAGCAAGTCCCTTTTTGGTGTTGTGCACACACTGTTGCATGATGGCTTGAATACAGACCATAGAATCTAGTTTTCACATTCAAGAGGTCTACTACAATGATTGGTGTGCTAGCAGAGTTTCTAAGAGGTTCAGGGAATTAGATTTGATGTCCCACAGCCAGAAGCAATGCAAACAGTCTCAACCACATATGCCACCACCACAGGAAAGACCCCACTGTTCCCACCACTTGCCTTGAGTTACTCATGAAGCTTAGATCAGATACCTCCTCTAAAGCTTCTGCAAGTGACCAAAGGCTCTACGACAGTCTGTTGGAAGAGGTCATGGAGAGGACATGGCTGCCAGTTGACCTGCAAGCTGGACTCGGGCAATAGGAAGCTCCTCACCACCCCTTTCCTTGTCCATGGAGAGTATTGTGTTCTACCCACCAATTTCACCGTGGGAATCATTTTCAAGGACCTGGCCTTGAGAGATCAATGTGTTGTTGAGGTCACTTAGATGGTATAATGCAGCTGAACTTTGTTAAGGCCTATGTGTAAACTTTGAAGATGCTGAAGAGTAGGTGCAGAGACCTCCTCTTGCACTAGGTATAAGCTTGCTACATAAATGCCCTTGCTTATTATGTAGGAAGCTTATTACTGTCACCTACCAATCTGAAATGCACTGCCTCTTTCTTCTGTCTCTCCCTGCCCTCCATGCAAGGCAGCCAGTTTCAGATTCCACTCTGAAACTCCCCAGGTTCTAAATCAACACTGACCCTGCCAGAAAAGTGAGTACTCAACCACTCTTTTCAAATCTCCCACAGACTTGACCTCTTTTCAAATCTCGCACAGGCTCATTAGCTTGACAGATGCTAAACATGTTTACATTAAAGCATGGGGCACCAAGTCAATTCTACCTGGCTAAGCAGAAATTTGCAAAGTAGAGAACAACCCAATGGGCAGCGTATGAAAACGATTTCAGATAACATGACTCACAGGTGTTTACCACAGTTGTTCATTCACCATTCATTCACCTCTTGCTCTTTCCTAAAAGAACCATGTTTTGTTCAAGTATACACTCTTCCCCGTGCCAACCATGTAATTCAGGAGCAGCAAAACCTATTCTTGGAGCAGAACCAGCTCCAAGGATGGATCTGGACCAATCTAATCCAATCACAGTAATACTATCCCTTTTGCTAGTTACGGATTCAAGAATCCAGATTCATTTCAAAAAGCCCATGGGGAGTGCCTGGGTGACTGGGTCAGATGAGCAGCCTTGATTTTGGCAATGGTAGTGATCCCAGAGTTGTACGATCAAGCCCTGAGTTGGGCTCCCCGCTAAGCATGGAGCCTGCTTAAGATTCTCATTCTCTCTCTCTCTCTCTCTCTCAAATACAAATAAAATAATCTTTGTCTTTAAAAACCAAAGCCCATGATATTCCCCTGGAAATCATTAAAAGTCCTGGAATAGATAGGCCTTTAAATTGAGCTGGCTCAATTAGACCAAGAGAAGAATTTTTATTCATTGGGTGTTAATTGTCCTCTCTTTCCTGCTGTGTGAACCAGAACACCTTACTATTAACAGATATCTTAAAATCAAGAGGAAAGTCTCCCTAAGAACAAACTCAGAGGAGAAAGAGCAAAGAAAACCACCAAGAGATATAGCCAGAGGCCTGATCAGTCAGTATGTGTAGCTTACTTAGTATTTAATCTTTGCTTTGCTTTAGGGTTTCTATTACATTTAGGCAAAGCACCCTACCTAATATACATTTCTCCTGAGTGTGACTTTGGGTGGCTTCTCTTTCAGGTGGACTCCTACCAAGAACTCCATGAGTGGTGACTACAGTCTGGGAAAGCTTATCTGAAGACTTCTCCCAGTCTCAGGAAGCTTGGGCATATCCCACCTTACACCTCACCATATCTAACCTTTTGGACAAGAGACACAGTTAAGTCCACAGATTGCCATAGACTGACTCCGGCCCATTGTTCCCTGTCTGGACACAACTTCCCTGGCTATCTAGAAGAAATGACAGCCACACCTTGGAAAGTTCTTTTCCTGCAATTTCTGAACTGAAGATGCCTGGTAAGATTCACGTCCAACTGGTCAAGGGGGTCTCACAGCGAGGATGTCTATGTTTATAACTTCCAGAATACACAGAGCCCACGATTACCTATGCAGATGATAAATAAGAGCTGAACAATGCAAAGTCACGCAAAGGTTTTGAAATGATATCCCTCAGCCGTATCAAAACCAAAGGCAGATAACTTCAAAACTGGTGGAAAACATGGGGGAGATTGCCTCTCATCCTAAAGTGGTGATTTAACCATCCATCTGACTTGTCAAGCCTTAGGTAGATGCCCAACCCCAGTAAACAAGGTGGCAGAGTACATTCTTGTCTAGGTGGAAGGTAAAATTCCTTTTCTACAACTTTACAGAGTTTGGAGGAAGTTCCCAGAATAACCCTGTGGTGTATCCAAGAGTCAGAGCTTCCCAAAGCCTTACTTGAATCTCATTGTGCTGCCCAACCCATTAGCTGACCCCCAGCCTTCCTATCATGCCTTCTGGTTTACCCACAGATATCGAATCCCTGAGCTGCTTTGACAGTCACATTCATCACCCTTCCTCATCTTCCCTGCTTCAGATCACTCACTAAGAAGGTCTTGCTAATAACTCATTAATTCAGCAAAACTTGAACAATTCCTTTGTGCCTAGCAGTGTTCCAGGCATCTGGGTTACAGTATGGAAATAAAGCACAGAACTTGCCTTGCTGGAGCCTACATTTTCGAAAGAGAAGAATGATGATTAAAAGAAAATTACAATGCAAGGTCAAGAGCATCTAATCTTGCCTAAGAATAGCTTTCAGTTATTTTTAGAATAAAAGCAATACCACTTAACCTAACCAGTAAGGCCTCACATACCCAGGCCTCAGTGCCTCTCCAGCTTCATTCCATACCAAGGGTACCCTGCCTTGATTTCAGCCTTAAATAGGTTTAACATTGGCACTGCCATCCCCCAACCATGAACTTTGCACACAGGCCTGAGACCCTGTTCACTTTTCTCTCTGCCTAGTTAACTCTTAAGCTTCCTTTAGAGCTCAACAGAGGGTTGCTTCCTTTAAAAAGACTTCCTTGGCACCCTCTTCATAATTTTGCTTGAGTAAAATGAACTAGGGATTTGATTTGCTTTTGCTGACATCATATTCCCCATATTTGACACCATTGTCTGGTGCAAAGTAGACAATAAATACATGTTGATTAAGTGAGTTAATGAATTAACAGAGGATAGCTGATTTCCAAGTCAAAATCTGAAGGACAATAGGATTTAGAATAGCAACAAGAAGGTTTGGGCATCCCTTCGCTATTGCACTGAATTTGAGCAGAATTTAAAGAGGTAGTTTTTGGGGCGCCTGGGTGGCTTAGTCGGTTAGACGTCCGGCTTTGGCTCAGGTCACGATCTCGCGGTTCATGGGTTCGAGCCCCGCGTCGGCTCTGTGCTGACAGCTAGCTCAGAGGCTGGAGCTTGTTTCAGATTCTGTGTCTCCCTCTGTCTCTGACCCTCCCCTGCCCATGCTGTCTCTCTCTCTCTCTCTCAGAAATAAAACATTAAAAAAATTTTTTTTAATAAATAAAGAGGTAGCTTTCTTCAACCCAAATTTGCAGAAGCCATCTGTAGAAAAATGGCTATGTTAAAGTTTTACTGTCACAGGACCCGACCAAGACATAATGACCAAACAGCTGCCAAGTAGGGGAGGAAGGGGTGATGAATCTTTGCTGATTATTACGGCGTTTCCCTCTTGTGCTAACAGCAAGTCAGAACATGTCAAATCATTCCAACCATGCCCAGTTTGCATTTTTTAAAACACTCTGAGCCACTTCTTGAGGTTTTATCTCCAGTCTCTTTGGAATCATAATTTGGGTCACAGACTGCATCAGTGATGAATTTTGTGTGGCACATCCTAGAATGGTAGTTTATGAAAAAAACAATGTTGCTAAAGGCTCAAAAAAATATGTATACAAAGGATTTCATCCCTCAGGCACCCCACCTCTTGTCCCAAGTATAAGGAAGTAGATGCTCTCTCCTTGTGAGGAAGCACCCTACAAAACTCTGAGACATCATGACCCACGTTGTCTTACCTGTAACTTTTGACATAGAGCCACCTGTCTGTCTAAGGCCAATAGAAAGACTGCCCATCCAACTGATATAATTGTGAGAATGGTATTGTTTTGAGCCATGAAATTTGGAGGTAGCTGATTATCAGCAATAGATGACTGACACAATTTTTTTAATGTTTCAAATTTTATTACATTGGTTATAATCCCCACAGCAAGATGACCAGTGACAACAAACAACTGCCAATGTGTATCAAATTTTGAAATTTGCATACCCTTAGACACAGAAATTTGGAACCTGTTTTATAAAAAGGCTTGCACACGTGTATTAAGATATGAGCACAAATATTTATTCTTTATTCTTGTAGTATTAAAAGGTTGGTGGGGTGCCTGGGTGGCTCAGCTGGTTAAGCATCCGATTTCGGCTCAAATCATGATCTCACAGCTCCTGAGTTCAAGCCCCTCATCCAGGCTCTGTGCTGACAGCTCAGATCCTAGAGCCTGCTTCAGATTCTGTGTTTTCCTTTCTCTCTGCCCCTCTCCCACTCACACTCTGTCTCTCAAGAATGAATAAATGTTAAAATCTTTTAATAAAAAATAAAAAGTTGGAAACAACTTAAATACTGAGGGGAATGTTTAAGTCACACATATTATACTGCACATTTAATGATGAAATATTAGAAATATATCAAGTCAGGAGGCTAAAAGGTGCCTGCTATCACCATTCAACACTATTTGGAAGGTTCTAACCAATATAATGACATTTTAAAAATCATTTTTATAACTACTGAATGGATTGAACAAAACTGTCATGATTTGCAAATGATATGATTCTATAGTTTAAAAATCCAGTGCAATCAACTGAGACTATTAGAAATAGTAAGAGCTCAGTAAGATGGCTAGATCTCAGAACATTTAAATTTGTATAACCAATAACTTTCCAATTCAACAATATCTAATTCGAAAATGTTTTAAAGATCTTATTTACAATGGCAACAAAAAAGAGTGAAAAGTTTTTTCCAACCTACTCATAGTGGTTGCCTCTGAGACAAGGGAACTTTCTGCAAGGAAGAGAATGAAGTAGCAGTCTCTCTTGTAATGTGATCGCCAGAATGAAGTACAAAAGCTAGTTAGCTGAACAGAAATGACCAACACCTACAAATGTAATTACAGATTGCAATGACTTTAGTCTGCCAGATCAGACGATTGGCTTATGTTGAAGAGCTAACTCACCCTTCTTTTTTTAAAAAACATAAGATGCTATTTAAGTCCTCCTATCCTTGTATGGTTTGCTACTTAGACCTAAGTCTAAGACTTTACAGAGGTCATGTTAAATGTCTGATTATTTGGATCGGCCCACTCTGCAAACATGCTAAAATGATTTTTAATTCTGTCTTTCAATCCATTCTCTCTTCACATCATCTGCAAAGTTAACTTGTCTACAAAGTCCTTTTAAAATTGTGAATTACCAAGAGGTAATATGAGGGCAGATTAAAAATAAAAAGTTTCCCTCTTATTTTTTACCATTTTTAACACTATGCTTTCTACCTCAAACAATGTAAATTTTCCTTCCCTTTTTTTTTTATAGGTTCTTAATGTTCCTACAAGTTCTTATCCACATGTTTTCAATTAGTTTTGTGAGCATCCTTCCATCTCTTAGGCAGTTGGGCTCTCTCTCTTCCCATCCTCCCTGTGTGCCCATATACATATTCTCTTGTTCTTCTAATTAAAATATTTGTTGTATCTTACTGCCAGGTTTTCATTTTTTGAGCATTGCATTTCCCTCCTGGGCTACCTCCATACTTCAGTCATTTGTTTATTCCATAAAAGATATATTTAGCCATTACTAGATGCTTGGCCATATAATAAGCAATGAGACATCAAAGATTAAAAGACACATTCTTCAAAATGTATTCTCTAAACAAACTGAGGACTGATAGATGGGGGGGGAGGGGGGAGATGGGCATGGAGATGGGCATGGAGGAAGGCACTTGTGGGGATGATCACTGGGTGTTATATGGAAACCAATTTGACAATAAACTATTTGTAAAAAAAATGTATTCTCTAATGGGAAAATAGACACATAAACAACTAAACAATGACTTTTGTTCAAGAAAGAGGAATATGCAAAGTGTCATGGAAGTGGAAGCATGCAAAGGAATTATGATATTGATGGCCCTCCAAATTTAACTCAAGTAAGGGAGGCAATGAGGTCCCTGGGGCCGGGTCATTTGCAGTAATGTGCTGGAATTGACTCATATTGGCTCCAGAGCCACATCTCTTCCCAAGTCTGTCTTCAGTGACTGAAGGTTGGTAGTTGAAATTGGCCATGGAGGAAGTATTGACATGACATAAATTGGCAAATGATACAAGTGCACTTTTATTATATATATATATAAATATATATAAAATATATATATACCATTTATTATATATAATATAGATTATATTTTATATATATATATATATATATATATACACCATTATATTTATACATATATAAATGGTTAGAGTCAGATTAGCTGGAAAGATAGAAAAAGGTAGTCAAGCACAGAAATGCTGATACCAAGATTTTAGCAACAGGTCCAAGGTTCCTGTTCTTTCCTCTCCGTGCTCTGCCCATGACCACCCTCTCTTTGTCACATTTCTCTGGACCTGATTTGCTTTTCTCCAACTGCTCCAAATGTTTTATGTCCTAGTTTCCTCCTATGAGTATTTCTTCTGATGTACCCAAAAAATCAGTTCAAGTCTGAGCTAATAATCCTTATCATTTTTGATACATTGAAATTATTTCCTGCATTTAAGCAGGGAGATAAGAGAAAGTGGTGGCCTCTGGGTGATTATACCACGACCTCTGAGATCCATCCAGAGAGTGATACACAATCAAAATGGGCATCTGGCCTCTGCTGTAATCTAAGTGAACTCATTACCTTTGGAGCATATCACTGACTAAAAATTGCCATGCAGTTATAAAATATACTATGTATATAAGTGAGGCATGCCAAACAGAATGCCTGGCATTAGCTCTTCTCCTGGTATTTGATATTACACTAATTTTCTGATCCTCATTTGTGCCCCTAGGCATTCAGAAATATTTTCTTTCTGTTTATAAATATGTCAAGTATTCCCTTCTGTTGCTTTGATCATGTACAGCTGTTAAGTTAGGGCTAGTTTCAGAAAATGGCACTATAGGGTGAAAAAGACTGCATTCAGACTTTATCAACCATCTGGAGTGGTGAACTGCTTTGATGTCCTAATATCTCTCTGATTTGATTTTTACAAAGTGGAAAAGTTTCTAGTAAAAAGTACATTACCATAGATGTTATTGAGAAATGCTCATAGCTCCAGAACTTTTGTGCTTACTGGAGAAATTTGTCTTTGCTGCAGCCATATTTACAGAATCATCAAGTCAAACTCCTTTACCCTGTTCAGTAAGGATGTACAAAAACTGTTTTAAAGACTTAACATTAGATCACAGCTGCACTTGATAGAATCTTCTAAACCCCAATATTTTTATTATTATTGAAGTGTGTTGGCATACAATATTTTATTGGTTTCAGGTATACAGTATAGTGATTCGACACATATCATTTCAAAGTGATCACCATGATGAATCTAGCTACAATCTGTCATCATACAAACTTATTACAATCTTATTAACTATGTTTTCTGTGCTGTCCACTGTATTCCCATGTCCTATTCCACCCCATTCTTTATTTCATATCAGCTAGGGAAACTTCTTTGGGAAGGTCCAGGGTGTACACTCTGTAGAGTCTTCCACAGTAAGATTGATACTACCTATCACTTAAAAACTCTGATTCTGCCTAAGAGAAATGAAACCTATAGTGTGGTACTATTAACTTAAGTAAGGATACCACATACTCCACCACCACCTGCCCCCCTACCCCAAATCTTGAGACTACTTCATGAGAGGAACACAACCAGAATTACAATGATACATTAGTGAATGGTTTCAGTTCTTTCCCTTAATAATGCAAATGCACTCCCAGAGATTACCTCTTAAGAAATACAATTATTTTTTACATGTACGTAATGTCATTAAAGTAAACATGTAATTTAAAAAATAGCTCTTTATGTATGTAATTTTAAAGAAGTAAAGTTGCCAAGTAGTATGCCTTGATGTATCCTTGGTCCTGATGTTTCACAATATTATCTTACTTGCAAGATGTTTATGTATATTCTGATCACCAAGTGTTAGTGGTATATCTTTTTACAGACATAGTAAATATGTAATTGCCTAGAATAATCTATGATTTGGAATGTTTTCAACTTCATGTAATAGAAATACTTACTCAACTAGCTTAAAGAAACAGGAAAATCAACTATCTCACATGACAAGTGCTGAGGTTGAACAGATCCAAAATTGGTTTATTCAACTAATGTCATAAACACCCAAATTCTTTTTATTTTATTTTATTTTATTTTATTTCACAAATAGTTTATTGTCAAATTAGTTTCCACATAACACCCAGTGCTCATCCCCACAAGTGTCCTCCTCCATGCCCATCCCCCCTCCCCCCCACATCCATCAGTCCTCAGTTTTTGTCAGCATTCAAGAGTCTCTCATGGTTTGCCTCTCTCCCTTTCCACCACCATTTCCGCCCTTCTTCTCCCCCTTGGTCCTCTGTTAAGTTCCTCCTAATCCTCCTATACGTGCACACATATGATATTTGTCCTTCTCTGCCTGACTTATTTCGCTCAGCATAACACCCTCAAGGTCCATCCATGTTGTTACACATGGCCAGAATTCATTCTTTCTCATTGCCATGTAGTATTCCATGGTATAGATAAACCACATCTTCTTGATCCATTCGTCTGTTGATGGACACTTGGGCTCTTTCCATGTTTTAGCTATTGTGGAGAGTGCTGCTATGAACATTGACACCTAAATTCTTTTTATCTTTCTTTTTTGCATCATTTATGTCAGCTGTGTCTCTGCCATCTCTCCTCATGATAGATGGCTGCTACTGTTCTCGTCATTACATCCACAAAAAGCAGTATCTAGCAAAGATCTATCCTTTCCTTATGTTTCTTTATAAGAATGAGAAAATATTTTCCAAAAGTTTCCATCCAGCTACCTTTCATATATCACTGGCTCTAACCAAAAGTAGTCACTGAATCAGGGAATGGGACTATCAAGCTAAGCCTAGATTCTCTCAGATTCACTCTTGGGTCATATGAGGGAGACAGTCTTGGAACACAAAATCAGGATCTCCCAGCAAGGAAAAAGATTACACTGACTCAGTAAGCCTCTTCAGCAATGCAGTTGCCCAAGATTCTATCCTGTTGCTTGCTATTTTCACTATTCAGACTGTATGATTTTACATATTTCTCTGCTACCTGTTTACCAATGACTCTCAAATTTACACCTACAGCCCACAATTATAGCCCTTGCTTTAGACTCCAAATTCAAACTCCCAAATATTTTGGATTCTACAAACTTAACATATAAATGGAACTAGTTATTGTTTCTCCTAAATGTGGTCTACATTCAATATTCTTTATCACAACTAATAAATTAACTATGTAGCCAGACTACCAAGCTAGATAACTCAATACCATTCTTAATTTCTCTCTCTTCTTTTTATACATTCATTTGATTTCCAAGGGATACCTGGCTAGCTCAGTCAGTAAGAGCAGGTGACTCTTGATCTTAGTGCTGTGAGTTCAAGCCCCATGTTGGATTTGTGAATTCATTTGATTTCCAAATCATGCTGATTCAATTTCTTAAATTGTCCCCAAATAAGGCCTCTTCTACATAGCCTCCAATTTGTTCTGCGTGACTCAAGTTTTTCCCTATCCATTTCTACCTCCATTACCACTGAAACGATCTTCCTGAAACCAAGAGGAAATGTCAGTGCCCTCCTTAAGTGCTCTGTGAAATCACAATGGCCTACAGGAAAACAAAACAAAACCCAGCACTATCTTTTTTTTTTTTTTTACGATTTTTTTTAAGTTATCTCTACACTCAGCATGGGACTCAAACTCACAACCATAAGATCAATAGCCATACGCTCTACTGACTAAGCCAGCCAGGTTCCCCAAAACCAGCCTCATCGTAAGGCCTTTCACAATCTATCCCCATCCAATGTAGCCTCATGTTCCAACTCTCTCATCCCGTAAACTCCTGAACACTGAACTTCCCACCATTCCCTGGTTATGTCAAGTCTTTTATGAGATTTGTTTTTGTAGAATATAGTTTCCGTCACGTTGAGTTCTCTCCCCCAGTGTTCATTTAAGAATTTCTGGACTCTTCTTTAATATTCTGGTTGAAGTATTATCACCTCCTAAACAACAGATTTAAAAGTACATGAAGAAGAATTTAGGGCACCTGGGTGAGTTTTTAATATAAAAAATTAGACTTTAATACTGACAAAAATACCCCTGCACCCAAACTTTAAAGAAACACTTTAAAACAATATTAAACTAAAAGTTTCACCTATGAAATTATCAGAACTTAAAATTTAGACAATCTAGTATTAGTAAGAATTCATTGAAATGTGTATTTTCCTACATGACTACATGGGAGTAATCATTGGCAGGACTCTTTTATCTTACTTTATTTATTTTTTTAAGGTTATTTTATTTATTTTGAGAGACAGAGAGAGAATCCCAAGCAGGCTCTACACTGTCAGCACAGAGCCAGATGTGGGGCTCAAACTCACGAACTGTGAAATCATTACCTAAGCCAAAACCAAGAGTTGGACATGTAACTGACTGAGCCACCCAGGCACCCCAGTAGAACCCTTTTTAAAGTAATCTGTGCATGTCTATCAAGAAACTTGATTCATTCCCCTTTAATCTGATAATTTTACTTCTGGGGATATTTTCTTAAAAAAATAATAATAGTAATCCAAAGTACATTAAAAAGCTACGTATAAATATATTTAGTGAAATATTTCTCTATTATATGAGACCTCAGAAACAACCCATGAGGCAACAGAGGAGAACAGTTCAGTAAATCATGAGAACTTCGTGTTTTTAATATCATCCCCTCACAGACTTCCCAAATGTCCCAGGCAGTCTTTCCAGTCTCCCTGCTTCTGCAGTCCTGTGTCTGAGGGACAGCACTGTTCAGCATGTTTTGTGCTTAATTTATTAGTGGTCACCCCACAAGACTGACTTCTGGACAGCAAGAATACATCATATTCATCTTCAGAGCCCCTCTCACCAGCACATAATAGATGGCTCAACTCAAATAAAAACCTTTTACTGGAAAACATTTGCCAGAGGTCCTTCTGAGTGACCTTCATAGTACAGTACACAACTCTTCATAAGGGCACAGTGGCCACTTTATCATAATGTCATCTCACTTGAGAAGCTTTACATTGACCAGCTAGACTGATGCCAAATGTAAGATGATTTTCAGAGTCTTTATCTATTTTTACCAGTAGATGTGTGATCAGTCACTCCAACATAGGTATCTGGTGGCTCTGAGCCAAATTTGCCTGCAAATGGGGTTTAAAGATTAGTGCTTGTGTTGAAGCTTTCAGTCAGACGCCTAAGGGGTCTGTCTGCCATGGTCATCTTTGGGGTCTAGCAAATTTTTAATTCCAATCCAGCAATACGGTCTCACAGGTAACTGAGTTCAGTCAGCTTCCAGCTTCTGTTTTGCAGCCGAATTTTTGGCTCTGAATGTTAAAGGAAGAGAAGGGCGCCTGGGTGGCTTAGGTGGTTAAGCATCTGACTTCGGCTCAGGTCATGATCTCAGAATTCATGAGTTCGAGCCCCGCGTCGAGCTCTGTGCTGACAGCCAGCTCAGAGCCTGGACCCTGTTTCAGATTCTGTATCTGCCTCTCTCTTGCTGACCCTCCCTGCTCACGCTGTCTCTCTCTCTCTCATAAATAAAATTAACTAATTAATTAATTAAAACCTTAAAAAAATAAAAAGAAGAGAGAGTGCTCCCAGAACTCTACTGATTTGCGTGTAAATGTCTTACCTGGTGACCATGACAAGGACTTAAATTATCTCAGCTCTCAGTAGGCACAGAATAATTTATGTTGATAACAAGTCTGTCTATTCTGCTCATTGATTCTAATGGCTCCTTGTTATCTTGTGCTGGGTTTCTTCCTCGGGACCCCTAACTACCTAATATGATGTTCTATACTTGGACAGCATTCGTCAAACACTTGTTATTCCATGACTGACTGGAAACTGTTAACTCTGGAAAGCATTTAAGGTGACTGTGATTACAGAGCATACTTATACATAGCTTTACAGTTTACTAAGCACTTCCACACAAGTACAAAGAGAAAGAAATGAGAACGTACACTCCAATATTTCAGGCAAAATCTGATAGATACCAATGCAATGTTATATGCATTTGGGTTGACACCTTAAGATTTACAGCTCTTTCTTTTTTTTTTTTTTTTTTTTTTTTTTTTTTTTTTTTTTTTTTTTTTTTTATTTTTTACAAATAGTTTATTGTCAAATTAGTTTCCACATAACACCCAGTGCTCATCCCCACAAGTGCCCTCCATACCCCCCCTCCTCCCCCCCACATCCACCAGTCCTCAGTTTTTGTCAGCATTCAAGAGTCTCTCATGGTTTGCCTCTCCCCTTTTCCCCCACCATTTCCGCCCTTCTTCTCCCCCTTGGTCCTCTGTTAAGCTCCTCCTAATCCTCCTATACGTGCACACATATGATATTTGTCTTTCTCTGCCTGACTTATTTCGCTCAGCATAACACCCTCAAGGTCCATCCATGTTGCTACACATGGCCAGATTTCATTGTTTCTCATTGCCATGTAGTATTCCATGGTATAGATAAACCACATCTTCTTGATCCATTCATCTGTTGATGGACACTTAGGCTCTTTCCAGGTTTTAGCTATTGTGGAGAGTGCTGCTATGAACATTGGGGTACATGTGCTCCTATGCATCAACATTTCTGTATCCCTTGGGTAAATTCCTAGCAGTGCTATTGCTGGGTCATAGGGGAGTTCTATTGTTAGTTTCTGGAACCTCCACACTGTTTTCCAGAGGGGCTGTACCAGTTTACATTCCCACCAACAGTGCAGGAGGGGTGCTCCGTTTCTCCACATCCTCGCCAGCATCTAGAGTTCTCTGATTTGCTCATTTTAGCCACTCTGACTGGCGTGAGGTGGTATCAAAAGCAAGGGAATTAAGAGCAAAAATAAACTGTTGGGACCTCATCAAGATTAAAAGCTTCTGCACAGCCAAGGAAACAACCCAGAAAATTAATAGGCAACCAACGGAATGGGAAAAGATAGTTGCAAATGACATATCAGATAAAGGGTTGATATCCAGAATCTACAAGGAACTCACCAAACTACACGCCGAAAAACAAACAACCCAGTGAAGAAATGGGCAGAAGATATGAACAGACACTTCTCCAAAGAGGACATCCAGATGGCCAACAGACACATGAAACGATGCTCAGCATCGCTTCTCATCAGGGAAATACAAATCAAAACCACACTGAGATTTACAGCTCTTTCTATGAGAAAAAAGAAAATGAAAATACAAATGGTATATTCCAAGTTTTCCAAAAAGAGGAAGATGTAATTTCTTTCTCCTCTGTCCAGAAAACGCCAAATTACACAGGATTTTGAAAATTACATTTTTTGTATTTCCTTAGCGCAAAATAAAATTAAGGCCTGACACGGTAATAGCACGAAACAAGCTTCTTCATGACAAACGCTAATTCATTACACCATGAGCCCAGCTCCTCAGTCTTGCCCGCAGGCCTCTGCTCAGTCTCCCTCCAGTTATAGCATCTCCACCTTGTCACACAATCCTGGACTTGTGGATGTCAATGGAATAGCAATTAGGCGCATGACTGACATTTCGAACAGTAAATATTTTCAAAAAGCTAAAACATATGCAAAACATTCATTTGATTAAATTCATTCAATTAAGACATTTGAGGGGCGCCTGGGTGGCTCATTTGGTTAAGCAATCTGACTCCCGATTTTGGCTCTGGTCCTGATCTCACAGTTTTGTGAATTTGAGTTCCATGTTGGGTGGATGGTGAGAAGCCTGAGTGGGATTCTCCCTCTCTCCCTCTCTCTTTTCTCCTCCCCTACTTGTGCTCTCTCTGTCTCTCTCAAAAATAAATCAATGGACTAAAAAAAAAAACAGACATTTGACAAATCTGTAACTTATGACACATATTAAAGACAATGGCCTGGATTAAAAACAAATTGAAATAAACCCACCCTGTCTTTTACACAATCTTTGACATTCTTTCTCTGCCAGCTAATCATTTGGTGAAAAGTCTTTTGATCATCTAGTTTTTGACAAATTAATTTCAATGGACTTGCTTTCAGCTAAATCACCTAGAAATGTAGGTCCACTCTGCACACCTGAACCTAAAAATTCACCTATTTCAGATTCTGAAACAAGCTTCAGAATGGTGCTTTAACTTGGCACTGTATAAAGACAGCAGAAGAGCCTCTAAAAATATGCACACCATGGAAAAATTCAATACAACAGTGTACTAAAAAGTCAACTTTGGTACAATTATACATAAAAACAAACCATACCACCGGGATTTGCAAAACTCCTAGCCAAATAACTGAGGGAAATGTTTTAGCTCTGGTCTTATCCAGATTTGCACTTCCGCTGCCGTTCTAATTCTGCATTTTCTTCTATGTTTGAAGATATCCCATAGTCTGCTGTGGTTTTCAAGGCAATGGATACTTCATCATATATGGATATTTCAGCAATTATTATGAATAAGAATTTGTACACTATAAGAATTCTTATCTCATTAAGAATTCTTGTATAAGAATATGAATTTCCACCTGCATTTGTTCCAAGTTCAGAGGGGTTTGATAGCTCCTATTTTCTATTGCAGGAATCTATACAATGTCTGCTGAACCTTCTGTCACTCAGGATGCTGATTCTGGGTGTGCTGTACTAGACTCCATGCACCACTTTGTGAGTTCCCCAGTCTTTGTTGTGTTTCAGTGGAAGTTTCATAAAACACTTGGTTTTGGGAAGGGAAGTGTAGCTTCTTGGCTGGGTTCTCTCCACACGGTGAAACTTCTGTGTTGCTCTAGTAAACCTCTGCCTCCCTACAGCAGCCCCAGGTTTCAGGGAGACCCTACTTATAGGCTGCTTTGCATCTGAGGTTTTTGCATAACAATTTGAAGTTTTATAGGTTGTCTTCAAATGGAATTTAGCTCTTTCCACCAAAAGTTATAAAGCATATAGTGCCAGTCAGGTAGTAGAACCACACAGCATGATTGCATATGAGGAAGAAAGAAGAGAAAATACATAAGCATGTTGCCTAGTATTGGTCTTGCTCCGAAGGCAAGATAAGTGCAAGTGTTATGTTCAGTAGCGGCATCTGGAATGTTACAAGGCCAAATGGCATCATACTGAGAATGCACTTGGGATTGCTTACCTGGAAAGGTAATGCATAACAACCAGAGCTCCTCTGAAAGTGACTTCTCATCATACATCTACCATTTTGTTATAAGAGTGCTGGAAATAAGAATACTTGAGAAAATACTACAGATAATAGTAAATACTCCTTAAAGTCACCTATGGACAGCACCAGCCCCTCACTCCAAAGGAAAAATCCCAACAGCCAGGCATTTAAAGGGTCCATGACATTCCCACATGCATCCCTGGATAAGCGGATACTTTGTAGTGTCCGTGTTTGACGTAAAGGCCGTCCCAGCCTGTTGCCTTGCTGTGTATCATTCCTGGCACTGGACCCACTGTTACGTGTCTCACCTTCCAACAAGGACCTCCTTGCTTAAAACCTCATTGTAGAAGACTACCCTTTATGCAGCACTGTTCTAGTGATGACCGCTTGGAAAATGCTATTTTGTAAAGTGTCAATAAAAAAGAAAATCAAAATTTTCAAAGGTGAGTGCATAGCACCATGAACCATGCAGACCTTCCATAGAAACTAATCTCAAACACCCTGGAAGATTAATCCATTTTTAATGAAGCCCAAAGCAATGATGCTGTTACAGTTGTATGAGCTCCACATGAGCACATTAATCCGAAATACACTTTTGGTTTTGTTTGGGAAGCAATTTCCACCTTCAAACTTTGAAAATGTATCAGGACTCAAGGAGATATTTGCATTTAAATTATAGTACATGCTTTTCATATCAATTACTCTAGGGGGGAGAAAAGACAATCCTGATGAGATGACCAAAATAAAAGCGACACGATATTATTTATACAGTTCGCTTCCAACACTCATAAAGCAGAAGAAGAAAGAGCTGTCAGGATAGAAACTTACTTTGATCACATAGAAAGAATATGCTATGGAACAGGGTGTACAACACATTTCCAGAACTTTATCACCCATTAACCAAAGATCCTCATGGAATGAGTAAGCAGTGCTGACTACACCCTGTTACGGCACAGTTTTCCTTCCTTACCTTGCTCCATTCCAAGGAGAACAGCTCTTACCACAACCTGGACCCCACACCTCAGGGCAGCCACCGACCTCCGCGACCCTCTCTGCAGCCATTGTCTGTGAAGAGCTTATTTTCCTGGCAGGGTCCTTGTATCTATTGCTTGGCCATCTACCTGGAACCTCTTCCTTCATATTTTGCACATTAAGGCATTCGGACCCCTGCTCAAATGCCAGCTCCTTCAGAAGGCTGTTCTCAAGCACCTTATCTAAAATACTCCACCCTAGCCTTAACCTCTCACAAACTGACCCCTTCAGTCTGTTGCTTGGCTCTTCACAACCCTTGTTACTACCTATAATTGTATCATTTATTTGGTAACTTGTTTGTTCTGTGTCTCCCCAACTGGAATGGAGCTCCAAAAGCAGACTGTTTCCATTCCTGTATCACTGGCACATTTTTCTTTTTTTTTTTTTCATTTATAAATTTTGAGAGAGAGAGCGAGCACTCAGGGGAAGGGAAGAAAGAGAGAGAGAGAGAGAGAATCCCAAGCAGGCCTCGTGCTGTCAGTGCAGAGCCTGTTGCAGGCTCACAAACCATGAGATCATGACCTGAGCTGAAATCAGGACTCAGATGCTCAACCAACTGAGCCACCCAGGCAAACTTTGCCTTTTTCACACTCTGGTAAGGGAGGAAGGATAAATGCAGTGGTGGAGAGGATGAAAGATAGATGAATTGTCAGTAAGAAAACAGACAGAAAAATGGGTTTCATCTTCCTGTGGTTCCTTTTCCATAAATACATTCTCTCTCTCCTGTTTTTAAAAATATGAAATCACCAGGGTGCCTGGGTGGCTCAGTCAGTTAAGCGTCCAACTTCAGCTCAGGTCATGATCTCATGGTTTGTGGGTTCGAGCCCCGTGTCAGGCTCTGTGCTGACAGCTAGCTCATAGCCTGGAGCCTGCTTCAGATTCTGTGTCTCCTTCTCTCTTTGACCCTACCCTGCTCACGCTGTCTCTCTCTCTCTCTCTCTCTCTCTCAGAAATAAATAAAACATTTAAAAAAATGTTTTAGTATATAAAATCACCAACATCCCCCAACTTTATATATGGCCCTGTTTCTTTCTTTCTCTGTATAACTAAGCTTTCCTAGTAACAGCTTCCTCTCACTCAAAACCTCTTAACTCTTTTTCATATTTTTAGTTAATAATGTGATTATAAAAGTAATAAATGCTAAGATAACAATTTGGGGTGTATGTTCCCAAAGTCTTTATTTGGTTTATACAAGTGTAAATACACAGAGTTGTGTGCTTTTTAAGTGAATAGGTTATTTATTATACATACTTTTATTTTTTTATTAATAATGTGTTGAGACTATATTTTGAGACCAAACATATAGATTTATTCCTTTCTTTTTAATAGATGCATAATATTTCATACCATGGATGTACTATATTTTATTCAAACCCCCTGATGGACATACAGGTTGCTTCCAGATTTCCACTATCGTAACCATATTGCAATAAACTCACTCATACATCTGTCTTCACATATTCATGCTTTTATTTATGTTGCATGAAATCCCTGTTCAGCCTTAAAGTTGCTATGATTAATCTTCTGCTCAGTCTCCTAGCTCCAACCACACTGCTACAGCAGATGTCACTATCCAAAACTCTACCACTAACCCCTTCTTCCCCTGGAGTTCTATAGGAAAAGCACATAAGTAGCAATGATAACCAAACAGGAAGCAGAATCTACCTGAATAGTTGGATAGGCACTCAGTGCCTGGCTCTGTGATAAGTGTATTCAACTTAAGCCAAGAGGACTCAAGGAGACTGTCAATAACTGTGACTCTGGGACTTTATGCAACTTGCACGCTAATAAGTTAACCTGTTACAGTATCATGGATGCTGGCAGAATATACAAGAGTCTATGTCAGAGGAAAGAGATGTATTACTTTGCTTTGAGCCTCATGGCCATGTCAGTTACCCTTGTCCGAGTCCCACAGGAAAATACGAAGCAGCCCAGGCGGATGTTGTTCACACAATGGGTTGCATCACAGCTGTGGAAACTCAAGTTTAGGGGATCTCAATCTTTCCTAATGGGCAGCAAGTAAACCTGCCGGAAATTTGCCCCAAGGGAGACTATCTTTATTATGCTGGAGAATAAATAAACCTTTTCTCTGCTCCAGAGGAAGACACTGTCTCCATCTTCCAAGGCTTTTCACTATGCAAATATCCATGATAATATAGTCCATGCATCTTTTGGCAAGAGGTGCAAAAACACACAAGACACCCCTGTACTGTCTCCTAGCAGGGGCTACAAACTACCTCCCTCAGATTTTAAACAGTTTGGTGGTACAAAAGCTGACCTGACTTGTCACCCCCAGGAAGACTTTAGGATAAATAAACAAAAAGAAACTTAGCATTGATGGAGGGAGTTGAGCGGGGAATGGGCTAAATAAATGGGTGATGGGAATTAAGAAGGGCACTCATTGTGTTGAGCACTGGGTGTTATATGCAACTGATGAATCATTAAATTTGACTCCTGAAAACAATATTACACTATATGCTAACTAACTCTAATTTAAGTAAAAATTTGGGGGGCAAAATAACAACAACAAACAGAATGGAAGATAAATTACCTTAATCACAAGAAAACAGACCCTGATCGGATGTGCCTACCACACTAGAGAAGGTACTAACAATAAGAAAAGGCCTACAACATAGATTTGAGAAGCACAAAATTTCCTTTATGCCTATAGTAGGTTAAATAGGGTCCTCCAAAAGAACATGTCCATTTTCTAATCCCTGGCAACTGTGATGTTGCCTTCTTTGGAAATAGAGTCTTTGCAGATAAAAGTAAATTCTGGCCTCCAGAACTGTGAGAATAACTCCACTGTTGTCAGCCACACAGTTTGTGGAAATTTGTTATGGCAGCCATATGAAACAATGATGGCAGCCAACATATTTCTGACCAACAAGGTGACTTTCATAGCCTGGGTTTCTGAGGCCCAGTAAGTCGAGGAGGAATTCCTATCATTTTCCAATATTCAGAGCCCAGAACGCCTCACCCTCTTTCAATGACTACATTTTAATTGCTTTCTGCCACATCTTTCCTCTGGTGTCTCTTTTTCTTATGTTGTTCTCAGAATCTTTTTAAACACATTTAGAAGGATTTAAAATATTTTTAAATCATCTGTTAGCAATTTTTCTTGATTTATGCAGATCTATCATTGTTGGTTGGACCAAAATACCTTTCTTCCTCCCTTCTCTGTGATCTTTGCTTTCTGATCCAGAATGTTCTTTCCTAATGTCTATCTCTTTTCCAATTCTTTATAGGAAGTGATATGAGATGAGTCCATCAGTCCCACCCCAAATCCATGCTCGAACCCAGTGTATCAGAATGCTATCTGACTCACATTAAATACATCTCATGGTCTCTTTTTTTTTTTTTTTTTACTTTTTTTTTTTTTTTTGAGAGAGAGACAGAGCATGAGTAGGGGATGGGCAGAGAGAGGGAGACACAGAATCCGAAGCAAGCTCCAGGCTCTGAGCTGCCAGCACAGAGCCCGACGCAGTGCTCAAACCCACAAACTGCGAGATCATGACCTGAGCTAAAGTCAGATGTTTAACTGACAGAGCCACCCAGGCGCCCAGTATTGTCTCATTTTTTAAAAGTCCTGCACCATAAATTTCCCAAACATGTTTCTCCCTACCATAAGCCAAATCTGCCCCCCATACCTATACCAATCACAATTCCATAAAACTCCCTAATTAATGACTAAAGTATTCTATGTTGACTTTCCCAGTCTTCTAATATTAACGTTTCCAAGTCTCCAATTCTTCTTATTATTAAATCCCTGCCTGTAGCTTTTAAGGGCACTTTTCAATAATTTCTTGGTTTCTAGGCTTCTGTGTGGGAGGTGGTGGGGGAAAGTTTTCTTAATTCCTTCTCCAAAATTTTGGATCTTCTTCCTAGTTCTATTTTAAGAACTTAATATTCAGAATAGATATATAGACTGAATCCATGTTTATCTCCTTTCTACTTTCTTTATATTTGCACAATATTTAAAATACTGCTTTTAAAAAAATATATTGAAATACAATACTGTGCCAGTTGGCTTAATCTTTTCTTCTTGGCAATTCAAATTTTGCAGAATCACAAATGTCATTTACAAATAAATTCATGGCACATATAAATCTTGTGGGGTTTTTTAGTTACTTAATTTAATTAATGTCACGTCAACTCAAATGCTATCTTAAAATCTCCAAATTCAATTGCTTTTTGTTAAAAGGCATGAGGTTAACTATTTTAGCAGTCATTTGTGAAGTAGGCATAATATATCAAAGTATCATTCCCTTGTGAAATATAACCAAAAGCTGAGATTTAACATTACTTAAGGGATTGAAGATATTTATTAAATATTCATTAGCAAAATCAATGTTAGAAATTCTGTAGGTCTGGGGTGTCTGGGTGGCTCAGTCAGTTAAGTGTCCAATTTTGGTTCAGGTCACTATCTTGTGGTTTGTAAGTTTGAGTCCCGTGAAGGGCTCTGTGCTGACAACTCAGAGCCTGGAGCCTGCTTCGGATTCTGTCTCCCTCGCTCTCTACCCCTCCTCCACTACTGCTCTCTCTATTCCTCTCTCAAAAATAAATAAACATTTAAAAAATTATAAAAAAAAGAAATTCTATAGGTCTTTGCTATGAAAAAAAAGAAAACAGATTCACATATATGTAAAAATAATATGCCTAACATTTAGCTAGAGAGATTATGGCATTTAAAAACCCCAGAAGGGGTGTGTGGGTGATGTAGTCAGTTAAGCATCCCACTCTTGTTCTTGGCTCAAGTCATCATCTCACAGGTCATGGGTTTGGGCCCTGAGTCAGTTTCTGAGCTGATGGTGCAGAGCCCACTTGGGATTCTGTGTCTCCTTCTCTCTGCCCCTCCCTGCTTGTGTTTGATCTCTCTCTCTCTCTCTTACTCTCAAAATAAATAAAACCTAAAAAAATAAAATAAACAAACATATTTCTTTAAAATTCAACAAAATAATAACTTTGCATGTAAAAGGTTTTCCTGATGAGAGATAATTTAGATACTAATTATGAAAAAGATTCATAAAGAAGAAAATAAAGGTAAATTCCGTGCAAGAGAGTAGAAAATCTTCTCTGCCAGGAGCTGAATTCACATATTTCACAAGGTTTGCAGTTGGAGTTTGGAAGCTTAGTCTTTTTATCCCTATAAGTCTATTTAGTAAGAATTAAACAGTACATTTCCAACAATTAGCTAATTCCAGCAATAGAATAAATTACTAGTGAAGAAATTCTTTTAAATATAATCCTTCTTGTTTAGAAGTAGAGCATGAACAAAATAGAGGAAAGAAAGCATATGCCCATCAAAGATTTTGTACACAAATGTTGATACCAGCTTTATTTGTAGTAGCCAAAATTAGAAACAACTCAAATGATTAGCAAGAGGTGACTGAGTGGACAAATGATAGTGTATCCATACAATAGAACACTAATCAGCCTTGAAAAAGGAACAATCTATTGATACAAGCAACACCATGAATGAATCTCAAAACAATTAGGCTGAGTGAAAGAACTGAGATCAAAAAACCTATATACTATATGATTCTATTTTTATAAAATATAGAAAATGAAAACTAATCTATATTTACAGAAGACAGAAAGAAAATCAATGGCTGCCTGGCTGGTGGGGACAAATTTAGGGAGGATGAGGATGGGGGAAAGAAGGAAGGAGTGATTACAAAGACATGAGGAATGTTTAGGGGTGATGAATATGTTAATTATCTTGATTATAATGATGGCCTCACTTATGTATACATATGTCAAAACTCATCAGATTGCACACTTTAAACATGTAGTATTTTGTACTTCAATAACTTTTCAATAAAGCTGTAAGACAAGGAAAATCTGTGAGTAATAATCTGCAAGTAATATTGCAATGGATTAAATTGGGATAGTGTATGGGCGCCTGGGGTGGCTCAGTTGGTTAAGCATCCAACTTGGGCTCAGGTGATGATCTCGCCATTTGTGAGTTCAAGCCCTGCCTCGGGCTCTGTGCTGACAGCTCAGAGCCTGGAACCTCCTTCAGATTCTGTGAAGGACAGGAAGCTGTCTCTCTGCCTCTCCACTGCTCATGCTATGTCTCTCTCTGTCTCTCAATAATAAAAACAAATGTTGAAAATTTTAATTAATTAATTAATTAATTAATTGGGATAGTGTAGTCAGAGAGATTTGTTGGGAGGCAAATCTAAAAAATTCAGACAATAAATTTTCTTTGCTGTTGTTGTTTTGAGTCAGGGATCGCAAGTGAGCAAGGGGCAGAGAGAGAAAATCCCATGAGGGGCAGAGAAGGAGAGAAAGAGAAGCGCATGCTCACCCATATGAGGGGCTCAAACTCACCTGGTAAGGGGCCTGAACTCATGAACCATGAGATCATGACCAGACCCACGTGTCACACCTAACCAACTGAGCCACCCAGGTGCTCCCAGGCAATAAATTTTCTAAGACAAAAGTAAAGCACTGGTAAGGGGAAATTTTAATTAAGAAAAAAAGTACGTGAAAAAGTAAAAACTCTGAATTGTATCTTTTTAAACTCCAATTTTGTAGTTCAAAGTATTAACAGTCATCTTTTAGTTTAAGAAAATACTTTACTCCAAAATATTGCCAGAGGCACCTGGGTGGCTCAATGAGTTAAGCGTCTGACTCTTGATTTTGTCTCAGGTCATGATTTCATGGTCCCCTGAGTTGGTCTAGACATTGGGCCTGTTTAAGATTCTTTCTCTTCCTCTCCCTCTGCCCCTCCCCAATTCACTCACTTATGCACATGCTCTCTCACGTTCTCTCTCTCTCAAAAAAAAAAAAAAATTGCCTAATAAATATCTGTTGAGAACCTGTTTAAATAAGGTAAATGTATAATTTACATATTAACCATTTATTTCTGATTTTACATAGTTTACTTCCAAGAAGGAGGTGAGGGAAAGGTATGTCAATTATTGGTATAAAATGTAGGTATATAAGTTTCAAAGGTAATTGACAATTTATTCTCTTAATACTTAAAATATGCCTACCACTTTTAATATTATGATATTATACATTCTAGATGACAGAGTGCCCTGTCCTTGTCCAAACTATCCCAAATTCCATACTAGTAACCTCTTAAATATGTATATGCCATGCATAAGTCTGGCAATGTGGTAAGTGCAAAATTAAATAAATGTCCTACAAGAGTATTTTTTAGAGTTGATACCCTATAGTTTTATTGCTAAAATAATGTAGACTATATCCATTGGCATGAGACAAATCAAGTGTTCCTCCAACTAAATTCAAAGGTCCTTGTAGACCTTGTGTTGCAGAGATGGATTCATCCAGATAAGAAAGAAGATTTCTCAATGGAATATGCTCTCTCTATCTGATCTTTCGGTCTACAGCATATATGGGTCTTCTTCAACAGGTACTCCAAAATACTCGTGCTCCAAGAGTACCCCAGAAAGATGAACCTTTATAAATACCAGCTTCTGTTGCAAGACATCAATACTTAAGGACAAGAATATAAAGGACTATCCATCCACTTCTCTAAACTTTTATTCATACCAGATAGGTTACTATTAAGTTCTATACATGGGAATTTCTAAATTGTTCCCACAAGAAAACACCTTCAACAAATTATGTTTAATGTCATGCCATCAGCTTTTGTCTAAGTAATACAAGAAATGGGCATGTAAAATAGTTTTCTGAATTTTCTCTAATATTGTTATTAAAAAATCCTTGTGCATTTATTGTATCTTAAAAACAGTGAACAAAACTTATAAGGACTTCACTGTCCTTATACAGGAAACCATTTCTTTTAAAGTTTACTACCAGGAAAAACGTTTGTGTCTAGAAGAAATATGTGACCTCTCATGGCATCCTTTCTTCTTTGCCTGATAGATCTCCCCTGGTTCCTGGAATCCCCTCATACCTCGGGTGCCACCCTGATGAAACCCACCTGGATGGGCCCTTTGAACTTGTCTTAGATCCTTCATGCCTCAAATACCACCTATTGATAGTTTCAAAGCCCCTTTTTTTCTTTGTCTCATTTTCTTCTGCTGCTGCTCTACATTAGTTACCACAGAGAATAGGCAACACCAACAAAAGTGAGAAAATAATTAAAAGGCATATTTAAAATTAAAAATAAAAGGAGACCATGCTGACTCAAACTACTGATGGGCAGTTTTGTAGTACAAAGAGTCAGACTTTATTAAAAGTCAATATGCAGGTAAAAGTCCCAAAACAAATATTGCACATTACAGTGCTACTTGCTCTAAATTGGACGCCCTTAAATATGCTTCCCAAAAAGTTGTCCCATTCAGAAAACTGCAACAGAAGACAAAAGAGTAAAAAAAAACTAAACATTTGGCCAAATATTTTCACAATATTGATTCTGCTTTAGTCAGTGGAAGTAACTTAGTGCCTTAGTCTGCTACTGATACATTTTTATATAGAAAGTCTCCTTTTTCTTAGTCCCACTAAATAAAAATTGAATGACTTCTTTAGATCTAAGTTGGAAGGGACATCAAATTACCAGTCATCCCAGAAGCTTCAAGCATCTCTGTCTAGCCTTGCTTGACCCATATCTTAAAACCTGCTCTCCAGAAACGGAATAAGATTGAGGAATGCTTCCACTCCCCTGAAGGTTAGAGTGAAACACTAGGCATCTTGCCATACTTAACACAGACCCCTCCAAAAAGGGATTGTACTGCTGAGAGATGACCACAGCTCAGTCATGGCTTATGATCTCATGGTAGTTTATACACTATGAATAGATGCCCAGCACTCCACTGCACTCCAACGCACATTGATAAGTGAGTATCTCCAGCTCTTCCAATCTGTTCCTTCAAGAGACGTCTTCCACAGAGCATCCTCCAAAGAGCATCTTCCATAGACATGGTAGAACTGGGGAGGGAAATAATAGCCTCAGCAGCCGAGGAAGAGTCTAATGCCCTCCTCTAAGGTCTCTTTCCTCCACATCAAATTTCTGCCCAAAATACACTAAATGTGTAGTATGTTATTTATTCAAGCTTTCTATCCAAAAAGGCTCATCTGTACACACACACACACACACACACACACACACACACACACACACACACACACACAATTTCCTTTTTTAATGAGAAACAAGGTGATGGGATAGAATGGACTCTGAAATAGGAGAAAACTGGTTCTTGTCCTGGTTCTTCCACTAATGAGGTCATTGAAACTCTCTGAGCCCCCAATCTCTCCTCCTCTGTAACAGAAGACTAGGAGTAAATAATCTCTAAGATCTTTTGAGAGCTAATAATCTAGAAGCAGTGTATAAAGATACTGCCTATGAAAAAGACAGATAGGGAAGACAACATTGAAAAAAACAAGACTAGGCAACTGGCCTGCTAATCCACCTTCCTGACTGACCTCTGGCCTTCAGCTCTCACTGTGGCTAAAACCCAAAGCCTTTGGTCATTCAGGATCACCAGCTTCAACAGTCAGATACCTCTTTGGATTCAAGCTTTCACACTAAGAATTTCTCTTAATTCTTTACTATCTCAGCCATGCATTCAAATTACATTTTTCTTATTTTATTCACTGTTTACATAGTTAAAGAGTTTTACAGGCTGTTTCACTATATTGTGAGACGTAGAAGCTATCTCTCTTCTTAAAAATATCTATCCACTTTGGGGCACCTGGGTGGCTTAGTCGGTTAAGCGTCCGACTTTCGCTTAGGTCATGATCTCGCGGTTCGTGGGTTCGAGCCCCGCGTCGGGCTCTGTGCTGACTGCCAGCTCAGAGCCTGGAGCCTATTTCAGGGTCTGTGTCTCCCTCTCTCTCTGACCCTCCCCTGCTTGCTCTGTCTCTCTCTCTCTCCTAGAAATAAATAAAAATAAAAATAAATATCTATCCACTTATTATCAATAATAAACTCATAGGGAACAATGCTATGGACAGCATCCAAGTCAGTGCATCTCTATAGCACAGTATCCCAGATGCTTGCAACATCAAAATTGAAAATATATTTATCCATGGGCGCCTGGGTGGATCAGTTGGTTAAGTGTCCATCTTCAGTTCAGGTCATGATCTCATGGTTTGTGAGTTCGAGCCCCGTGTTGGGCTCTGTGCTGACAGCTCAGAGCCTGGAGCCTGCTTCAGATTCTGTGTCCCTCCCCTCTCTGCCCTTCCCATGCTCATGCTCTGTCTCCCTATAATATATAATATTATATATATATTTATTATATATATTTATATATATAATATATATATATTTATTATATTATATGAATCTGAGTACAAATACCTAGTTTTAAGTCCATATCGATTTGATACTTAGTACTACTCAATATCTACCTGAGATATTTAAGTTGCAATGATCATCCATAAAAAAGGAACCAGTCAAAATTTTCAACCAAACTGACACTTAAAATTTCATTTTATCAGAATAATGAAATTAATTTGCTCATTTGAAAGCACAAGTGAGGCTTCTACAGAATTATACAGCAAAGGTAAGAACCAAATCCTGTGTTGGCTAGGTCACTCTTTCTCACCCAGGTTCCTGAGAGAGCTGCCACGTAATGTCATAACTCATGGAAAACCGAAGTGCCACCATCTTGTAAGCTGGGTGTACCGGGCCTCCAACGTAGGGATCTGTGATAAATCTGGGCTACAGAGCATCTCTTTGGCCTTGAGCCAAAGCAGGGCCTCGCCATCCCTATTACATGTAAATACTGTCTTCACCCACAGCCTGAGACAACCAGAAATCCCAAACTACTTAAGAAAGAAAGTGCTATTGCTAAACCCAAAGGAGTCCATGGTTCATCTTGCGTATCCTTAGACCTGGAGGCAATGGGAAAAAAGGAAGGGGTAAACGGGGAGGCATTCCCTTCACTACTGCATGCCTGCCTCAGCCCTAGTAAATGCAGCTAGTAAATGCAGTAAATGTAGCTAATCAGAGTCCTGAAATTTGGTCAGATTAGCACCTCCTTTTGGGGGTTTAGAGAAGTAGAAAATAAATTGTAAAAGGAAGGAGGGACCTCCTACCATTCACATAACCAAGTGTTTCTTTCAAATTTCCTTGAAACAAAATGTACTGTCTCTACATTCAAATAAAAACATGCCATAGTGTTATGTTGTTTTATACATATACATATGTTGTTTTAAATATATATGCACATAATGCTATGTAAATACATAAAAATTACATATGCATATATATGCACATATATGAAAAGATTTATGACAAAAGCATTTTGCTAAATAACTAGATTCTTAAAATGATAAGAATTTGTATGCCCATCTCTCATACAAGTTTTGGTGAGGAATTTTTTTAGTCCTATACTCATATAAACAAAGCATCATTGTAGCTAACCATACAGAAATAGCCTCATTATACAGACTAGATAGTATATAAGACTCACTGAAATTAAATACTACTTCTAAACCTCTTTGATTTTCTGTAAAAGAAATATAATATTGAAAGAAACAATATCAAAAATAACAAGATAAAAACTAATTCAAAATTTGAAATGAGATTGTCATATTTGTTATTAATAAGGTGCATTTTCGACCAACCTCATGTCTAGCTGTTACAATGAATGCATTAGATAGCAATCTGGAATGTTTCTAACCAAATGATGGTATGTATAGGTATTCAAGTTCATGTACATGTGTGTACCTGAATATTTTGGAATAATATTGTCCTCTCTGGTAGTGCCAGAAATAAAAATACTTAAATTCTTCCATGAAATAGATGCCTTCTCTCAGAATTTAACTTTGTAACAAGCCACTCATTCATGTTGATGCCTTCAATTTCTTTTGAAAGAGGATAACAAATGATAAGTCCCATTTATTAAACACCTACCCCGTCTCAAGCGCTTTGCCTACATTTTAAAAAGAGCTCTACTCAATGGGCAGCATCACCTGCATTTTACAGATGAGGAATCCAAAGTAGCAGGTGCAGCCTTTGTGGTTAAAGCTGGGATTTGAGCCAGTCTTTGTCACCACACTCATGTGACAATGTAGCCTCTATACCTGTCACTTGAAATCTCATTTCATGAGTCCCAGATGTTCTCCTGAGATGCCTCAGAGGAAAAAATGATGCAGTTGCTGAGCAGGCAGTGCTCCAGCATCAATCCAAACAGCCTTCCAAAACTACTGAAGCCCACTTCTCAGCACACCCTTATTCTGATCCTGAGCGTCCGCAAACCCCAGGCCTGACCTGATGGTCAAAGATTGCTAGAGCTCCTCCACCTGCACTCCACCTCACCCATTTGCTCACTGATCAAACATTTGGAAACTGGGGCACCTGGGTGGCTTAGTCGGTTGAGCGTCCGACTTTCGCTTAGGTCATGATCTCATGGTTCGTGGGTTCGAGTCCCGCATCGGGCTCTGTGCTGACTGCCAGTTCAGAGCCTGGAGCCTGTTTCAGAGTCTGTGTCTGCCTCTCTCTCTGACCCTCCCCTGCTCACACTGTCTCTCTCTCTCTCTCTCTCCTATAAATGAATAAAACATTTTAAAATATAAAAAAATAAAAAAATAAACATTTGGAAACTCATGTGCATGCTAGCCACTGCTAAGGGAGGAAATCTTAAAAAATAAATAACGGGGCGCCTGGGTGGTTCAGCTGGTTAAGCATCCAACTTCAGCTCAGGTCATGATCTCACAGTCTGTGGGTTCGAGCCCCGCATCGGGCGGGCTCTGTGTTGACAGCTCAGAGCCTGGAGCCTGTTTCAGATTCTGTGTATCCCTCTCTCTCTGCCCCTCCCCAGCTCGTGCTCTGTCTCTCTCTGTCTCAAAAGTAAATGAATGTTAAAAAAAATTTTTTTTTTAATAAATAAGACATACACAGGCCCTTCAAACATTTGTATGAACTTGGACCAGGAATCTCAAACTCAAAAACCTTTGAAGTCCAAGTAGATAATAAAAATGACTGAACCAAGGCAGATGTAAGCAGTAGGGAGTGTTGAAACACAGGGTGGAGAGGCAATCCAGGCATTTAAAACTATAGGAAACTGATCCCACCCCTTGGCTGAGAGCAAAGGAAGAAGGTGTTATTAGAACCCCAGAGCCTGGGCATGGGAGCTAGATCTGCAAAGAGGGGACACTAGGGGAAGCTGGAACAACAAAGGAGACACAACCAGTGGCTTTCTTTCTCCTCCCTTCCTCCAGCCTCCCACCATGTCCACCTATCCGCCAAGCCTAACTGGAAGCCAATGAGTAAGGATGTCTGAGAACGCAGTGTGTAGAGGGCAGCCCTGTGACACAGGGCAGAGTTGGAGAAAAGCAGGGATGGATTCAACAGCACATGGACAAGTACCCATGCAATCCAGGATTCTGGTTCCCAGGCCCCCACCCAAGTGCCCTTTCTGCCAACCTCCCCACCGACACCCCGATACCCTGCCTTGTGCTGCCTTTGTTTGCTGCAGATATCATCTTACTGACTTCCCATCCCAACAATAAATCCCTCCCTTGTTTGACTTGCTTTGCTCTGAGGAACTCACACGGCTCCAAGCCTTGATTCCACCTTGTCATCTACTGCCAGAAGGCCCTCCTCTGTGCACCCTGCCTCCAAGTTTTTCAGTCAAGATTGAAGCTGTCTGCCATGGAGACTGTCACAGCTTCATGTAAATTCTAAGCATGCCGCCAGCAGGCATCACTCAGAGGCTGACATTTTGGAAATATTCATAAGAAACTGAAATAAAAATTAATGCTTCCTCTCCCTCACCAGGACACAGTAGGAAAAAAAAAAGTGGCAAAATACAACCATTTGCATTTAATGAATAATTTATTTACTTTTGACACTAGAATCTGGACTGTGATAAATCCACTAATTACACATTAAAATAAGGCTTATTCACTTTAAAATTGTTCCCAACTGCTTAGCCCAATTTCCACCTGAACTCTGACCTTTGATCTTCTGTTGAATAGCACTGATGGATCTTCCAAGCAAGAAATGTCACACTAATTATTTTACATTAATGAAACACAGAACCACGAAGGAGAATGTAGACATTATTTTTTTCAAAGTGCATTGAGTCAGAAATCAAAAGGCTTATTAGCAAGTATTTTCAAATTTCATACATAAGAATGGTATCATCCAATATCTTTTCTAAGAAAAAAAATCACCTGCTTAGTATCTTTTCGTACCTTAAAGAATATGGTAATCAACTCCTTCCCAAATTGTTCCTCTCCTGGAATGTTCACTTCCTAGCAACAGCACTCCAAGCACAGGCCACTTCTTCAAACTCCAATTTTAGAGCTTTCTAATTTTTAATTACTTTTTGGCTTATGGAAATAACTCCTTCACAGGTGCACTAAAATTGCGCCTAGTAAAAAGGAACTTGGACAGGAACCATCAGACTGCACAATCATCAATGAAATTCAAAAAGGACAACTCACTGACAATTGAGAAAAACTGAAATTGAGGCAGTTACCTACAAATTTAAGAAATTAGTAGCAAGTGACTTCTTGCATCTATAGGTCTTAGCTGATGTGTTTAGAGGCTCACTCTGGGGAGATAAGTATTCAATAGCATTGAGACTCCTTAATCAAGTCACAATTATGGTGTTTGGAACTCCAATGAGACAGCTACAAATTAAATATAAGTTCCCTTAGTATGATACATATTAGTGTCTATCAGTTCAGATAATGTAATGAAAATGCTTCTCTTGGTTCTAAGAAAGGCAAACCCACAGGGTGTACTGATGTTTCTCCCCAAGTCATGCATCCTTCTAATACTTCTGCAGCCTCTCTCAGGAATAGAAGTTTTCTCAGTGGGAAACATTATATCTCATTGTACTTCCGAACTGTGGGGAAGACACTCACCCTACCCTCTGAATCATCCAGAAAAGCATTCCTTGATGTGCATTCCACAGAACTCTGGTGCTTCAGGATATTAACAGGTATCCTACATACACCCCTAAAAATATACACAAAAGAGAATAGTCAAATAATTCCAAGAAATGTTAGATCAAATAGTTAAATGGGATTATTATTTTCTTGCGGACTTCTCAGGGATTTTAATATGTTAATGTATCCTGTGAATCTCCACAAATAGAATATAATCAACCTTGTTTATTAAGACTGACTTTTCTGAGGACCTGAACGTGAGACAGGAAACTATCAACACCCTAGAGGAGAAAGCAGGAAACAACCTCCTTGACCTCCACCGCAGCAACTTCTTACTTGACACATCCCCAAAAGCAAGGGAATTAAGAGCAAAAATAAATGATTGGGACCTCATCAAGATTAAAAGCTTCTGCACGGCAGAAGTGTCCAGAAAATTAATAGGCAACCAACGGAATGGGAAAAGATAGTTGCAAATGACATAACAGATAAAGGGTTGATATCCAGAATCTACAAGGAACTCACCAAACTACACGCCCGAAAAACAAACAACCCAGTGAAGAAATGGGCAGAAGATATGAACAGACACTTCTCCAAAGAGGACATCCAGATGGCCAACAGACACATGAAACGATGCTCAGCATCGCTCCTCATCAGGGAAATACAAATCAAAACCACACTGAGATACCACCTGACGCCAGTCAGAGTGGCTAAAATGAGCCAATCAGAGAACTCTAGATGCTGGCGAGGATGTGGACAAACGGGCACCCTCCTACACTGTTGGTGGGAATGTAAACTGGTACAGCCCCTCAGGAAAACAGTGTGGAGGTTCCTAAAGAAACTAACAATAGAACTCCCCTATGACCCAGCAATAGCACTGCTAGGAATTTACCCAAGGGATACAGAAATGCTGAGGCATAGGAGCACATGGACCCCAATGTTCATAGCAGCACTCCACAATAGCTAAAACATGGAAAGAGCCTAAGTGTCCATCAACAGATGAATGGATCAAGAAGATGTGGTTTATCTATACCATGAAATACTACATGGCAATGAGAAACAATGAAATCTGGCCATGTGTAGCAACATGGATGGACCTTGAGGGTGTTATGCTGAGCGAAATAAGTCAGGCAGAAAAAGACAAATATCATATGTGTGCACGTATAGGAGGATTAGGAGGAACTTAACAGAGGACCAAGGGGGAGAAGAAGGGCGGAAATGGTGGGGGAAAGGGGAAAGGCAAACCATGAGAGACTCTTGAATGCTGACAAAAACTGAGGACTGGTGGATGTGGGGGGGAGGA
Source organism: Proteles cristata cristata (assembly GCA_017311185.1). NCBI lineage: Eukaryota > Metazoa > Chordata > Mammalia > Carnivora > Hyaenidae > Proteles > Proteles cristata. The sequence goes on along the minus strand of JAESUZ010000223.1, from coordinate 1,409,623 downwards.
GGGGTGGGCATGGAGGAGGGCACTTGTGGGGATGAGCACTGGGTGTTATGTGGAAACTAAATTGACAATAAATTATTTGTAAAAAAAAAAAAAAAAAGACTGACCTTTCTGTCACATGGCATCTCTTAGGACTAATGTGCTATGGAAACACTTCGGCAAATGATGCTCTAAGATCCTGTTCCATAAGGTAGGATAAAGAAGCTCACACAAAAATCATGAAAACCAACCAGTAGGCACACCAAGTAAAGAGAATAATGGAAAGATGATCAGGCTAAGCGTAAATAGGGACAAATGAGGAGTATCGATAAAAAGGGCTCCATTTATTTAGTCCCTCCTACATGCTCAATATTTTGTGTGTATCCTAATCAATACTTCCAACAACACTCTAGTGTAAATCTCTTCTCCATTTTAAAGATAAGAAAATTGGGGCTCAGAATGATTAAGTGGATTGCTCAAGGTAACCCAGCTTGCACATGGCAGACCTGAAAATTAAAACTACATGTGTCTTGACCTCTAGTATGCCTTCTCTATGCCTTTTCCCACTAGGAAAAAATAGAAGGCAGAATAAAAGTAGAAAGTGGTGGTAAAGAAGCAAAAGAAAAGACCATTTCTCAAAAACAATGTAAGTTGCTTCTGGCTAGACTGACTATTTCTAAGCCTGCTTTTTAGGGCTCTCTGAGATTGGAAACCTTTCAAGGCCCATCGTCTTCTATCCCCAAAGGGGGCAAGCATGCAGCCATCCTTCTCTGAGGTGTGGCCAGAAGCACAGTTAAATCCCATGCTTCTCCTATTAGCATGGGCTTCCCCCTTTTTGATTTTCAAAAATCTAATTTTGAAGTCAGATAAAAATGCTTCACCCATCCTATTTCTCTTAGAGAAATAGTCATCGACTTTATACATTGGAATCACCTGGAGAGCTATAAAAAAAAAAAAAAAAAAAACCACAATACTGATTCCTGGTTCCTGCCTCCAGAGATACTGACCTAAGTGGTGTTCAGTGTGGCTGGGATGAGGGCTTTCAAAACTCCCCAGATGATTTAAACATGCAGCCAAGGTTGAAAACTGTCATTAATTGTGACAAATATATGAAAAAATGTTAACAATTTAGGGAAACTAGGAATGAGTATGTAAAAACTTTGTGTACTAACCTTGCAATTTTTCTCTTACTTTAATACCATTCTAAAATTAAAAGTTGGCTAAAAATAAAAACAAAAAAGCAAAAGGCACAATACCTCTCTCTATATATATAGATAGATAGATAGACATAGATATAGTTATATATAATATATATGTAATTACATGAGATGCACTTATATGAGTTCAGATGAAGGGCAATGCTCTTTATTTTCAAAAAAAATAGACACATAATAAAAATTTTTTCAACTATTACCAAAGGCTAAAAAATGAAAAGTAAAAGTAGAAATAAACACAAACTCTATAGTAAAGGAGTGAGACATCAAAAATTATGTTGTTTTTAAAAAAGTTTTTACTCTTAGAAAGTACTTTATGCCATTTTAGAAAATTTGTGAAATGCAGTAATATATGACAAAGGTCATCTGTATTTTGTACTTTTGTACAAATTATATAATCAAATGTTAGATAAAGAAAACACAATCCAGCAGTGCCTGGTGGCTCAGTCGGTTAGGCATCATACTTCGTGCAGAACATGATCTCACGGTTCATGGGTTAGAGTCCTGTAATGAACCCTGTGCTGATAGCTCAGAGCCTGGAGCCTACTTCAGATTGTCTCTCTCTCTCTCTGCCCCTCTTCCACTCATGCTCTGTCTCTCTCTCTTTCTCAAAAATAAACATTTTAAAAAGTTTTAAATAAACATTTTAAAAAAATTTTAAAAAGAAAGCACAATCCACAAATGTATTTACAGTCATAATCCCAGCTATATCATGAGGTTATATATCTTGAAATCCTACTGTGTGTACTACACTCAATTCACTTCATTTTAAGAGGTTTGTATTTTGGGGTTTTTTGTTTGTTTGTTTTTTGAGAGACAGAGAGAGAGCACATGCAAAAGTGCAAGCACGGAGGGCAGAGGAAGAGGGAAAGAGAGAATCTTAAGCAGACTCTACTCTCAGCACAGGGTGCAGGGCTCCATCTCACACCTGTGAGATCATGACCTGAGCAGAAATCAAGAGTCAGACTCTTAACCAGCTGAGCTGCCCAGATGCCTCATCAATTCACTTAATTTTAAATATTTCCATTTATCTCTCAAATACGTATCACTATAAAAAGAAAGTTAAAGGGGGCTCTTCATGAAGTATGGAAGATTGCAAATGAAATGGCATCTCTTACCTCTCACTTCCAATCTTTGGTCCTCTGGATAAGATACCCTCAGATCCCAGACAGCTCTTTCCTCAGCTAGGAAAAGCCTGAGGGGTTGGGCTGAACCCCACGGCACCTGCAGCCACAGCATTGCCCCCACCCAAAACCCAGTAAGGGAACTCAATCCTTTTCTAAGGTTCCATATGCCTTCCCCACAGCCCATCAGAGCAGAGCCAACCCCACCCCCTCCACACACACACATCCCCCCCCCCCTACAGGCTCACCTCTCCAAGTTCCATGTCAGAATAGAAGCTAACTTTTTTGGGTATTTTGACTCCTAACACACATTCCAAAAAAACAGGGGCTTGATTTATTTTCCTTAAGGAGGCAAAGTTAAAATAATGCTAGGAATCAAAATATTTTATGTGACCAGGTTATGATGACCAGTACAAAATTGTCTGTAATTCATTTTTCAAAAACAGCACATCCTAAACCAAGTAAATTCTGTGTGACTTTTAATTCTTATCCTAAAAAAATAATAATCTTTTTCTGTAAATTCTAATAATCACAGTTTTCCAGGGATCCCTTCCTTCACTTGTGCTGTTTCATGAATGTCTCAGTTATGAATAGATTGTCTTTTATGTACCAGAAATTCCTTAGTATTTTCTTCTCTTCTGACATTTCTTCTCTTCTTGTGACCATCAGTGTGATTAATTGAATTGTATATTTCTTCTGATGATTCAAAGCTAACTGTTGGGTGAGAAGGGGTAAGTGCAGAATTTACCTGCTGACTTGGGCATAGCTGATTCTCACTGAGACAGAACTCTGGCAGCAGTAAGAATGAGTGGCTGGAATATAAGACTGGGGGTGAGAAACAGTGGCTGTTGTGACAATCCAGATGAGAAATGGTGAAAACCAGAATTAGAGCCACATCAGTGACATGAAAAGGAGGGAACATACTGTCCCCTGTTTTTTTTTTTTTTTAATATTTTTTTTTATTTATTTCTAGGAGAGAGAGAGAGACAGCGTGAGCAGGGGAGGGTCAGAGAGAGAGGGAGTCACAGACTGAAACAGGCTCCAGGCTCTGAGCTGGCAGTCAGCACAGAGCCCGACGCGGGGCTCGAACCCACGAACCGCGAGATCAATGACCCAGCGAAAGTCGGACGCTCAACCGACTCTGCCACCCAGGCGCCCCTACTGTCCCCTGTTTTTGAGGAAATTTACCATATTGGTGGGGAGACAAAACACAACCTGAGTTTTCAGCTCTTAGATCATATAAAGATCACACAAAGAGTAGTATCTCCAATTTCACTGGTTTCCCTACCAGGTCAAATAAGATCTCTACCCTGGACAAAGTTTCCCTTTGTTATCCATAGAGTTGCAAGGGGTGGCTCCCATGTGCTCACAATGTGTCTATCCCTGCCAGACACCATTGCTCCACAGAGTGGCTTGAAATAATGCCCAAGCTGTGATCAAGCTGGAGCCCTTGACAAACCAAGCTTTCTTATTAGGTCTCCTTAGAATGAGTTCTTACCCAATGGGCACCCTCCTACACTGTTGGTGGGAATGTAAGCTAGTGCAACCCCTCTGGAAAACAGTGTGGAGTTTCCTCAGGAAACTAACAATAGAACTCCCCTATGACCCAGCAATAGCACTGCTAGGAATTTACCCAAGGGATACAGGAGTGCTGATGCAGAGGCACATGTACCCCAATGTTCATAGCAGCACTCTCAACAATAGTCAAAACGTGGAAAGAACCTAAGTGCCAATCAACTGATGAATGGATCAAGAAGATGTGGTATATTTATACAATGGAATACTGCATGGCAATGAGAAAGAATGAAATCTGGCCATTTGTAGCAACGTGGATGGAACTAGAGGGTGTTATGCTGAGCGAAATAAGTCAGGCAGAGAAGGACAAATACCATATGTTTGCACATATAGGTGGATTAGGAGGAACTTAAAGGAGGACCATGGTGGAGAAGAAGGGGAATAGTTGGGAGATGGAGGAGGCAAACCATGAGAGACTCTTGAATGCTGAGAACAAACTGAGGGCTGATGGGGTTGGGGGGGGTTATGGGCATGAAGGAGGGCACTTGTGGGGATGAGCACTGGGTGTTATATGGAAACCAACCTGACAATAAACTATTTAAGGAAGAAAAAAATAAAAAATCTGAAAATCTAAATCAAAAAAAAGAATGAGTTCTTACCCAAAGAACTTCAGATCTCATGTAAATAGATGTCTGGTATGATACTATTCTGCCCAACCCCACTGGATTTACATGGGCATAGCTGAATCCCCTTCAGTTCAAACTGTGACCTCTTGCCTCACCTCCGAAATACACATTTAAAATTATACAAAATAGAGATGATAGGAAAGATATGGCTCTTAGTGAACATGTACATTATATGTGGAATTGTAAGAAACTGATTACTAAAAAATAGCCTCAACTTTGAATCTGAATAAAAAGGAAACTATCAGAAACAAATCAATGAAAACAAAGTGGCAGAGACAATGTAGGTCCTTCCACTACATAAAGACATAAATCTGATGACAACATTCGGTGCTACTAACTTCATCTTACAGAGGACGATATAACATGCCCAAGCTAGGGAAAGTGCTCAAGGCACACCTTTTTTTTTTTCTTTTTTCTTTTTTTTTTTTTTTACAAATAGTTTATTGTCAAATTAGTTTCCACATAACACCCAGTGCTCATCCCCACAGAGTGCCCTCCTCCATGCCCATCACCTCCTACCCCTACATCCATCTCAGTTCTTGTCAGCAAAAGTTCTCAGTTTTTGTCAGCATTCAAGAGTCTCTCATGGTTTGCCTCTCTCCCTTTCCCCACCATTTCCCCCTTCTTCTCCCCCTTGTTCCTTAGTTAAGTTCCTATACTTGCAAACATATGATATTCGTCCTTCTCTGCCTGACTTATTCACCAGCATTAACACCCTCAAGGTCCACATCCATGTTGCTACACATGGACAGAATTCATTCTTTCTCATTACATGTAGTATTCCATGGTACAGATAAACCACATCTCTTGATCCATTCGTCCGTTGATGGACACTTAGGCTCTTTCCATGTTTATTGTGAGAGTGCTGCTATGAACATTGAGGTCATGTGCTCATCAGCATTCCTATATCCCTTGGGTAAATTCTCAAATGCTATTGCTGGGTCATAGGGAGTTCTAGTGTTAATTTTCTGAGGAACCTCACACTGCTTTTCAGAGGGGCTGCACCAGTTGCACCACCAACAGTGTAAGAGAGTGCCCGTTTCTCCACATCCTCACCAGCATCTCGTGTTCTCTGATTTGGTCATTTTAGCCACTCTGACTGGTGTGAGGTGGTATCTCAGTGTCGTTTTGATTTGTATTTCCCTGATGAGGAGGGATGCTGAGCATCGTTTCATGTGTTTGTTGGCCATCTGTATGTCCTCTTTGAGAAGTGTCTGTTCATATCTTCTGCCCATTTCTTTACTGGGTTCTTTGTTTTTGGTGTGGAGTTTCGTGAGTTCCTTATAGATTCTGGATATCAACCCTTTATCTGATATGTCGTTTGCAACTATATTTTCCCATTCTATTGGTTGCCTATTAGTTTTGTGGGTTGTTTCCTTTGCCGAAGGCACACCTTTTAAATTTGGTCTTAAAACCCTTAAAGAAAGGATCACCTCATCTGAAAGTCTTGCCTCTCTGCAAATAGTAGTGTCCCAGGAAAACCTCTGAATTACACATATTTCCCTCAAGTTGGACATAGCCTGTTGGGCATTAGGTGGAAGAGGGATTAGTTCAAAATAGCCAAAAGATAAGTTGGAAACTCTCACTTTTGCTTGCCTCTCTGCCTCATCTTCCTATCTAGCAGAGATCTCTCCTTTTCTCCCTGCAATGTTCATCCCAGGACAATTGTTCGTGCTCTCTGACAGTCCATAATAGCTCCAGCCCAGCTGTCAGGAAAAACAAGCCCGGTTTACACAGCACCTGAAAGATAGCACACTTCCACAATTCCTTGGAGAAGGTGAGAAAGGGGCACAGGAATCATTTCAAGCTGTTGCAGCCCTAGCCCACATTTACCAATGGAACTGCTACTGAATGAAAGTCAAACTTGCTTTGTTCTCAGTCCATGGCTTCCTTTTAAACATCTGCTTTAGAATCAAGCAGTGAAGAGAGGAGGGAAGGACTCAAAGCAAGACTCAGAAAGCATATTGGGGGAAAAGTGGGGAAAACGGCTTTCATTTTTCCTATGGCAGACAGAAGAAGAGGAAGCATTTTCTTCCAATTTGTTGATCTTAGCTCTTCAGAAAATCTTTCAGGAATAGAGCTTTGTCTCCTTTCTGTACTTAAGGAGAGCTGTTTCCTAGGTGAAATAAATTGATCACATTGAAGAAGCCAGTTTAACATTTTTAGACAAGTTTAGATCAAAGAAGCCAATCTGACACAAATGTTCTATATAAATCATGTGAGAAAATACAAACTTTTTGGTTTAGGCCAGTTTATTGTTTTCCATATGAAAATGCAGCAAGCAATTCTTTAAATTGTTTTTGTAGACATAAAATAAATAAAACAATAAAACATGAATCAAACAATGTTTTTTGGAGGGTGACTTTCTATATTATATGGAGTTATACTGAAAGAGAAACAAAAGCCTGCTATTCCTACAGCACTCTTGTATAGGTATTGCATTATCATATATAATGTACAAGTTACATATATAGAAAAACCCCCACAGAAATACAAATTGCTGGAGTATTGTTGAGAGTAAATTATATTTTAAATTCTTAGCAAATGTTAGCTAACTGGCCACCCACCACCAACTGAGAAGCACTGGAGAAACTAACATCCACATGGACTAAAAGTGTGAATGGAATAAAGCCAGCCTGGTATTGGTCCTGTATTCACTAGGGTCCAGTCAGGAAAGAGAAATATACCAGATATTTTAGCAAGAAGAATTTGACACAAGGAATAGCTAACCAGGTATTGGAGAACTGGAAATGAAACAGGGTCTACCCTGAGGTAACACAGAGATGTGACTGCAAAGAACAGCCCCCACCCCTAGAGCAAGGGCAACAAAAGAAAGAGTTCAGAAGTATTAAAACTCAGAAGCTTGAAGAAGGGACCCCACAGAGCTGACATCCAGATCTCTGAGGAGGGGGTGCTGCCTGGCTGAGCTGTCTCCTCCCAAGGGGTGCACTGAGGTTGAAAGAATCGCCTCCTGCTGGAATCAATGGTCACTGACAAGGTGAACCATTGCAGATGGAACACTGACAGGAACAGGAAGAAGCAAGTCTCAATTTCCAGTCTCTTTTAGTGGCCCCTTTAGACAGAGTGTAAAAGAGATCCTGTTGGCAAAGAAGTTTGCAGGGTCTGAGCCGCAGCATCACAGAGCAAAGTGTAGGAAGAATGGGGTTAAAGGTCAGTGACAATGTACCAGCCCAGCCTTGTCCCACATTTTTAAAGCATTCTAATATGCTTAATCTTATATTTCATGCTTGTAGAAAATTTCCAATGCAATTATATTATTGCACCAAATCATGTGCATCCACCTATGTGAAATAGCTCAAGGGGAACCTAGGTGGTTCAGTCTGTTGAGTACACGGTTAAGGCCATGATCTAGTGGTTTGCAAGTTCAAGCTCTGCACCAGGCTCTGCACTGATGGTATGGAGCCTGCTTAGGATTTTCTTTCTCTCCCTCTCTCTCTCTGTCTCTCTGCTCCTTCCTCACTTGCACATTCTCTCTCTCTCAAATAAGTGAATGAACTTAAAAAAAATAATTTAAGAAAAGAGCTCAGGAAGGGATTAAAGGAAGATGAGATATTGCCCCATCATAAATAGAAGAGCTATCCTGGGATTGTATTTCCGTGAGACACTGTTTTCGTCTTTAACATTTGCCTTAGACTTTTCCATGTAACTTTGTGTCTGGAGTTAAGGAGAGCCCAGTAACTTAAACTTTCATTAGCATTTGTTTATAAAAATTGGCTTCCAGGCTACTGAAAAAAAATTTTTTTCTTGGTTCTCTAGAATCACCCCTCCTCCATTTTTTTTAAAGACATGTTTACTCATGAAAGAAATGGATGCTGTTGACAAGGCTGCAGCCAGTAGTGGCAGCCCCAACCTAGTTCATCTTACAGGTTAAAATTTTTTTGTCACCCACGAGGATGGAAGTTCTAAGACCCTAACATGTCATCCCAAACTCACCTCACAGAAATTTATAATGAATAAAATCTTTTTTTAAATGTCTTCTAATATATAATGCTATCAAAGACATTGCCAATATTGAGAGAAGAAAGCAATGGGTACAACACAATCTCATTTTTTGTGAAAATATGTATAGAAAAAAGACCAGAAGAAAATATACCAATATTGAGGGATTATGTTAACTTTTACTCTTCTCTATTTTCTTATTTACATATTATAAATAACAATGTGATAGTAATATAGCTATTTGTGGAGTGCATTTTATGTGCCAGGTGTCATCTACTATTGAGACATCTTAAGTCTTAGTTGTACCATTTTACTTGGGGAAGAAATGAAACCTTGGACTCGTAATTTGCCCTGATTCTTCAGCTAGTGAAGACAGAGAGGGATCCCAGTCACAGTCTATCAGCCTCACAAGTCTCCACACTTAATTACATGTATAGCTTTTGGAAGGAGAGGGAAAGAACAATTTTTTAAAGAATTTTGGTGAATAAATACAAATTTTAGCTAAATGAAATAGACCATTTACTTTATTAACATTATATATTTATATATATAATGCAGAGAATATATAAATGATATATATAATGAAATATTACTCAGTTATTTAAAAAAAGAATGAAATCTTACCATTTGCAACAACATGGATGGAGCTAGACAGTATAATGCTAAGCAAAATAAGTCAATAAGAGAAGGAAAAATATCATATGATTTCACTCATATGTGGAATTAAGAAACAAAACAAATGAACAAAGGAAAAAAAGAAAGAAGAGAGAGAAACCAAGAAACAGACTCTTAACTATAGAGAACAAATTGATGGTTATCAGAGGGAGGTGGGTGAGGGGATGGGTGAAATAGATGATGGGGATTAACGAGGGCATTTATGAGGAGCATTGTGTGATATATGGAACTGTTGAATCACTATATTGTACACCAGAAACTAACATAATGCTGTATGTTAACTCTACTGGGATTAAAATTAAAACTTAATTAAAAAAAAAAACTACAAAAGTTCACTCAAAAGAAATAAATAGGACATCACTGGGAATGGATGAGTATGAACCTCCAAAAATCCTCTCCTCTTTTTTAAAAATATTTATTCATTTTTGAGAGAGAGATAGAGTGCAAGTGAGGGATGGGCAGAAAGACAGGGAGACACAGAATCCAAAGCAAGCTCCAGGCTCTGAGCTGTCAGCACAGAGCCCGATGCGGGGCTCGAACCCACCAGTGGTGAGATCATGACCTAAACCAAAGTCGGACTCTTAATCGACTGAGCCACCCAGGTGCCCCAAATCCTCTCCTCTTAAAAAGCAACAAGAATATTGGCAAAAAAAAATCAAAATTTTGGGGCCTGAGAGGCTCAGTCGGTTAAGCTTCCAACTCTTAATTTTGACTCAGGTGACGATCTCATGGTTCAGGAGATCAAGCCCCACATCAGGCTCCAAGCTGACAGCACAGAGACTACTTGGGGTTCTCTTTCTCTCCCCTCTCTCTGCCTGCTCCCCCTGCTCACGTGCACTCTCTCTCAAAATAAATAAACTTTTTTAAAAAATCAACATTTCAGTGCTATGGAAATAACCAAAGGCTTGTTATAATCTGCAGAACATTTATTCAAGAGAAAAGGCTGAATATCAGTAAGAACAGTGAGCTTTGTAGCATTTTAACTTGCCCTATTTCCCAGCCACCCCCTCCTTTCCACAGTTGTGCAGTAGCCTTATAAACTTAACAGCCCACAATTATACCTGAAAGTCACTAGAGAGGACAGAATAGGTTTGAAGCTCCTCGAAAGCCCCACTCCAAGAAAATTATCATTATTGTACCTGTCTTGTGGTTCCATTGAAGACCCCACTCACAAGGTTTGTCTTTATTTGACCTGACTCAGAGCTTACCTACTGCAAACAGTCTTTTTTCCCAGGGCATTTGTCAAGAAAAGTCAGCAGCAATTGTTTGACATCATGGCTGCCTGATCCAGTAGATCACAGTTGGCCACAACATATGCTAATCGAAAAGCTTAAAAGGAAATCTGGGGAATGATGTCATAGGAGATATTATGGACTGAATTGTATCTCCCCAAAATTCATATATTGAAGTCCTAACCCCAATACCTTGGCTTGTGTGTTTGGAAATGGAGCAAAAGGGAAAAAAAGAGAGAGAGAGAGAGAGAGAACAAGACAACCAAGAAACAGACTCTTAACTATGGAGAATAAAGTAATGTTTACTTGAGGGAGGTAGATGGAAGGATGGGTGAAATCAATGATGGAGATGAAGGAGCACAATTGTGATGAACACCAAGTGTTATATAGAAGTGTTGAATCACTGTATTGTACACCTGAAACTAATATTATATTGTACGTTAACTGTATTGGAATTTTTTTAATTTATTTTAAAAATTATTAGGTGTCTGGAGCGTCTAAGTGGCTCAGTAAGTTAAGCATCCAAGTTCAGCTCAAATCATGATCTCACAGTTCATGGGTTCAAGCCCTGCATCAGGCTCTGTGCTGACAGCTCAGAGCCTGGAGCCTGCTTCTGATTCTGTGTCACCCTCTCTCTTTTCCCCTCCCCAACTCACAGTCTGTCTCTCTCAAAAATAAATAACATTAAATAAATAAATAAATAAATAAATATTATTTGTCTTACTGGTTTATTATGTCTGGCTCCTGTAACTGATCACTCTCCAAAAAGTTTGGCTACATTAATTATCATTTAATTTTTAAGTGTGTAATTGGAAGCTAATTCCAAAGCCAGCTATTGCTACCAATTAAGCAGAAAGCTGGGGAGCCCTTTTTTTCCCAGGAGTGTCTTTGTTCCCACTGAGATGCTGAGCATAAGACAGCTAAGGATCAAAAGATAAATCTTGACAAGCTAATTAATAATAATTGACTTGTTCAGAAATTATTTCTCAACCCAGGATATTAAATTGATTATAATAAACATCTGCAACTTTCCCACCACCTCTCTCATCCACTCATCCATCTGTCTAAATTCTGTTGGATTTATGAATTTTTATTATAATCATACATGTACTAAGGACTTTTAACTTAATCAGAAGCACACACATTAACATGAATTTATTTAAAACAAAAATATTGCCTTTTTGTCATCTTTCTTCATTAATTCCTGACTGGTTCAAGTTAATAACATTAATGCAAAATACATCTTTAGTTCTTTGCAGACATCAAATAGACTGAGAAAAAAAGCATTACATTAGCATGCCTAAAGCATTTCATATTCAGTCATAGAGAAATGAATAGAAGCAGTTTGAAAATGAGAAGAAAGCAGCAAGTGGGGAATGCAACTCTGAACATTCTCTGTGCTCATTCTCAGTCAGAGTTGATGGAAATGAATACTGCACCATACTCAGCCCCAGATAATAGATGAACCTGCTTCCATCTCACTGTTAGAGAGACAGTGGCTTTTTTTTTTTTTCTGATTCACTAGTAGCAAGAAAATGTCTAATTGCATTTTACCTCTTTCTTTACCTTCTTAAGAGCTTAAATAAAATGCTCCATCAGTTGGGGCCTCTTTGTGACATAAGGTATACTCTTTAAGAAATTGTTTAATAATAAACTCTTTGAAAATCTTGATTCATGTCTGAAGAAAGGTACTAAGCCATAGCAACATCTGTTGGTGGCAATTGCTGGCCAGCTATTGGTGAATGAGATATGGTCTAACGAGATATGGTCTCGTGCTGGTTTATACTAGTTCTAAGGATCCACTCCCTCTGTCCGCTAGCTCACAGGCTGAGCCCTTCTCTCTTCTGTGGGTGGAAATGTGCTTCCCTATTATGCTGACCCAGGAAGTTTACTAAATTTAGCTTAAGGCTTTATTCACATTGTGGACTACACAATAAATGTACAACTTCTATTCTGTCATTGAGAATAGGTGGAAATTTTAATTCAGCAAATATTATTGAGAATATAATTTGTGTAGTGACTTGCAAGGATGCTATAGGGCGTTGTAAAGAGAAATAAGGCTTCATGATTTTCTTAATCTTTTCTTAAGTTTAAAAAAGCCATGTATGTGGGGCGCCTGGGTAGCTTAGTTGGTTAAGTGTCCAACTTTCCCTTGAGTCATGATCTTGTGGTTCGTGGGTTCAAGCCCTATGTCAGGCTCTGTGCTGACTGCCAGTTCAGAACCTGGAGCCTGTTTCAGAGTCTGTGACTCCTTCTCTCTCTGACCCTCCCCTGCTCACGCTGTCTCTCTCTCTCTCTCCTAGAAATAAATAAAAATTTTTTAAAAAGCCATGTATGTGAAAGCATTTTTATAAGATGTAATATAAAATTACAATTAATTTACTGAAGACTTAAAAGTTATACATGAGAGACTGCAAATTAATGGCCCATTGACTTTTTTATTTTTGGTTTGGCATGCAGATGGTTCTAAAAATAAGAAAATATAGGAGCACTTAGATGGCTCAGTTGGTTGAGCATCTGACTCTTGATTTCAGCTCAGGTCATGATCCCAGGTCATGGAATGGAGCCCCACATTGGTCTCAGCACTGAGCATAAAGCCTGCTTAAGATTCTCTCTCTCTCTCTCTCTCTCTCTTTCTCTCTCCCTCTCTCTCTCTCCCCCGCCACCGCTGCCCCCTCCCTACTCACACGTGTGCACTCTCTATACATAAAATTAAAATTAAAAAATTAAATTAATAAAAATAGAACATTTAAAATAAAAATCCATATTTTCAGTTTCTCTTAAATAATAAGACCTTACCTGCTGGCCCCACAAACTCACATGGCAATGATGGGCTCAGCTAAAGAGCAGCTGGTCCTTAGAGAGATCATGGACTCTCTAGCTTGCAGTATACCAACTACTCCCTATTCTCTTAACCCAAACTACTCCAATCACATTACTGCTCCACTGTGGGGTTTGGTGATCTCTGTGTTAAGTGGTCACCAAGTAAGGAATGGTCCCATCTGCCCAGCCATCATCAGACATCAAAGTAACCCCAGCCAGATCCTAAGCCAATGGTAACCAGCCTAGCAATGCAGTGGGAGCTCCGTCCTGACCGGTGATTGGAGTTTGGTGAGTCTGTGATTTACTTAAACCTGAGTGGCCGAATCTCTGTTGCTTATGCACACAATTATGCTGAGTGGACTCACTTCAGATTTCTGACCACAAATCTCAAACAGGCCTACAATTGCCAGAAAATTTTACTTTGTTTTCTTGGTAATTACTCTCCTGCTTTCTCAGTTCTTTATATCCATCTTCATCTTCTTTTCGATTGCCAGCACCCCCTTAACCACACCTTGTAATCATTCTCACCAATTCCACCAGTCTTTCTGTAGTTGAACCCATGCCTCATGTTCCTTCTATTACAGTAGAAGTGTCCCTGCTCCTAAATCCAACGCTCATCTAAGCACACAATCCCACCCCCTCCAGCTTTCTCAAAGACAGTGCTGCTTCAATTATTCCCTCTCTTCCAGTACCATCAGTTTCATTTACATTGGTGTGATCTCTCTTTTAAAAATAAAAATAAACATATAAATAAATTTTAAAACATCTCACTTCATCCCATGTACTGTTCCAGCTACCATCTCATTTCCATAGTCTATTCAAAACAAAACTCCTCCAAAGTTTCTCTACCTTCTAAACCTTCCACTGTTTCCTCAATTCACTCCCATCAGGAAATAGTTTGTGACACCACCAAAGAGATGGTTTCAATTAAAACCACCCCCTGATGATCTCATCTTGTCAAAACCAATGTTGAATTCCAAGTAGTCAACTGACCTGATTTTTCAGTAAGAGTTAACAGAATTAAGCGCTCCCTCTCTAGGCTTCTCTGATACCTCACTGATCTAATATTCTTCTCATTCATTGCCTACTCTTTCTCATTTCTTTTTCTCTACTCCTGGACCTATAAATGGTGAGAAGTCCCAAGGCTCAGTTCTCTAGGTACACTTCCCCATTTAGTTCTATGGATTCAGATATCATTTATATGCTAATAACCCTCAAATGTATATTCCCCTCACCAGCTATCTCTCCTGACCTCCAGACTTACATATTCAACTATCTACTAAACATATCACTTTGGATGCCTAATAGGTACCTAAAACTTACTATGGATAAAACTGAAAAGTTGATTCTCCCACATCAAAATTTAAAACTATACCTAGATTCAAATATAGATGAATATACAGAGATGTAAGTAGAGAAATAGACATAGATAAAGCTATATCTATATACACATTCCCACCACCAACCCTTCCCCATTCATTTATTAAAATATTGGGGTGCCTGGGTGGATCAGTCAGTTGGATGTTCAGCTTTGGTTCAGGTCATGATTTCAGAGTTTGTGGATTTGAGCCCTGCATCAAGCTCTGTCCTGACAGCCCAGAGCCTTGAGCCTGCTTTGGATTCTGTGTCTCTCTCTTTCTCTGCCCCTCCCCTGCTCATGCTCTGTCTCTGTGTCTCAAAAATAAATAAACATTAAAATAAATAAATTATCACCTATAGCACCTATCATCTTTCAGATATGTTCTAAGTACTTGAGATACAAAATAAGGAAAGCTTACACTCTATAAACACACCAATATCCATCCAGTTGATTAAGCCAAAAAGCAGGATGCATACTTGATTTTTCTTCCTCTCATACGTTTCATATACTTGTCAGCTTTAACTCCCAAAAAGCCCAACTCCAACCACATCCCACCAACTCTCTTGCCACAACCTAAATCCAAGCCATCATACTCTGCCACCTGGGTCTCTGTCCTAATGGGTCTTCCTAACTGCAGTCTTCCCCTTACTTTCCATTCACTACACTGAAGCCCTAACAACTCTTCTAAAGCATGAATCAGATCACATAGCTCCCCTGTCTAAGCTTCCCTAGGTTTTGCATTACTTCTAAGAAAAAATACAAACTCCTTATCATGCCCACCAAGTTCTGTATGATCTGGCTCCTGTTTGTTCAGATGGGGAAACTTAGAGATTGAGTAAACTAAGATCACACTGCTAGCAAGTTGTAGACCCAGGTAGTCAGGCTCTAGAGCCTCCTTTATTGCTACACTATACTGTCTCTCTGGATACCTTTTGCTTATTGGATGGCACCTGCCCCACAATCAAACTCCATTGTGTGTGACCACTTGTCTTGGATGACCTTCTTAAACCATGTCTTTTTAGAACACAGCCCTCATTCCCTTCTCCAGTTTTAGCCAGCTCTTTTTCCCCGGCTGCATCTAGGTCTGGTACCTTTCACAGTTAACTTAGATGGACCCTAATCTTAGACTCAGAGACTCAGATACCAAACCCTGAGTGCTAATAATCATTTATTTCTAGAAACTTCAGCTTTTAATGTCCATGACTGATTCTGTACTTTTCATTTAGATTCCAAAGAGTGAGAATCTGAGAGACCTTTTCCGCCAAGTCAAAATAGAGGTTGTTGACCAGCTATAGATTGTGTCCTGGATCAGATGTCTTAAAGTCTTCTGCATCCAGCCAACAGATGGAGAAAAACAGAGTATAGTCATATTCATTTCATAGTCTTGGCCCAGAAGTAACACACATCAGTTTCAATAATATTGCATTGGCAAGAACTGGTCAAATGCATACTTAGATGCATTTATGATCTTACCACAGCAATTGTTACAAATTTGAACAACTCCCTTAATTATTTTATTTCATGACTTAATAACTTTAATCATAACTTGTTTCCATGAGGTTAATTCTTATTTAATAATCCAGATGTTGCCCTTCAGTAAAGTTCTTTTATTATCAACTAGTAAATGGTAAAGGGAGTTGCCATTTTGTGGACCTTTGGTTAATGAAACAGCGGTTCAAAGACTATTTGACCTACTGATCCTGGTCAGATTTATCAATTTGATATTTGGTAAAGAACTACAAGAGACCTGTCACATGATAAATGTTTACTTTTAACTTCTTTTTATTATGTATTCCATAATACCAATAGCACTGTCTAAATACCACATTTAAAAGGCAAAAACAAGCTTCTGCACAGCAAAGGAAACAACCCAGAAAATTAATAGGCAACCAACCGAATGGGAAAAGATAGTTGCAAATGACATAACAGATAAAGGGTTGATATCCAGAATCTACAAGGAACTCACCAAACTACACGCCCGAAAAACAAACAACCAAGTGAAGAAATGGGCAGAAGATATGAACAGACACTTCTCCAAAGAGGACATCCAGATGGCCAACAGACACATGAAACGATGCTCAGCATTGCTCCTCATCAGGGAAATACAAATCAAAACCACACTGAGATACCACCTCACGCCAGTCAAAGTGGCTAAAATGAGCCAATCAGAGAACTCTAGATGCTGGCGAGGATGTGGAGAAACGGGCACCCTCCTACACTGTTGGTGGGAATGTAAACTGGTACAGCCCCTCTGGAAAACAGTGTGGAGGTTCCTCAGGAAACTAACAATAGAACTCCCCTATGACCCAGCAATAGCACTGCTAGGAATTTACCCAAGGGATACAGAAATGCTGATGCATAGGAGCACATGTACCTCAATGTCCATAGCAGCACTCTCCACAATAGCTAAAACCTGGAAAGAGCCTAAGTGTCCATCAACAGATGAATGGATCAAGAAGATGTGGTTTATCTATACCATGGAATACTACATGGCAATGAGAAACAATGAAATCTGGCCATGTGTAGCAACATGGATGGACCTTGAGGGTGTTATGCTGAGCGAAATAAGTCAGGCAGAGAAGGACAAATATCATATGTGTGCACGTATAGGAGGATTAGGAGGAACTTAACAGAGGACCAAGGGGGAGAAGGAGGGCGGAAATGCTGGGGAAAAGGGAGAGAGGCAAACCATGAGAGACTCTCGAATGCTGACAAAAACTGAGGACTGGTGGATGTGGTGGGGAGGAGGGGTGGGCATGGAGGAGGACACTTGTGGGGATGAGCACTGGGTGTTATGTGGAAACTAATTTGACAATAAACTATTTGTAAAAAAATAAATAAATAAATACATAAAATAAAAGGCAAAAACAAAAAATCAAGTCACTTTTACTGGTCATTGTTCTTTCTGTCATATATACCCATCTCCTGATTGTAATGGCAGGAGAAGAATCTTAATTATATCACATTTTCATAAATAATTCTAAGACTCTGTAATAGTGGGACTTTTTATTAAGGTAAATATTCATATTGTTAAAGGCAATTTTCTGAACAAGGAAACCATGTATCTAACTGTAGTAAGTCTCCTTTTAAAGCCACATTAAGCTTTCTGACTAAAAGTTGTTTTTAAGTTATACGTTGTGGAAGAGTTAATATTAGTTCTTGAAAATTATCATGTATTGGGGTGCCTGGGTGGTTCAGTTGGTTAACTGACTCTTGGTTTCTGTTCAAATCATAATCTCATGTCTGTGATATCAAGCCCCACTCTGGCTCCACATTAACAGCACAGAGCCTGCTTGGCTCTCTCTCTCCCTCTCTCTCTCCCCCTCACTCCCACTCACTCGCTTGTTCTCTTTCTCTCTCTCTCTCTCTCTCTCAAAATAAATATACAAACTTAAAAAAAAAGTTTGAAGATTGGGTGCTCTTACCTCATTCCTTTTGACAGTTAAGCATAATTAAGTACACAGTGATTTTTTTTAACTTTATTTCTTTTGATAGAGCACACAAGCAAGCGTGAGCAGAGGAGGGGCAGAGAGAGAGGGAGAGAATCCCAAGCAGATTCCTGCTATAAGCACAGCTTGAACCCATGAACCATGGAATCATAACCTGAGCCGAAATTAAATCACCCAGATGCCCAACACTGTGTTTAAACTCATACAACACCTCTCCCAAAAACCACTGCTAGCATTTCCTCTGGGGAAGTAGATTGTTTTATCATTTTATTCTAAAGCAAGTGAAAATTATTTCTGGCTTACTTAACAAATACAATCAGAGTATCTCATGCCGTACTACCTGATTCGGATATATGATTTGTAATCTATGAAGCGATGCACCAATCATCCTTGATATTTGGCCAAATCTCTGTTTGTTTGTTTGTTTGTTTGTTTGGCTCCAGGCTTTGGAAGTTTGAAGAGCCAAATGCCCATTTGAGCATCAGTTCAGTTATCCCTGAATTTGTGCCTAGTCAATGATCACAAGATGACATAGGTTAAAATATCTAGCCAGCATGACAACATCAGTAATAGCTACGAGGCATGTCATTCTGATTTATCATTATTATCTGAATTTTTACTTCCAAATATAGATAAAACTTTTAGATATAAATTAAAGTGAAAATCTCTTTATATGCTTTTATGCTGAAATTCTATGTAGTTAGTCCAAAAATGTATGTAATTGCAAAAATAAAACTCTACAATAATTAATGATAATTGAGTAGGCTGTTAATATTACATATCAAAATAATTAAGGACATTCCAATATCAAAACTGACAAGGAAATTGATTTATAGTTAATGTAAATATTAGGAGTGTGTTGACTAAATAATTTAGTAAAAATATTATATCATTTTTGAGCCAACAAATGTTCAAAAACTTAAATAATAATGAATGAAGAGTAGATATACAATATAATCTAGGGGCGCCTGGGTGGCTCAGTTGCTTAAGCATTTGACTTCGGCTCAGGTCATGATCTCATGGTTCATGGGTTCGAGCCCTGAATCGGGCTCTGTGCCGGCAGCTCAGAGCCTGGAGCCTGCTTCAGATTCTGTATCTCCCTCTCTCTCTGTCCCTCCCTTGTCTGCTCTCTCTCTCTCTCTCTCTCTCTCTCAAAAATAAAGAAAACATAAATTTTTTTTTTAAAAAAAGATATAATCTAATTGTTTAGTATTTAAGCAGGAATAATATAGAACATAAATGTTAGAAAGGTATTTAATTTATACTTCTAAAAATGTCATTCAGCTCCCGAGTTTTTTAATAAAAAGTGCTTTTTAGAATTTTTTTTGAGAGAGAGAGACAGCATGAGCAGGGGAGGGTCTGAGAAAGAGGGAGACACAGAATCCGAAGACAGGCTCCAGGCTCTGAGCTGTCAGCACAGAGCCTGACACGGGCCTCAAACCCATGAACCATGAAATCCTGACCTGAGCCTAATTCGGATGCTCAACCGACTGAGCCACCCAGGTGCCCCTAGAATTCTTTTTTTTTTTTTAATATTTTTATTTTATTCTCAGAGAGAGAGAGACAGCATGAGCAGGGGAGGGTTAGAGAGTGAGGGAGATACAGACTCTGAAATAGGCTCCAGGCTCTGAGCTGGCAGTCAGCACAGAGCCCGACGCGGGGCTCGAACCCACGAACCGCGAGATCATGACCTAAGTGAAAGTCGGACGCTTAACCGACTAAGCCACCCAGGCGCCCTGAGAATTCTTTTTTTTTTTTTTTTTTTTACAAATAGTTTATTGTCAAATTAGTTTCCACATAACACCCAGTGCTCATCCCCACAAGTGCCCTCCTCCATGCCCATCCCCCTCCCCCCACATCCATCAGTCCTCAGTTTTTGTCAGCATTCAAGAGTCTCTCATGGTTTGCCTCTCTCCCTTTCCCCCACCATTTCTCCTCTTCTTCTCCCCCTTGTTCCTCAGTTAAGTTCCTCCTAATCCTCCTATACGTGCAAACATATGATATTTGTCCTTTTCTGCCTGACTTATTTCGCTCAGCATAACACCCTCAAGGTCCATCCATGTTGCTACACATGGCCAGAATTCATTCTTTCTCATTGCCATATAGTATTCCATGGTATAGATAATGGAATCTATACACATCTTCTTGATCCATTTGTCCGTTGATGGACACTTAGGCTCTTTCCATGTTTTAGCTATTGCGGAGAGTGCTGCTATGAACATTGGGGTCCATGTGCTCCTATGCATCAGCATTTCTGTATCCCTTGGGTAAATTCCTAGCAGTGCTATTGCTGGGTCATAGGGGAGTTCTATTGTTAGTTTCCTGAGGAACCTCCACACTGTTTTCCAGAGGGGCTGTACCAGTTTACATTCCCACCAACAGTGTAGGAGCAGGCGCCCCTAGAATTCTTTACATCTTGTGACAATGAACTAAGAATGAACATAACTTTGTTACCTCAAATTTTCATGAAGACAAAAACTAGCAAAATCATATATGACAATGTCCATGACAAATTATCTTTTGTCCAGACATCATGAAGAATATAAAGAGCATGAAGGAGGAAGAAAGGAAAGACAGGAAAGTGTTAAAGAAAAATAAGATTAGACAAGTATTTCTTCTCTTCTACCAGCGTTACTCAGATGTGACAGTCTTACTTAGTATTACTAAGAAAGAAATATGCAGGATAAATCTCTACTGCATGCTAAAGTCAAAGATCATGTTCTCATTACTAAAAATTTTAATAATAAAATTTTAACAGTAACTGTTTTTATTATAAAATTCCAGAATTATCTTTTGGATGCCAGAAATTCATTCTGTTCAGCTTCAAGCAAATATTACTTTCCCACTCAGCTATTGGACATTGTGAATCTCTGTAACTATTGCCAGAGAAATAAATGAGTCCCAAAGAGGAAAGTCACAGGAGAAATATTATCCTTCTTTGTACGTGCACTTGGCTCCTAGCACCTGCTGAGGTGTATCTTAGAGTAACTGAGCAAGAAAGAAACTGCAATGCAGATAAAGATCCAGAAGAGTATTTCCTTCTCTTTGCAAGTCATTATGCAAAGAGGTAGAAATTTCCAGTTACAGGATCCTAAATAACCACCCACACTCAAAATACCTTTCACAAGAGGAATGAAGGAATCCAGGTGAGAGAGTACAATGAAAATAAGACACATTGAAGATGGTAGGAAGGTCAGTTTCACATTACCCACATCACCTCTGCTCCAAGCCTGCATAGAGAAGCACAGGGAGAGATACTCTCCATGTAGCAAAGGAGAGTGAAGTGAGTACCTGACCTTGCTGCAGACCCTATCCCAGGCCCTCCTGAATGAATCCTAGTGCAGGCCAACCCCTGAGCCCCAGGCTCTAGACCAGTCCCTGGGACCCCAGAATCCAGGCCCACCCCAGCTCTAAGCTATCACCCATGGACTCAGGCTCCACGACTGTCCTAACACAGCAGGCCAGGCTCTCTGGCCTCAAGTTCCAGTGGACCCAGGCTCCAGGCCCACCCCAGCAGACCTACAACCCGCCCACCACCCATACATAGATTCCAGGCCTGTCCTCAAGGGCCCAGGCACCAATCCTGACCCTTAGACCTAGATACCAGGTGGACTCCAGCGTACTTCGGCACCAGTCCAGCCCCTACAGACTCAGAACAAAGCCCATCTCCTTGCATCCAGGCTTCCAGGGCCCTGACTTCACGTGATCCGTCACAGAAATATAAAGGGTACAAGGTTTCAGTTACACAGGATAAACAAGTACTAGAGACCGTATGTATGTCATTTTGACTATAGTTAATAATACTGTATTGTATACTTAGAATTTGCTAAGAGAGTAGATCTTAAATGTTCTCACCACATATAAACTATGTAACTATGAAGTGACAGATGTGGTAATCTCACATTAGCTTGACTGTATCATTCCATCATGTATATACATATCAAAATGTCATGTTGTATACTTTAAATTTATACAATTTTTATTTATCAATTATACCTTAATAAAGCTGGAAAAAATTAAAAATTAAAAACAATATTTTTAAAGTCTCTATCAACAGATGGGTGGTAATGTAAAAAATAGAATACAAGGGGAAGAGAAGCTACACTTGCAGTAAAGA
Source organism: Proteles cristata cristata (assembly GCA_017311185.1). Classification (NCBI taxonomy): domain Eukaryota; kingdom Metazoa; phylum Chordata; class Mammalia; order Carnivora; family Hyaenidae; genus Proteles; species Proteles cristata. Next base: position 1,387,492 of record JAESUZ010000223.1, on the reverse strand, counting down.
AGGAATTCAGCATAAATTGTTGAAGAGGATAAATACAGGTGTCTCAGAAAGCTCAGAGAGCAAGTAAATAGTAGAGGTGACGCAAAGGCAGTACTACGATTGGGAAAGAATTTGAGTTTCTGCAGAAAGTCTGAAAGGCCAAGAAGGTAAAGTGACAAGTTGATTAAGTGAGAATTCTAAAACTGGGTCAGATTACAAGGGATACAGAAATGCTGATGCATAGGAGCACATGTACCCCAATGTTCATAGCAGCACTCTCCACAATAGCCAAAACATGGAAAGAGCCTAAGTGTCCATCAACGGACAAATGGATCAAGAAGATGTGGTTTATCTGTACCATGGAATACTACATGGCAATGAGAAACAATGAAATCTGGCCATGTGTAGCAACATGGATGGACCTTGAGGGTGTTATGCTGAGCGAAATAAGTCAGGCAGAGAAGGACAAATATCATATGCTTGCACGTATAGGAGGATTAGGAGGAACTTAACGGAGGACCATGGGGGAGAAGAACGGGGGAAATAGTGGGGGAAAGGGGGAGAGGCAAACCATGAGAGACTCTTGAATGCTGAGAAACAAACTGAGGACTGATGGATGTGGGGGGGGGAGGGAGGATGGTCACGGAGAGGGGCACTTGTGGGGATGAGCACTGGGTATTATATGTAAACCAACTTGACAATAAACTATTTGTAAAATAAATAAATAAATAAAATGCATAAACCTTAAAAAAAATGGGTCAGATTAGAACCTTAAAACAAGAAGTACACTGAGAAACTTAACTAATCTATCTATCTATTTTTGTTCTTAATTACCCAAATCCTTAACCTGGAATTCCTTTCATAATAGTGAAAGTCAGATTGTCAGGATGTGCGGTGTGACCGCGTGAGGAGACAGAGGAGGTGGAACATGACCAGAGGTGAAGAATGGACCCGTGCAGCCACAGCCACATGCCGAACTTGGCACCTCCTCCCTGAGAGATGGGAGAGTGCCTGCGGGAAGCCAAGGTGCTGTGGAAACAGGCAGAACAGTGGGGACTCCTGCTTGTCACACAGCAGCCTTGTGCACAGTGGGAGAGCAAAGCCATAGATAAGTTCTGGGTGACTGTCTCCAAGTCATCCAATGAGAAAAAAGAATCAGAGTCTCTGGGTAGAAGGAAAACAAAGATTGAGAAAGCCTCATGAACAAAACAGAAAGTGGAAGAGAGTGATACCGACTGTACTTAAGTGGGTATTTTTTTCTTTAAATGATGCTATCACTTACAATATTAACTATACTTTTGAATTCACTATACAAAATTATTATGTTTATTATTGACTCAAAGTTCTATGACTATAAAAAATAATAATAACAAAAATTAAATTTAAAAAACAGGCAGGATGTCTTCACCTCCCTGACACCATAAGCCCACCATTTAGGCCAATTGTTCAACTCTGAGGAAATAAAGCTGCCTCTTAAGCACCTCCCCCAAGACTCAGATTCAGTTCTTAGGAATGGGAACAGCCATTCAGAGGGCATCAATTACTCCAAATACATAAGGTCATGATGAAGCCCTCACACCAGTGATGCGTTTATTCCAAAGGTGACCACAGAACAGTCTGAGGGAGACAGGAGCAAGTTCTTGATTTTTCAAGGATGAATCTGGTGACCATGTGCAGGGCCACCTGGGAAGCAACACACAGGGAACAGACCTCAACCTGACTGTCTAGAGTCAAGTCTAGAGTCCAGCTTGGCCCAGCCTAGATCAGCCAACCCATAGCCAAGCTGCAGACCCGTGATCCTGGAAACAAAGATTTAGTGTTGTAAGCCACTGAAATTAAAGTTGATAGTTACATAGCAAAAATTAAATGTTATAATTCTCACATTCATATAAACCATTACCCAGTGTGGCAGGTTCTATAATGGTGGATTCTCGCACTGAAATTTTCTTAAGCAAAGAATCCTCTTTATCTAATTACTATAATTCAAAATGACTGGTTTGTGGCCTTCCAAAAGTGTGGAAATAGCTTGTCTTTTAAAGTTCTGTTTTCTCAACAAATATATGAGATTTGACTTAGGAAATAATATAAATGATTTCTTAACAACTTTTCCAGAATTTATGTATGTATCTAAATTATCATGAGCTTTCCAAGATTTTATTCCAGTAAGGCTGCCATGACTGAGAAGATTTTCAATTTTTTGTCATCACCATTACTTTTAGGGCCTATGGGGCATTTATTACCTCTATTTTCAGATGAAGGGACTGAGAACAGAGAGAGATAACATAATCACCATAGGCCAGTCACAAGCATCAGGACTTGAATGCAGGCAGCCTGGTGATAGGTCTGGTCTTCTTGACTACAATCCTATGCTCTCCCAACCAGAACTCCTAACCCAAAACTTTCCACTTGGATAAATTCCACTGTAGGCCATGATTAATGAGTAATTGGAACTGGATTTACCTTCACACCCTAAACCACTATGAAAACAGACAAAATAGGAGAAGCAATGTTTTTCGGGCACTGGACAATAGGCAGCATAAAACAATGATCCCAGTAAAAAGAGAAACATGTGAAGTAAGTCAATCAATTACAGCTCACAGCCTGGGGGAAACATCCAAACTGCAGCTCAGGTATGAGACACCCAAATTGAGCCCAACAGTTTCCCTGAGCTGTGGAGACAGAGTTCAGAGTTAGGGACTTGAAGATGGGTAGAACTCATACAGGAAGGTAGCAAAGTGGAGAGAGCTCAGAGATCTGTTGGGGATCCCCCTCTTTGGCTGAGTACTCAGAGCACATGCATGATGAAACTCCCAGAAGCCAAGAAACAACTGCTCCAAGGAGGAAGCAGAACAATTCCTGAAGGTCATATAGGACCAGAAATAGATAATGTGCTCCAGAGCCATGGTGAAAAGACCCCCTAATACACAGCCATCGAATGGAGTCCTTCAATAAGTATTCCTCAGTAATGAGGCCAAATTAGCCCTGCCTAAAGACTGGTCTAGACAAGCCTAACAAACCTTAAATGCCAGCTTCTAAAGGATCCAACTGTTTCCACGTACCCTAATTGCATCTAACAGCAAAACCCAAAAATATTTAAAATGATGCAAAATCTTTGGCACCCAAACACATAAAATTCACAATGTCCAGCATGCAATCAAAATTGCCAACACATAAATAAAATCACTCAGACCTAATAAAATGATGATGAAAGACCTTTAGTAAGTCCTAAAGGAAAATCACACAGAAAATATTCATTTTTCAGAATTATGAGAAAATTATCAGAGATCACATTTGAGGCAAAGGCAAGTCATTGGAAACAAACTGTTCTTTCTTGGGAGTTGTGACCAGGCTCATAACAGGAGAGGAGGGAATAAGAAAAATCAGCTGTGCCCAAGAAGGGACAGACCAACAACCTTCCCAGGATGAACCATGAAATTCCCTGAGTGGTAATGACAGTGGTAGTTCAGTAATTAACTGATTGATAATGAACTGGAAGAGAAGGACATAAAACAGAAAATAAATATCCATTAACTTGTTGGGAAAACGGACTTATGTGAGTGACAGGAAGCTAAAATCAGGAGCACCATGTCCACCAGTGCCGTTTACACGGTCCCCTTAGCAAGCGTACAATTGTTTCTTTGTTCTCCTCCCTTTTTCTTGGTTTCATGGAGAATCTCCAGGGGAGGGACCTCAGGGTTTCTGTTCCAGATGGAGACTTTCAGCAGCTAATTGACAAGAAGAGCCTTCGAAAAAGGAGTTAATATAATACTACTGTGTAGGAGTCAGGACATAAGAGATGCTCCATTCTCGTTACAATTTTCCTCATATGAATATAGAAACTTCCGGACTCCAGAAGAGAGGACTCTTGCATTATATCAACAATTCAATAATGCCTTCATGGACTCCCTGAATAGAATCCTTTTATGTGTGGGTAGACATTATCAAGAGCTCATAGCACTTCTGTGACCATCTCCTAAGAATATAAAATATTTAGCTTTCCTCCCTGCCTTTTTCATTTCATTTTTTAAAAATGTCTTCTAAAGGAAATAGCATAAGCCCTCTGTCAGACATTGATGAAGAGGTGCTTCCACTCACATTTGGCGTGGTACTGCTTTCATTTACTACCAGTGTGCCATGGGAGGAAAAACTCATTGTTGAATCCAAAAAGATGTCTCTGCAAACTATTATAAAAGGACTCTGGGGGCGCCTGGGTGGCTCAGTTGGCCAGGCGTCCGACTTCGGCTCAGGTTGTGATCTCACAGTTGGTGGGTTCGAGCCCTGCATCAGCCTCTGTGCTGAGAGCTCAGAGCCTGGAGCCTGTTTCACAATCTGTGTCTCCCTCGCTCGCTGTCCCTGCCCTGCTCATGCTGTCTGTCTGTCCCTCTCTCTCTCTCAAAAATAAATAAACATCAAAAAATCTTTAATAAAAAAAGAACTCTGTTCTGCCACTAGAATATTCAGTACAAACAGACATAACAAGTGAGGTGGGTGGCAAAACCGGGTAAATTCAAATGAGACGGTAACATTTTATACCCAATTGGTCACAAAGTGTTTTTAAAAAGCCTCTTCAGAAATGGACTACAGGTATAGATTAAAAGGTCAAAAAACTGCAGTGGTGCGCTCTACTGGGGAATTTCAGCAAGGAAGCATGCCAGAAGTCATTGGCTCACAGTCCAAAATACTGTCCTCATGTCTGATGACAGAAAATTGTTTGGCTGGTTTTCTCTAGCCCTGCCTTCTATTTATGTTATATTAGTATCTAAAATTTCAGTTTCTGTTGTTTTTCTTTTACATCATCCGCAATTGCAGAATGAAAGTAATTATTGCTCCCTGAGGCCTAGTTATTTGCTAACATTTCACAGGAGTTTTGTAAGTTCACGTAATAAATCCTTCACTACAATTATCGAGCCTCATCCGCCCCACTGCTTGCAATGATTTCTCCTCAGCTGCATGATATTTAGCTATGACAACAGCTGTAAGATGAAACAAGAAGGGCAGGCTGTCCCATCTGCAACACACAGTGTGGTTGATCAGAGAATATGGATTAGTCTGTCATTCTGCTGCTTGTTCTTATGCCAACAGTGATGGGGCTGGAGAAACTGGCTTTCCCTTATGGAGGTGTACTGACCAAGTAAGCAGTACTCGCAACATCATATGAGGGACAGACCATCCAACTTTCACCTCACAGGGATGGATGTTCAATTCAACTTCATGTTTCCTCCATACCTACTAACCAAGCCCTGTGCCGGGTCCTGGGGAAGAGAAGGGTTGGCTGGACACAGAGCCTGCCCTCAAGAGGCTGTCAGTCTTATAATGCAGATATTGAATAGGGAAATAATTATAATGCACTACATATAAAACTATAAAATGATGTGCCAGATCGAAACCAGCAGAGATGAGAGGCATATGACTCCATCTGAGAGAGAGGAAGCATCTCAGAGGAGATTGAGTTGAGCCTTGAAATTTGGGGGGAAAAATTTTGAAATGGGTAAGTGTGTTTGGTGGGGGTGCTGCTGGAATTCTGGGCAAAGGGACCAGATGTAGAAGAACTCATGCTCAACACTGATGAAACTAAGAAGGGGGGATGCCCAGGAGAGACGGGTGAGAAGAGAACGAAAGGATGTGTGGGCTTGAAGAGGGCAGGAAGAAGAGCCAAATCATGAAAGGCCTTGACTGAATTCCTCAAAAAGTCATAGGGAACCATTAAGCACTTTCTGCAGAGGAGTAACATGACGGGATTTGCCTTTTAGAGACACTTTTGGCAACACTGTGGAAGGAGAACCAGAGGCAGGGCCAGAATGGAGTCAGAAGGGCCACGGGAGATTGAATGCAATAGCTCAGGAGAGAGCTGAGGGCCTGAACTGAAGCAGGGGTAGTAGAGGAGAAGGGCGGAAGTGGATGGAGAGAACTTTAGGGGTTAGAATCTAAATAAGTTGGTGATTGGTTGGACACTGAGGGTTGGAGAAGAGATTCAATAAGAATGGGCGCATTTCCAGTGATAGTGTCCATGTTTCCCGCTTGCGTTCTGCAGATGGGTTGGTGGCAGCACCTGAAAGATATATTCCATTCGACTTCACCCCGGCACCACCAGGTGGGAATACTCGTTTGGCAGTGGGTAGGTGATATCACGACTGGGAATGTAAATCTGAAAGTCCACATTATGGGAGAGAGTCGAAAGCGTCGGTAGTAGACAAAGGCACAATGGTAGGGGGCCATAGAATAAAAAATAAACAATGACAACTCCCTGTGAACCTCAACATTATAAGTTGTAAACCAAGGAAGAGAAACTGTCCAGGACAGAGTTTCGTGCCCTTAGCTCCCAAAGATGTATTTTATTGGGCAATTACAATAAAACTATATGCATAAATATATATATTTATATGTATGCATGTATTTTTGTGAATTCATAGATGTAATCAAATTCTCAAAATAGGATATCTGACCTGACCAAAAATTCAAGAGCTGTTTATCTAAGAAGATTGAGTCAGAGGAGGAGAATAAGGAGAGAGTAGTAAGTGTCACAGTGGCCAGTGAAGTTCAACTTTTTCCCTCAAAAATTAATTTTAGGAGCTAATTAAACTCCTCCACTGTGATCATTGTGACTCTCCAATGGAAACACTTTAGAGCAAGATGATAACAAGGGGCAGGAAAAGAAGCACAGAAGCCTCGTATCATTGTGACCACTTTCTTTCTACTCTGCTTCAAGTTCAGATATAATTAGAAAAGGAAAATACGATTGCCCAGTACACACCTGGCTTGAGTTTGAACAAAATGAAAACTGCATGAACACAGGTTGGGTTGCCTTTAAAAATAAAGAGTCTGACGTTATATTTTTTAAAAAAATACTAGAAAATTTACCAGATGCTACAAAAGAGACTATGTTGTACTTGCTGACCCCTAATTCTACCCAATCTCTAAACTGCTTGAATAATTTTTTTTTCCCTTCTCTGGTCCATGCTGGAGGTCCCTAACCATTTTTATTCATAAGTGAACCATATCCTTTCATAGCTTTTAGTCCTGCTAGTTTTTTTTTCAACAAAGAGCAAGATAAAAGCACATTTTCCCCTTACATTTAATTTCATTTTTACTCTATTTGTGTAGTTCAGTAAAAAAGAAAAAAAAAAAAAGACTAAGTGATCAGTAGTTAGTATTTCAAGTGGAGGTGCAGCTGGAGCAGGACAGGATTCGGGGACTTAGTGGCTCATGAATCTCAGCCATGTGTCTGTCCCTCTATGACTCTATCTTCCTATCCAGATTACTCCTGAAATATTCCTTTCCTTATGACCTCCCACTAGAATATAAACTCCACAAAGAGGGGGATTTTTGTGTGTTTTGTTCCCTGTTTATTACCAGTCACTAGACCAGTACTTGATACATAGTAGATGCCCCATAATATATGTTGAGTAAGTACATTAATACTCTTAGGATGTCATTAGTATACTTGATTGGGTAGTTCATATAATCAAATTATTCTGTCAGGTGAGGTCAAATTGTCTCAAAGTTTGAAATTACCCAACACATACTTAGTCGTTCTGACACAGAGGTATTTTATTCGGGAGAGAATTGTCGTTAGCCTGTAAGGGTTGTCAACTTGGCTTCGAATCAGGCTTTAGGGCTCATACAGGGGAAGCAGAATGATTTGTTTAAGCTTCTGGTATATAGTAATTATATAGGTGTATTCAACTCTAATCTGAGTGTTTTCATTCCTGTGCAGCCATTATTGCAACTGGAGGGACTATTGGTGAGGAGGTTTTGTGACAGGCTTAGTTCAGTGAAGCATAAATCTGGTACGGGGACACTTGTCTTAGATCTGTGTGTAATATAAGAACGCCAGGAGTTTGGGAATTGTCATTTTCCACTATAACCTTGGCTTCCTTTGAAATGTGTCTGTGCTAACATGTACCACTTGATATAATCTTGGCTGCTATTTTCATATTCTTGTTATAATCAACAGTATCATTAATATACTTTCTATAGTCTTTAAATTTCTAAAAAAAAAAAATACTCTTAGGATGTCATCTGAAAGAAACTTATCCCCAAGGAAAAATACTGCTTCTATAATGTCTCATAACCATGAATTTCTTGTGTGCTTTGAAATTTTGCTTTATGCTATTGTTTTGCATGGTAGTTTTTACCCCAACCACGTCTTTCTCATGGATTATGAGGTTGCCTCAGCCCACGCACTGTGCCCAGGCACAGATCAGGTTAGAGGGTTGGGGTTGCTGCCCATTCTAGACAAAGCAATCTCAAGGTCTCCGTCCACAAGCAGCCTAGGCATCCTTTCCATTTTGACTCACCTCTCTCTCTTATCTACCAGAGTCCACCTCTAGCTGCAACCCAGGTAATGTGGCATAATTATTTCAGCTCCAACTTGCCAGCAATGTTAGCCTGAGAGGGTTTGGATGTGTTCTTGATTAGGCTTGGAAGCTGTGGGTGCCATAGCCCTTGTCCAATGCCAGCATAAGAGGGCGGCATGGTTTGTCCCCACTCATCACTGTCCGTTCTTCATCTCCTAAACCTCCTCTTGTTCTTAAGCTTGTATATGTACTTTATAATTTTGTAAAGTACATTTTTAAGTATTTCTGTCTGTGGAATAGAGTGGAGGAGATTATGCAATATCCCATCTTAAAATTGGAAGCTCCCATAATTTTTCAAAGCTCAAAAAATTGGGATAGTAATCAATATTCTTTTGTCTTTGAAATTCTTTAATGAAAGATGCCTATCTGTATTACCAGTATTAGCCTCCTTTCTGAGAGGTAGTTTTGGGTTTTCTTCCAGTGGATCATTTTAATGGTGAACTCTCTTTGCATTCCTGGAATTAACCAGATTGATTATTTGTTTGTTTGATAAACACTTATATAACACTGCGTGCCCATGTTTTACAAAGATTCACTCATTTAACGATTGTGGTAGATTGAGTTCAAAGATGGCTGCCTCCCATCCCTGTATGAACATCCCTTTATAATGGGATGTTGTCATCCTATTAAGAGATAGTCTATTTCAACAAAACAGAGGAACATAGGCGAAGGAAAGGAAAAATAAAATAATAGAGAGACAGAGAGGGAGGGAAACCATAAGAACCTCTTAAATACAGAGAACAAACTGAGTTGCTGGAGGGGTTGTGGGTGAGGGGTGGGCTAAATGAGTGATGAGCATTAAGGAGGTGGCACTTGTTGGGATAAGCACTGGGTGTTTTATGTAAGTGATGAATCACTAAATTTTATTCCTGAAGCCAATACTACACTATATGTCAACTAATTTGAATTTAAATTTTTAAAAAAAGAGGTAGTCTCTTGCTCTATCCTTTGAAACTAAGTTGCTTTGACCAATAAAATGCCACAGGACATGGTGTGACTTCCAAATCTAGGCCTCCAAAGGTCTTGCTTTTCTGCTCTTACTCTCTTTCTGCCCTTATGGATGAGAAACCACATGGAGAGGGAGACCAACAGCCAGCACCAACTGGCAGATTTGTGAGGGGGAACATCCTATGCCTCCTAGTCTCAGGTGAGCAACCAGAAGCCTAAAGCCACAGGAATGTCCATAGCCAGACTAGCAAGAGAACTGTCCAATTGTCCTGGCACAAATTACCAACCCATAGAATCACCAGCTTATAAGTGATTACTGATTTAAGACTCTAAAATTTGGGTGGTATGGTATAAATTAAATGTTAGATTAATGATATTATTATTTAAATACTACTGCATTCCATATGTCAATATTTTATTTAATATTTTAGGACTATGTTCCTAAATGAGATTAGCCCAGAGTTTTCCTTGTTGTGGTGCATCCTCCTTTAGTTTGATATTATGGTCTATTAGAATCATAAAATCAAAGCAGTAATTTCCAGCATCTGTGCTATCAAATAGTTTAAATAGCCTAGAATTATCTATTCCTTAAAAGGTTGTTAGAATTTACTAATAAAAATTATCTGGGCCTGTTGGTTCCATTCACCACATATATTTTACTTTTATTTATATTTTAACTTTTCAAGTTGTTTTCAATTTATTCTTCACCTCTTCATCTATTCACTTAATTAATTTATATCAAACAATGAGGTTTTCCATTTTACAGACTGTTGAAACACTGAAAATATTGTTATTTTTAATGACATAAAGAATTAAAAAATAAAAGCTAAAGTTATGAGATTTTTCTTGTTATCAGTTTCCTTAGTGTTCACTAAAAGAATGTAAGCAACAGTCATAGTTCAAGTACAGTAATTTTATAAATAAGAAGAGCTAACCGAGGTCTGTTCAATGCCATTTTAAAATTCACCAGCAGGTGGCGCTCCAATATTAAATCATATAATCTTTGTTTAATAGTACCACTTTTTGTTCCTTGTACTAATCTCAATTTGTATGTTCAAAAGAATAAACTATATGTTCTAAAGTCAAAATTGACATCAAGTTGACTTTTTTAATAATTTATGAAGGCCAACTATCCAGGTACACATTAAAATAAAGTATTTAGAAAACTAAATATCTATCAAAGGTACGTGAATAAAAAGAAAACAAATCACCAAAACCTATTCATATATTATGTAATTTAAAGGAAACAATTTAAACATATAAAAATATAAAATTGGTAAAATAAATTATAATACACTCATACAACAGAATAATACGAAGTCACTAAAATTTATATATCTGAAGATTTGTTTAAGGATACAGAGAAGGGCTCAGGGAAAAACATACAATAAAATTAATTTTCCATAATTTTTATAAAACGTGTGCACACACACACAGAATAAAAACCTGGGAATATATCAACATGTTGGTATTGAGTGTGCCTGGATGATGAGATTACAGGTGGTCTTCATCATTTTATTTGTACCTTTTTTAAAGTCCAAATTCTCTGCAAAAAAGATGATTTGCTTTACCAATCAAAGGGAAATTTTGTTTAGAATATTATTGGAATTCTTCTTAGAATTGTATCTCATTAACAGTAAATAAGTGTAAAAATAATAAATTATACAGGCAATGACCTTCTTACTTAAAATCCTGCTCTGGGGTCGGTTTGTTTCACAGTACTATCAAAATTCAAGCTTCAACATTTCCCCATTCCCCTCACTTTCAGTTACTCAAGATGAATAAGTTCTGGAGATCTAGGGTACAGCAATGTGACTAGTTAACAATACTGTATTATATACTTGAAAGCTGTTAAGATGATAGATCTTAAAAGTTCTACACATACACACACACACACACACACACACACACACACACACACACACACACACATAAATGATAACTATGTGAGGCGACCCATGTGTTAACTAACCTTATTGTAATATACACATATATCACGTCATCATGTTTTACATGTTAAACTTACACAATGTTATGTGTCAATCTCTATAAAGCTGGAAAAACAATTTTTAAGAAAACAAAAAAAGAAGAATTCATTGCTATATCTCCAGGTTCCCTAATAGAAAGGTGTTAAGTAACCCCTCCTTCTTTTCTCCTTTAGTGTGGTCCACTTGTCTCTCAGAATGCATGGGTGGATTTATAGGTACACACGGCCTTAATGCTGGGAGAAGATTCTCTAGATTTCCTTCTAAGTGGGGAAAAAGGAGGGCTCTGTGACCTGAGTTGCTAGGGCCATCGTTGGCACTAGAGGGGACCCTAGCCCCTAGAGGGGACCCTAGCCCCTTCAGCTTGCAAAATCTGTCTGTGGACATCTGCTGAATTGAAAAAATCAAGATTACTGAGGCCATTTTTATCATTTTGATTGATACTTTTTTAAAAGACATATTATTATTTACCAGGCCTTAGTTAGAAACTCCACTGCAGGGATGAGCACTGAGTATTATATGGAAACTAATTTGACAATAAACTATTTGTAAAAAAAATTAAATTAAATTAAATTAAAATAAAAAAATAAATAAATAAAAAGAAACTCCACTGCATTTGTGTTTTATCCTTTGCACTTTGATGCATACCCTATTGGTTTCTTTTGAGAGCAGGGATGTGCAGATGTGCTGGGGCCTGCATTCTGGGATGGGGTTAGGGGTGAGGGGTGGGAAATGAAGACACCACAGGTCATACATGTTCTCAGAAGAATGAAAAGTCTGGAAGGCTGAAAATGTGTAAAGCACAATCATGCCACACGGCATTTTAATGGGAAAATGGCCATGGTCAAAACATGTGCTTAATTTTACTATTATAGTGACTACTTTTCAAGTATAATTGACATGAAATAAAATTCATCCATTTTAAATGTACACTTGATGAGTTTGGGCAGCTGTATGTAGTTGTATAGCCAACAGCACAGTTAGGCTATAGAACATTTCCATCATTCCTAAAGAGTTTCCTCATGATACTTTATAGTCAACCCCTTCCCCTATATTTCACATTTCAGATGGATACAAAGACAATATATCTAAAACAAAATTTGTGACTCATGGGTGACAGGCACAAAGGCATTCATGGGAATAAAATGGTGTTTGAACTTGATATTGTTCCAAAGCCACCAGGTTGCCATACATACAGAGACTAGATGATTTCAAGTTTTGGAATAGCAGAGAAAAAGTGGACAGCAGAAGAACATGAAAAATTGAACAATATAGAGGAGATGGGGGCAGAGAGGAAAACCAAATAAAAAAGGATGTAGAGGTAAGAATAAGAGTAAACCAGAACACAGTACAGATTGTTGATTTTTTGTTTCTTCATTTACTGAAATAGTCCAAATCGGGAAGTTGGTGAGAGGAGGAATCATTAAAAATAGAGCAAAAACAAACTAGAATAGGGGTTAGAAGGAAGAGAAATGAACGAGAAATCCAGAATTTTTCTGTTGTTTTCACTTAAACTCTAAGCCCGTCTATTTCCCATGCACATCTAGCAGGCCCGTGTTTTGAAATAGTCAACATTCACTTTGGCATTTTTCCTGTGGTTCCCATTCTTTGCTGAGTTTGTATGTGTTCCTGGAAAACTTTCAAATACCATAATTTTATTCAGCATACTCAAAAGGATGGATCTGCCCCCAGGGTGTTCACTGCGGGCTCAGCTCACTCGCAGCAGATGGAGGGAAGTGTTTGTGTGAAAGGCTGCCACCCAGGCTCACCTGGACCCCCGGCTCCTACAACCTCTAGAGGTAAAGAGGTCCTTGACAGCACATGCTCTTTCTTTTGCACCTGCATGATTCAGAGTGCTCCTCCTAGCTCCCACTCAGAGCGAATGGCCGCCTGCTGCGCCACTCAGCCATCTTTGACTGACATCATCGTAAACATGGCTGCTTGACTATAGCAAAAACTAATTTTACAAATTGACCGACATGCTCTCCTCTGTAAAGGTCTTACAGCACATGAGCGCCCCTTGGCATGTTGAATGCCTCCTTACTTCTTTTCAAGCCATTCTCCCCACATTTGCCATCACACTTCTCTCACTGTGGCACCTCATGAAATTTCTAGGCTGCAGAGGGATCCCTGAAGTGGTATTCCACTGCCACACTTTCCTCGCCTTTGCCCTTTCTCCATCCAGGGCTCTCCTGCTTCCATTCATCAGCTTGACTTATATCCCATTCTGAGCCCTGCTCTCGTGTCAGAAAATCAGGCAGCTAATGAATGCTAAGGCGTTCTTGGCTGGAGAAGCAGTTTTTCCTACCATTTAACACTTGCATTTTTTTTTTTTTTAGTTTATTTATTTTAAGAGAGAGAGAGAGGGAGAGCACACACATGCCTGTAGAGGAGGGGTAGAGAAAGAGGGAGAGAGAGAATCTCAAGCAGGCTCTGCACTGTCAGAACCATGAGATCATGACCTGAGCTGAAATTGAGTCAACTGCTTAACCTTAGGCTGAGCCACCCAAGCGCCCCACATTTTAACAAGGACTGGTTAGGGTCCCTGAGTTTCTCTTAAAGCTGTGTTTCTCAACCAGGGTGATTTTGTTCATAGGGGACATTTAACAATGTCTGGGGATTTGGTTGTTAGCAACTGGGAGATGGTTGCTACTGGCACATCAATAGAAGCCAAGAATGCTGTAAACACTATGCTGTGCAGCACACTCCCCACAACAAAGGATCTGGCCCAGACTGTCAACAGTGACAAGACTGAGGAACCAGGGCTTAAAGGAATCACTCACTCTGTGGAAATATAAGACTGTGTCAGGCAGGCAAAAGGAGATAGTTTAAGGTGATTGAGGTTCACAGCACTCTTCTATTAACACTTAACTGGGACTATTGTAGCTCTTTCCAATAATAGCACAGGCCAGAATCTGCCATTATTGCTTTTTAGTATCAAAAAGTAACCTTCGGGGGCGCCTGGGTGGCTTAGTGGGGCGTCTGGGTGGCTTAGTTGGTTAAGCGTCTGACTTTCGCTTAGGTCATGATCTCGCGGTTCGTGGGTTCTAGCCCCGCGTCGGGCTCTGTGCTGTCAGCTCCCTCTCTCTCTCTGACCCTCCCCTGCTCATGCTGTCTCTCTCTCTCTCTCTCCTAGAAATAAATAAAAAAAAAAAAAGTTAAAAAAAAAAAGTAACCTTCATGTTACCTAAGCATATCTAAATGCAGAAGTCAATCCAGACATTGATAACACCACAATACAGCTGTTTCTAAAAATGCTTTTCCTCGGAAACATACTGACACAAACCCTTTTGTAGCATTTCATGTTTGAACACAGGACCAACACCAGCCTCTTGCTCTAGCCTATTTTCAGGCTATTTGTCTGAGTTGTTATTTTCCTGCACCTGTGATTCAATACACCCTAAACCCATCTGTTTCTCAAGGGATATTATGATGTGTTTCTCTTCTACAACCCGAAAGGCATCATACCAATATCCCTAATAGATTTGGTCCTAAACTGGAAAATCATGTATTTTGCAAATACACTGACACTAAAACTGAGACCCATAAGTCATTTCTTGACCCTAAGCTGATGATGCACATTTATACTTCCAACCTGTGTCAAAAAACCAGACAGTATCATTTGATGTCTACGTGAAAATGGACTTCAAAGACTACCCTGTGTTCCTGTTCATTCTATGGGCACAGATTTCCAGCCGAACATGATTACGCCTCTGATTACCTATGCCTATTGTCATGGCAGTTTCATCTAAAGCTTTTTTAGAATTTAGTAATTGCCTTTTGTTGACCAGGATAATAGTGCAGAGGGCCCACAGCACATGTGGAGCGACCACACACAATAGCCACGAGTAAGTGGCCAGGGTAATGGAAAAATAGACCCAATCCCCTGGACTTTTGTAATGAAATAAACTATGAAGAGAAGAACAAAATATCATCAATGGCTGGATGCATATTGTTACTTTGAAGCTTTTCCCAGCTACCACCATCATCAGATCACAGTGGAAGCTAACACCCACTACTTTAAATAATTATTGGATTATTTTTTCTCATTGCTTATCATTCAGACTGTTCTGAACACCACCCCACTTGATGTTATAATTAGTTCTCTGATAAACCTTTTGCAAAATAAATGGTTCCGCTTTTGTAGTTACAGATGTATAAAAAGAGGGTACATAGGGCAGGAGAAACAATGTAGTCTCCATTTCATGTGCCAGGAAATGAAACTGTTTGAACATTGAACATGGATTCAAATGTGCTTGGAAATTATGAAATTAATAATATGCACATGTGTAGAGCATTATGACCAAACATGTTTATTAACATTTTCAATCTGAATTCCCATTAAGGATTCAGTTACTAAATATCACAAATGCTAACTGAGATGAGCACATACAAGTAAATCAACTTATCTCTTTTTGGTCATAAGGAGTAGATTTATTCTTAAGAGAACTAATTCTGAAAAAGAGATGAAGAAGAAAATGAAGTCACTAGTTATCAATGTTACTGGATAAAATATTAACACTGGGAGAAGCTTTAGAAATAATGTATTTTGGGGCACCTGGGTGGCTCAGTCGGTTGAGTGTCTGACTCTTGCTTTCAGCTCAGGTCCTGATCTGACAGTTCCTGAGTTCAAGCCACACATCGGGCTCTGTGCTGACAGGAGGGAGCCTGCTTGGGATTCTGTCTCCCCCTCTCCCTCTGCCCCTCTCCTGCTCGCTCTCTCTGTCTTTCTCAAAATGAATAAATAAACTTAAAAAAGAAATATTTTACCAGCTCATTATACAGATGAGAAACCTAAACCCCAGAGATATTAATCAATTTTCATAAGTTCCCACAACTAGTAAGGGGCAGGATTTTGTTTCCAAATATTTAAGAGGAAGAAGTTGAACTTTTAGCAAATTGTTGTTAAAGAACTTTAAACAAATCAAAAAGGCATCCAAGACAAACTCAGATTTATCAGTTATTTGGTCCCCAAGTTAACTGCTCTTATTACTTCAAGGTCTTTTCAGATCTCGAAACTCCATTCATTTTGTTTGCTCCCATTTTGGCCATGTCATTTTTCTATTCAAAAAAAATCTCAATAGCTCTGCATCCCCTATAGATAATCAAGTTCTTACTTAACTTTGTTTTCAAAGACTGCTTCTGTCTAATCCTGACTTATCATCATTATTTTAAGGAGCTACTCCACCCAGTGAAATCCTCTGTGGGATCCAGGATACACCATATATATTTCAGTCTGACCATTTGCTATTCCAATATCATCCACATGGAATGTTGCCTCTCACCTCTCTGCCAATCTTAAAAACAGATGCCCTTATTGGGACAATATGCCCTATATGCTCCTATTCCTTCTCCCACCCACAGAAACATAACAAGTTCTCCACTGCCCTTCTCCCACTGAAATTAGGCTCATACCAAAATGTGTCTCAACAGTGACTTCCAGGCTGCTGTGTTGGTTGAAGATAATTTGTCTTTCCTTGCTGGATCCTCCCTAGTCTTCTACATCTAGGTCAAGTCTCCTATCTTCTCATTAGTTTCTCTGAACACCCAAGCCCGTGAAATGCTCTCCATCCTATAAGTTTCTATCATGTGCAGCTCTTTTTTAACCTTTATTTACTGCCTATCTTCTTGGTGATAAGCCTCTCGAAACCAAGGGTCATTTAATTTCATTTTTCGGTAACTACATGGTAACATGCACATCATAATAACTACTCAATAAAAGCTGCACCATCGTCAATATGTGATACACAATGTATGTACATTTGTGTGCTTTGGATATTAAAATAATAGTCTGGGGTGCCTGGGTGGCTCAGTCAGTTAAGCATCCAATTCTTGATCTCAGCTCAGGTCTTGATCTCAAAATCGTAAGTTCAAGCCCTACACTGGGGTCCACCCTGGACTTGGAGACTACTTAAAAAGAAGATGTGCACCTGGGTGGCTCAGTTGGCTAAGCATCCAACTTTGGCTCAGGTCATGATCTCATGTTTCGTGGGTTTGAGCCCCGCATCAGGCTCTGTGCTGACAGCTCAGAGCCTGGAAACTGCCTCAGATCTGGGGTTCCCTCTCTTTCTGACTCTCCTCTGCTCATGTTCTGCCTCTCTCTGTCCTTCAAAAATAAGTAACCATTAAAAATAAATAACTTTTTTAAAGTACAATAGTTTTCTGGACTGGTTAATATTCAAGTCAAATACTGATTAGGAAAAAAGTTAATGTTTACTTGCTATTTGAAAAGCTATTAATTACATATGTATGATAGTCATGTGTATTCTTTTCTTAACCCTTATTGACTGTCATTGGTATGGTTTTCAGGCACAAAAGTTGGGTAAAGAAAAAGTAATTTTCTTAAAACCACCATAACTAAATTAACAGTTTTCAAGCCCCCATGTCTACCTCATAACAGAAAAATATATACTGACCAAAGTAACCCAATCTCTTCTATTTAAACTTGGCTTCCTGGGGTACCAGGATGGCTCAGTGGATTTAGCCTCTGACTCTTGATTTCGGCTCAGGTTATGTTCTCATGGTTCAGTTTATGGGATAGAGCCCCATGTCGGGCTCCATGCTGACAGATTGGAGCCTGCCTGGGATTCTCTCTCCCTCTCTCTCTTTACCACCCCCCCACACTCCCCATCTCATGCACACACACTCTCTCTCTGTTTCAAAATAAATAAACTTGAAAATAAAATAAATAAACCTGGCCTGTTAAGTTCTTGCCAGTCCCACTCAGCCCCTGGCTTCTGCTCCTTGTTGGCAACTGGGTTGTGGACAGGCTTGATACCACCATAGAGGGCTTGGGAACAGAGTATCTGGTTGCATGTCAGCCTTTTTATCTGGCCTCCACTCAGTGTCCTAACCTGATTGGGGACACAGTATCTTTGTTATTGTATCTTTGCTAACATCCTCAACCCTGACATAAACTTCAGCCATCAGTCCACATAGCCTTCATCCAACCTTTTCCAACCCCATGGTCCTCTAGGGAGCACTGACTCACACAGCACCTTTTGGAGTTAAGAGGGAGAAATGCTAACACACTCAGCTGCTTTCCACCCACACTGGTATTTGAGGGACTGGAATTTGAAGTCCTCTGAACCATCTGCCTATACATATTCCCAAGTTTTTCCTTCTTATTTTCCATCCTTTCATTCTTTTATTCCCCTAACTGAGAGACATATTCAATGTCATCCCCACCTAGTGAAATTTTAATTTTTATATAATATTTTCAACTGGCAGGAACTCTTTCTTATTCCCTGAACCTTCCTATTCTATTTAATTGCCTCTTATTCTTGTTTCAGTGATGAAGTATCATCTCTCCGAGACTATTAACTATAGCTTGTTTTTAAGTTTTCTTCTGTTCCTTGCACTCTTTTCCCCAGAGGTTTTTGTTTGTTTTGTTTTGTTTTCAGGTTTTGATCCCTTTATGCATGTTAGAGGCATTCTTCAAATGTCTTGGATGTCCCTATTTAAGACAGAACTTAAAAACTAAATGAAAAACCAATATGTGGAGGCAGACCTCACCAAAATGTCTGTGTCATTCCCCTGGAGGTACCTAGTTATCAACTTCTGATATAGGACGGCTATCCTCTCTGTGTCTTGACCCTTGTGGGCTTATGCCCTCTTATTCTTTAATGTTATAGAAGGAGAGAGGAAAGAGGTGGTCAGGAAGGAATGGAGATAAATTCACCAAGTTTTCCCTTGACAGTGTTAAAATAAAATGGGAGACCAGACTTGAAGATCCCCAAGCAGACAAAACCAGTAAAGCCATGAAAATAAAACTTAATTAAGCTTATTTCATGGCCAATGAAAACATGTGTTGGTCTCTGTCCTCTATCCCTGGCAGAGAGCTCCTAAAACCCTTGTCATTTCCTAATTGTTAAGAGCACAAGGAGCGTCTCTTGTTCTAAGATTTGTCTTTGACCCTTTTCTTACTACAGGGCTCCCAAGACCTTTGTAAATTCCTAAGTGATGAGAACATTCATAATATCTTTTGTATTAATGAGGTGATTCTGGGTGGGATGTAGGCAGACAAGTTAACCAGGGGGACCAGCAATCCACCAGAAACAGGCAAATCTGCCCAAAAAAATTGTTTGGCTCTGTCAAGTTCATACCAGTAGGCTTGGGCCTTCCCTGTGGTGTGTTCTCTCCATGAAGAAGCCCTCAAGTTGGGATTCTCAGGATCATCCAATGAAATGAAAAAACATGAAGATTGACAAACTCACTTTTATACCAACTGAACAACAATGGACACGGCTGAGAACTGCTTTCAACAAGGGCAGCATTTAGTTCCATGATGGAGAAGACCCAACCTAGAGCATGTTTGGTTCAGGACAACAAATGTATGGTGAACAGCTGGACATTTAAATTTTGAAGATAAAGACAACTTCCTCTTTGTTCTCAAAAATAGAGACTCTGTGAAGAAATCTCCACTTCAAGGAAGAGTCTCATGAAGAATAGTTTTTAAAGAGAAAGAGACAGAGTGTGAGCAGGGGAGGGGCAGAGAGAGAAGGAGACACAGAATATGAAACAGGCTCCAGGCTCTGAGCTAGCTGTCAGCACAGAGCCCAGTGAGGGGCCAAAACTCATGAATTCAGATCATGACATGAGCCGAAGTCAGACGCTTAACCGACTGAGACACCCAGGCTCCCCAGCCCTGCCCGTATTTGAACCCTGGGAGTCTGGCTACTCATTCTATGCTTTTAAATGCTTTGTTCTGTATCTTCTAAGACATTTACCTTTTGGCACTAAGTAGTAGTCCATACGTGTGACAGCTTCTCTACTATAGCCTGAGTTAAAGTACCTCCTCCTGTGTCCCTCCTTCTCTTCCATATGCTTCCTATGGCCTACTGTCTTCTCTCCCTGCCTCCTAATAATGGCTGCCTGCACAGCCACAGGGAAAGCAAGAGGAAAGGCAAGGAAGGACTGGGTGTGACTCTAGTCGTACAGGTTCCAGTGAGGAATTGTTAGGGCAGTGAGGGCAATTAGGTGAGGGAGAGAGAAGAGAGATGGGAACTCAGAGCTGAGACTAAATCCCTGCTCACCTTATTTCCCTTTCCAGTATTTTTGAGAGAGCACAGCTAAAATCCTGACAGTACTAGGAGATACTGATTTTCATTATAATACATGTGATCTTTCTTTAATGTTATGAAACCTTTGTAAATGTCTTAGAAATTGACCCACCCAGGCACCCTGCATGAAGAATAATTTTTATGGTTCAACCTAAATGTCCTTATCTTACAAGACTGCCTCTAGGTTATGCAGGTAACTGCAAATATATTTTACAATCCCCTATATATATAATCAGTTAGATTTTGAAAAGTATAACTGGGGTGCCTGGGTGGCTCAATCACTCAAGCATCCAATTCTTGATTTTGTCTCAGGTCATAATCTCATGGTATATGAGATCAAGCCCTGCATCAGGCTCCAAGCTGACAGCACAGAGCCTGCTTAGGATTCTCTTCTCTCTCTCTCTCTGCCCCTCCTCCTACTTTTGTGCACACACACCTGTGTACACACACACACTCTCTCTCTCTCAAAATAAATAAACATAATAAAATAATAAAATAAAAGTATAACTAAATTCATGGGCCCATGTGAAGCATAGTGATTTATGAATGGAATTTAGAATGCTAGTTTGAGAAAATGTACTTATATATTTGCTTATTGTCCATTTAGTTCACGAAGAGTCTCATAAAATCTGGTCAACATCTCTTCTTATTCAGGTCCAAGAATCATCTCTCCATTCTTTATTGTCAAATGGGCCACTGCTGGCTAATTTTATAACTCCCCCTAAGATAAACTTAGCAGTGCTGTTATTACTCACAATAACATGGCTCTTCAGAACGTATTTGCAATGAAATGATATAGACCTTGTCCTGGCAGTTTCCTAATACCATCAGCCAATGCTGGTCACACCTTTACACATTGCGCTGCTTTGTTTACCATGCCACCTGTGAATGCCTCCTTCCAATGGCTCTCAAACTTTGTTACTATGCCTTATTGACAAAAACACAAATGCAAGTCTTACAACACACACAAAAACTCACCTTCTGGCCATGAAAAATTCACTCTTCAGAATTTTACAGGATAAATGTAAAACAGTATCTTCCAATCCCATCTTCTCTTAACTCTTCAGGCCATGATCACTCCATTCTTAGAGCATTATCACTTTCATACTATACTCCTGCCTTCTATACATGCCACCTGCCAGGAAGATAGGCAAAGGACACTTAGAAAAAGCATAAAGAATGGCTCCATTTGCTCTAAGAAATGTGTTCATCATTTGGCATGCCTTATAGGAAACTAGGGAGAGCAACGTCATGAAATCAATCTTATTGGCAAGAGAGGAATTTGATTAAAGGGCCTGTTAAAATTGAAGAGTTACAATCTTGAAAAGACACAGGAAAGGTCATCCCAGAGGAACTGCCTGACATGTAGCATAAAGCCTGAAGAGGAAAGAGAGTCACAACCTGGGTGCCAGGTTCAGGGAAGAGATCAGTCATAGGATGCACTGCTATGACCTCGCCACCCTCACCATCAGGTGATGCAGCCAGAAGGCAGCCCCACAGCCAGAGCACAGATGGGGGCTGAGACCCAGGCCTGTACAGGCCTAAAGGTTGGCAGTTGGTATCAGTAGTCCAGAGATTTGAGCTCTTCTTGCGTCCACATGGTACTATCCTGTGAAAGAAATTCCAGACCATCCAGAGGGAAAAGGGAAATTAATTTCTGCTAAGTATGCCTCCCTGCTGAGACAGAAGTCCAAAAATGGGGCCTGGGGTGACCCAGTAGGCTCAAGCCCTGGAGCTTCTCTGGACACCTAGTCAACTTCATATGTAGGTGGAATGAGGAGACAGAGAAGAGGGTTAGAAGTGTCCTGAAGAGAAAAATGTAAGAGGGTCCACATATCAGTCCAGGCAAGGACACCCTGCCCAGATGGCACTGGAGGAGGACTTAGAAAAATTTCAGAAAACAGGCTTCCAAAGACCCAGAGTCCAGGGCAGGGACTCCACTTCCCCAGGTCTAAATATTGGTATCATACTAGGACTTGGCACCTATAGAAAAAATGGAGACTTTCTGATGAATATGAAGCTTTTCTCAAAAAGCTGTCATTTATTCTCACAAATAAATATCCCATCTGGGGATCAGGGATACTGTCTCATTCACTAATATCTGGTTCTTAAAAAAAAAAAGAAGTGTTTTCCATAAAAAAAAAAAAAAGCTTCTTTTTAAATTTCGGGATGGAATTAAGACTAAAATTGAAAAAAAATCTACTGAGGTTACCTTGGAGTCAAAGGGATGGAGTAAAATCTTAGTTGCTTCATACAGGATACGGTTTGGGGGAATTTTATTCACTTCACTGAGTCTTTTTCCTTATCTGTAAAATGGGAATAATATTCCTCCTTCACAGATTCATAAGAATTAAATAATTGTCCAGCAATGCACCTTACACAGCCCCTACCACATGAGGATCAATAACTGTCTAGGTCTATTTTCTCTTCTTTTATAGAAGAGGGACTTTAATGAATAAAACAATATAAAGCCAAAATTAGTATTCATGTCACATTCAATTTTGTCCCTAGCATGTGTCCCATTTGTTTTTCCATGTGTTGGTTCCTCACAATACTAATTAGGTCACATCAAATGCACCGTAATTGACCATGGCACTTGTGCAGGTTTACATTTTCACACACAAAAACTGAAAATAAATTAATAACCAGCAATTTTGACAATTATGGTCAATTAATTTGTCAACATAACATTTGACATATATACCTTCTGTTTAAAAGTAAAAACTGTCTATTAAGATGCAGATTAGCAACCAACTATGAACTTCTCATATTTTTCATATGAAAAAGGAAGTAGAGATAAAAAGCATAAACGTCACTGTGGTATAATCTAAACTTTTATGCTTCATTTCCCACCACCCCCAAAAGTCCTGTCAGTTCTCAATAAGGAATCAAGTATTTACTGTGTATTTGAATTGAAATTATTTGTAATACATTTTCCTTTTCATAGAAACAAAACAAAAAACAAAAAAAATATGTGAGGGGCAGGGATTAAGAGGAAAAGCCTCAAAAGAAATACAACATTAAGATATTTACCTTAATTATACAATTTAATAATAAAAATATTAAAAATTCAATAGAATAAAATGAACAAAGGGCACAGAGAGATAACACAAGCAGAGATTAACACAAGCAAATACACGGCTTACTTAAAAAGATATTATACCAGTCAATTGCAAATGAAAACCAGAAGATGTTATTTCTAAACTATTAAATTAATTTTATTTAAAATTTTTGAGGATATGCCATAACCAGTCATCTATACACTACAGCTGCACATACACCTTTTCTGGAAATTAATTAATAATATTTAAAACCACTTCAAGGATATATAATCTTTGATACAGTGATTCTACTTATAAGAATGTACTTTAACAAAATAATTGAAAATATGGAAAAGGCTGTTTACATAAAATTAGATTCCCACTATATTTTAAATAAAATAAAGTATAAGGAACTTAAATATTAAATAGCAGGATATTTTTATGTATATTATAGTACAACCATTCTGTCGCATTAATGTTTTATAAAAAGCAGGAAGTGGGGAGCCTAGGTGGTTCAGTTGGTTAAGCGTCTGACTTCAGCTCAGGTCATGATCTCACAGTTCATGGGTTTGATCCCGCATCAGGCTCTGTGCTGGCAGCTCAGAGCCTGAAGCCTGTCTTCAGATTCTGTGTCTCCTTCTCTCTCTGACCCTCCCCTGCTCATGCTGTCTCTCTCTCTCTCCTCTCTCTCTCTCTCTCTCTCTCAAAAATAAAACGTTAAAAAAAAAGATCAGGAAGTAACCTAGAAAGTTAGGGGTCCAGGAATGTCTGATTGAAAAAAGCAAAATACAGAAGTATATATTTGCTTTCCTTTCCATTAAATTCATAAAATATATATGACAAACAGTAAAGAAATGTCATACCATGAAGTAAAAAGATTGTTATAAATTAGTATGTACAGTGATCTTCATTTATATTTCATATGCATATTATGTGTTATTTGAGCTTTTATTTTCCAACTTCTCTACAGCGAAAGAACATTTTGAAATCAAAAAATAATCAATTATTTTAAAATATGAATAGGAAAAGAATTAGAAAGAAATATCTCCCAAAATACCCATGGTAGTTTGAGGGTGTTTGGGATTCAATTTTTTTTTAATATGTGTCAATACATAGTGACAATGCTAAGCCTCAACAAAGGAGCCAGGCCCCTGTGAAGCCCAGTGGTCTCCTGAGAGAGGCTGAGGACTCCTGCAGTCCTGACCTACCCACACTACCGCAGACACACCGAATACTCTACCCAGTGCCTCCCTGGCCCTGAAGAAGAGAATCAAATGTCTCTTTCCATCACCATCCACAAGCTAAGATGGAGATAAGGCTGAGTGTGTCTTTAAGCAAGTTAATATGTGTATTTGATATGAAAGACTATTTTGAAATATAATGACAATAAAATATAAGAAAGGATTAAGTAAAAAGCAAAATAATCCAAAGAAAATTAGCAAATACACTAGCTTCTACATACCTGGTTTAAATATACCTTCTTCTAAATTGCAGGATTTAATGATGTTGAAAAATAAGCTCAGTTAATAACTCTCTACACTAATACTTGGTAATTAAAAAAATGAAAGAAAAATGACAAATAAATACTCCTATGACCTTTTCCACTGATCTCCAGCAATACTTCAGCAGAACACAGGAGCAGTAACTATGAGTTGGAGTTGCTATGAGTTATTATCAAGCCCCAGGAACAGACCCAAAAGGCTTATCACAGGTAGTTTGAAAAGCATTAGCTTAGCCATCCTGGTGGCTCAGTCGGTTAAGCGTTGGACTTCAGCTCAGCTCATGATCTCACAGTTTGTGGTTTGAGCCCCAGTTCGTGGGTTCAAGCATGGCATCAGGCTCTGTGCTAACAGCTCAGAACCTGAAACCTGCTTCGGATTCTGTGTCTCCCCCTCTCTCTGCCCCTCCCCAGCTCATGCTCTGTTCCTCTCTGTCTCTCAATAATAAATGAATGTTAAAGAAATTTTTTTAAAAAAGAAGAAGAAGAAGAAAAGAAAAACATGAGCTTAATATCATGTAGCTGACACCATGCATCTGAGGCAGAACTGTCGTTAGTATTCACATACAGTTGTCACAGAGAATATTTGGCACAAGCTTGTGGAAAGTCTACTTGTATAGCTACGTACTATATACCAGGCTTCTCAACTGCATTATCTTACTTCATCTTCCAAAATCGCTAAGTGTTAGTTCATGCTACTCATTTCGCAAGTACGGAAAGTGAGGCTTAGATAGGGCAAATTAACCAGAATTCAGCCTAAGAGTGTGGAGCTAAGTCCTGAATTCACCCAAGGACATCCATCTCCAGAGCTCTCACTCTCAGCCATATGACATAATACCTATTTTTTTTTATCAGAAATTAGCCTTTAATAAAGATCTAGACAGGGATAATACTGAAATATAGCCTCAGCTCTCATTGAAAGATAGGCTGATAACGATGAGAATCTTTATCCCCTGATACTTACGAATATACAGACTCTACTCATATTAAACTAGGTACTGTTTTTGAAAAATGTACGATTTCCCCAAAATGCACTATTTCCCAAAAGTGTCTGCTTGTAATGTTTCCTCCATCTGGAACACTTTACCCTTCTCAACATCTGACTAAACCCTGATCATCTTTCAGAGTTATTCTCAAATATCCCCTCTTTATTAATCCCACTATAGGGTTCTGTTTGTACCATTTGACATCCACATTTAGTTTGTACCATTTGTTATATTTTGCTTTGTATTTTAATTATACTTCTAAATAGAACAGGAGCTATGTCTTCTTCATGTTTGTATCCTCAACAAAGATTTGACAAACAAATCTTAAAGGCAAACAAATCTTTAAGGCAAGGTGCAAAGAAAAAAAATGTTTCCAAGTAAATTAACTGTATCAAAAAGGGAACTCAAGAATATTTGTGTGAATACAAAAATGTCCAGCATAACCAGGTAAAAGCTCTGGTGTCTGGCACCTAATTAAAAATTGTCCTATATATGTATGAAGAGAAAAATCAGTTAATTAAAAACAACCCAAAATTGGCACAGATATTAACATTAGCAGACAAGGAAATTAAATCAGTTGTTATGACTTTATTCCATACAAGGTAAGCTTCATGAACACAAGACCTGTGCAGTCATACAGAACCCCATCTTTAGAAGGACTTCACCCCTTGGTTTCATGCTTTTATGTCACCATCTTGAAACTTTATTATTTTTGAACAAGGGGCTTCACATTTTCATTTTGCACTGGGCCTCACAAAATATGTAGCTTACCTCAGTTCTGGATACTCAAAAAGATTTTGAGACATGAAAGATATTTTCAACAGCCCAAATTGAACTTCTAGAAATGCAAACTACAATATGTGAGATGAAAAATACATTGGATAGGAATAATAGTGGATGAGACGTTATAGAAGAAAAGACTAGAGAAATTAAAGACATAGCAATAAGAACAATTAAAAATAAGAGGTGCCTGGGTGGCTCAGTTGATGGAGCATCCAACTGTTGATACCAGCTCAGGTCATGATCCCAGGGTCATAGGATTGAGCCCTGTGTTAGGCTCCACACTCAGCATGGAGCCTGCTTACGAATATCTCTCTCTCTCTCTCTCTCTCTCTCTCTCTCTCTCTCTCATTCTGTCTCCCTTCATCCCTCTGATCCTCTCCCCCACTCATTCTCTCTCCATCTCTAAAATTAAAAAAAAAAGTTTTAATTAAAAAGATACAAAAGGGAATTTTTAAATGAATAGAACATTAGTAAGCTGTGAGTCAATCACAATAAACCTAACATATGTGTAATTTAAGTATCTGAAGTGGAAGGCATAGGAAATGTTTTTAAGAACTAATGGCAGAAAAACTTCCAAATTTAATGAAAATGATAAGCCCACCAATCCAGGAATGTCAAAAATTCCAAGCATAAGAAACAAGGAAAACTCCACCAAGGCACATCATAATCAAATTGCTCAAAACCAGCAACAAAGAGAAAATCAGAAAAAAAAAAAAAACACATGCAATCAGAGATAAAGGACACATTATGAAAACAGAAATGAGGATCAGAATGACAAGAGTTTTCTCATCAGAAACAATACAGGCAAGAAGATAGTGGAATAGCATCTTTAAAAAACTGAAAGAAAAAATCTGTTAACTTGGAATTCTATAACCAGTGAAAATATCTTTCAAAAAAGAAGTGAGAAAAAAAAAGATGTTTTTAAAATATTTGTTTGTTTGTTTGTTTTGAGAGAAAGAGCACAAGCAGGAGAGGGGCAGGGAGAGAAGGAGAGAGAGGATCCTAAGTAGGCTCCACGCCATCAGCATAGAGTCCAATGCGGGGCTTGAACACACCAATCATGAGCTGAAACCAAGAGTCAGACACTTAACCAACTGAGCCAACCAGGTACCCCCAAAAGACTTTTTGAGACATTCTAAAACTGAAAGAATTCACTAGCAACAAACCCACATTACAAGGAATGGTAAGTAAGCTCTTTAGGAAGAATGATAATGATATCAGATGGAAATAGGGGCTTATACAAAGTAACAACAAGCAGCAGAAATAGCACCTAAATGGATAAATATGTAAGTTTTTTTCTTACTATTCAAATTTCCTTAAAAGATAATTGCTTCAAACGAAACACTAACAATGTAGTGTAGGGCATATAAGATTTGTGGAAGTAAAATGTGTGACAACAATAGCACAAATATTGGGAAGGAAGAAATGGAAGTATACTATGGTAAGGTTCTTACACTACATGTATAACATCACTTGAAGGTAGACTGAAAAAAATGTATACTTGTGGGGATGAGCACTGGGTGTTATATGGAAACCAACTTGACAATAAACTACTAAAAAATAAAAATAAAAAAAAGTCATAAAAAAATTTTAAATATATACTATAAACTCTAAAGCAGCCACTAAAACAACAAGACAAAAAAACAATAGCTAATAAACCAACAATGATAAAATTGAATCACAAAAAAATATTTATTTAACTCAAAAGAAGGCAGTCAAATAAAGGGAAAAGGGAATAAAGAACACATGAGGCAAATAGAAAACAAACACCAAAAGATAGATTTAAATCTAGCCATATTAATAATCACATTAGAGTAAATAGTCTAAATGTCAAGCAAAACCAGAGGTTGTCTAATCACCTAAAAACATAAAACTTAACTATATGCTGCCTACAAGACATTTTTTATTATTTAGACATTTTTTATTATTGATTTGTAATTTCATTGTTGTTAGAAAACATACTTTATTTGATTTGAATTCTTTTCTTCTATTTTATAATTCTTATAATATTGTCCTGAATATGGTTTATCTTGGTAAAAGTTCTCAGTGCACTTGAAATGAATATGTACCCTGCTATTGTTGGGTGAGGGTATCTTTATGAATGTCAGTTAGGTCAAGTTGTTTGGTAGTGCTGTTCAAATTTCAAATATAAAGACACAAATAGGTTAATATAAAGTATGGAAAATGATATATAATGATAACTCTAAAATAAAGACAGTATGGCTATTTTAATATTAGACAAAGTAAATTTTATGACAAAAATATTGCCAGAGATTTTTTAAAAATGTCATTTTCATGCTGACAAAAACTGAGGACTGATGGATGTGGAGGGGGGAGGGATGGGCATGGAGGAGGACACTTGTGGGGATGAGCACTGGGTGTTATGTGCAAACTAATTTGACAATAAACTATTTGTAAAAAAAACAAAGGCCATTGTCATTATGATAAATTGGTCAAAAAGATATAAATTTTAGACGTTTATGCATCTCACCAGTTTCAAAGTATATGAAGCAAAAACTAATAAAACTGTAAGAAGATATAGACAGAATTACTGTCAGAGATTTCAAAACTCTTCTTAACAACTGATAGAACAAATAGACCAAAAAAATCAGTAAAATTACGGAAGATTTGAACAGCACTACCAAACAACTTGACCTAACTGACATTCATAAAGATACCCTCACCCAACAATAGCAGGGTACATATTCATTTCAAGTGCACTAAGAACTTTTACCAAGATAAACCATATTCAGGGCAAAATTATAAGAATTATAAAATAGAAGAAAAGAATTCAAATCAAATAAAGTATGTTTTCTAACAATGGAATTACAAATCAATAATAAAAAATGTCTAAAAACATCCCCCAACATTTATAAACTTAATGACACACTTCTAAAGAACCCAATGGCACAATAAATCAAAGGAAAATTAGAAAGTATTTTAAACTATGGGGCACCTGGCTGACTCAGTCAGTGGAGCCTACAACTCTTGATCTCAGGGATGTAAGTTCAAGCCCCACCTTGGGTGTAGAGGTTAATCAAAAAAAAATTTTTTTTTAATTTTTTAAAGTATTTTAGTGGTGCCTGGGTGGTTCACTCAGTTAAGCATCCAACTTCTGCTCAGGTCATGATCTCACAGTAAGTGACTTTGAGCCCCACATCAGGCTGTCTCCTGTCAATACAAAGCCCACTTCAGATCCTATGTTCCCTCTCTCTCTCTCTCTCTCTCTCTCTCTCTCTCTGGCCTTCCCCCATACCCACACACACTCTCTTTCTCTCAAAAATTAATTAATTAATTAATTAATTAATTACAAGAACAAAGTATTTTATACAAAATATAAATGAAATCACAATGTACCTAAATTTGTGGATGCTGCCAGCACAGTACTTTGGGAATATTTTTAAAGCAATAATCACCTATATTAGAAAGAAGAAAGATCTCATTCTACCTTAAGAAAACTAGAAGAAGAAGGGCAAATTATACCTAAATTAAGTGAAAAGAAAATAATAATAAAAGTTAGCACAGAAATCAATGAAACATAAAACTAAATTATAACAGTGAAAATCAATGAAGCCAAAAGCTACTTTTTAAGAATACTTTTTAATTAACAAGCCTCAAGCCAAACTAATAACAAAAAGAGAATAGATAGTAATGAGAGAAATAAAATCATTACCAATTCTATGGATATTAACACAATAATAAGGGAATATTATTCCTTGTAAGACAAAACTTATAAAAGCTTATTTGTAAGCCCAGCATGAGAGCATCCAAATACATAAAACAGTTCATAACAAACATAAAGGAACTAATTGATAAAAACACAATCATAGTAGGGGACTTTAACACCCCACTTTCATCAATGGACAGATCATCTAACAGAAAATCAACAAGGAAACAATGGCTTTGAATGACACACTGGACCAGATGGATTTAACAGATATATTTAGAATATTTTATCCTAAAACAGCTGAATACACATTGTTTACAAGTGTACATGGAACATTCTCTTGAATAGATCACCAATTAGGTCACAAAACAAGTCTCAACAAATTCATAAGAACTGAAATTTTACCATCCATCCTTTCTGACCACAATGCTATGAAACTAGAAATCAACCACAAGAAAAAATATGGAAAGAGAAAAAATACATGAAGCTTAAAAAAAAATGTTACTAAATAGTGAATGGGTCAATCAAGAAATCAAAGAAGAAATAAAAAATTACATGGAAACAGGTGAAAATGAAAACACAACAGTCCGGAATCTTTGAGATGCAGCAAGAGCTGTTCTAAGAAGGAAGTTTATAACAATATAGGCTTACCTCAAGAAGCAAGAAAATTCTCAAATAAAAACAGCATAATCTTATATCTTAAGGAGCTAGGAAAAAGAACAAACAAAGCAGAAGGAATAAAATTATAAAAATTTGAACAAATAAATGATATAGAACCTAAAAAACAAAACAAACAAGCAAACAAAATAGAACAGATCAATGAAATCTGAAACATGGTTCTTTGAAAAAAATCCACAAAATTGATAAACCTTTATCAAAATTGATAAACCAGACTCATCACGAAAAAAAGAGAAAGGACTCAAATAACAAAATCACAAATGAGAGAGGAAAAATAACAACCAACTCCACAGAAATACAAACAATAGAAAATATTATGAAAAAATGATATGCCAACAAATTGGACAGCCTAAAAGAAATGGATAAATTCCTAGAGACATATAACCTACCAAAAATGAAATGGAATAAATAGAAAATTTAAACAAATCTATTACAGACAATGAAACTAAATCAGTAATTTAAAAAAAAAATGCTCCCAACAAACAAAAGCCCAGGACCAGATGGCATCATGGGCCAATTGTTCCAAACATTTAAAGAAGAGTTAACACCTATTCTTCTCAAACTTTCCCAAAAAATAAAAGAGGAAGGAATCCTCCAAGTTCCTTCTACCAGGCCAGGATTACTCTGATACCAAAACCAGATAAAGACACCACAAAAAAGAGATCTACAAACCATTAGCTCTGGACATAGATGCAAAATTCTTCAACAAAATAGCAGCAAACAGAATCCAACAGTACATTTAAAAAATCATTCACCATGATCAAATGGGATTTATTCCTAGAATGCAGCAGTGGTTCAGTATTCAAAAATAACCAATGTGATACATCACATCAACAAGAGAAAGGATAAAAACCATACTCATTTCAATAGATACAGAAAATTTTTGACACAGTACTACATTCATTTGTGGTAAAAACCTGCAACAAAGTAGGTTTAGAGGGAACATATCTCATCATACCCTATGATCCATATATCTCACTACTGGCTATTTAACCGAAGA
The DNA here is from genome assembly GCA_017311185.1 of Proteles cristata cristata. Lineage (NCBI taxonomy): Eukaryota > Metazoa > Chordata > Mammalia > Carnivora > Hyaenidae > Proteles > Proteles cristata. The sequence continues at coordinate 1,355,508 of JAESUZ010000223.1, read as the reverse complement.
ATACAAAAACACATTCAAAAAGATACGTGCACTCCTATGTTTATAGCAGCATTATTTACAACAACCAAATTAGGAAAGCAGCCCAAGTGTCCACTGACAGATGAATGGATAAAAAAGTGGTATACATATAATGAAATATTACTCAGCAATTAAAAAATGAAATTTGGCCATTTGTAACGACATAGATGAAGCCAGAGAGTATAATGTTAGGCAAAATAAGTCAATAAGAAGAGGACAAACATCATATGATTTCACTCATATGTGGAATTAAGAAACAAAACAAATGAGCAAAGGAAAAAAAGACACGAGAGAGAAACCAAGAAACAGACTCTTAACTATAGAGAACAAACTGATGGTGATCAGAGGGAGGTGGGGTAGGGATGGATGAAATAGATAATGGGGATTAAGGAGGGCATTTATAAGGAGTATTGTGTGATATATGGAACTGTTGAATCACTATATTGCACACCTGAAACTAATATAATACTGTACATTAACTCTACTGGGGTTAAAATTAAAACTTAATTAAAAAAAAAAAAAACTACAAAAGCTCACTCAAAAGAAACAAATAGGACATCACTGGGAATGGATGAGTATGAACCTCCAAATATCCTCTCCTCTGAAAAAGCAACAAGAATATTGGCAAAAATCAAAATTTCAGGAGCACCTGAGTGGCTCAGGCAGTTAAACTTCCAACTCTTAATTTCAGTTCAGGTGATTATCTCACAGTTCAGGACATCAAACTCCACATCAGGCTCCAAGTTGACAGCACAGAGACTACTTGGGGTTCTCCCTCTCTCCTCTCTTTCTCTGCCTGTTTCCCCTGCTCATATGCACTCTCTGTCAAAACAAACATTTTTTAATCGAAATCTTACTGCTATGGAAATAACCAAAGGCTTGTTATAATCTGCAGTACATTTATTCAAGAGAAAAGGCTGAATATCAGTAAGAACAGTGAGCTTTGTGGCATTTTAACTTGCTCTATTTCCCAGCCACCCCCTCCTTTCCACAATTGTGCAGTAGCCTTATAAACTTAACAGTTTACACCACAATTACACCTGAAAGTCACTAGAGAAGACAGAATAGGTTTGAAGCTCTCCAAAGCCCCATTCCAAGAAAATTATCATTATCATACCTGTCTTGTGGTTCCCTGGAAGGCCCAACTCACAAGGTTTGTCTTTATTTGACCTGACTCAGAGCTTACCTACTGCAAACAGTCTTCTCCCAGGGCATTTGTCAAGAAAAGTCAGTAGCAATTGTTTGACATCATGGCTGCCTGATCCAGTAGATCACAGTTGGGCACAAAATATGCTAATCAAAAAGCTTAAAAGGAAATCTGGGGAATGATGTCCATAGAGGATATTATGGACTGAATTGTATCTCCCCAAAATTCATATGTTGAAGTCCTAACCTCAGTACCTTACACTATGACTGCATTTGGAGATAGGGCCTTCGAGATAATTAAGGTTAAATGAAGTCATAATGTTAGGACCATAATCCAATATGACTGATGTCCTTATAATAAGAGGAAGAGATACCAGGGATGTGCATACACAGAGAAAAAGGCCATAGGAGGATATAATGAGAAGACAGCCATCTGCAAGATAAGGAGAGATGCCTCAGGAGAAATCAAACTTGCTAATAACTTACTCTTGTACTTCTAGCCAACAAAAGTAAAAAAAATAAACTTCTGTTGTTTAAGCAACTTGATCTGTGGTGTTTTGTTATTGTAGCCCTAGCAAACTAGTACAGGACCTTTTGAAAAGTTCTGACATACCAAGATATCTAGAAGTCCATGTATGTGTTAAGTGTTCCCATGCATAGAGCCATGTACGTGCTCAGGAAAGACCTGAAGAATCTATAAGCTCTCATCTCTAGCAGACTTTGAGATTCTGCACAAGAAGTAAAGGCTAAGGTAAATTGAAAATTGCCTAACTGAGTGTTGAAGTCATGCCTCAACATGCACACAGGATTTCTTAGGAAAGGCAGGAGATTTATTGGTCCCAGACATTTAAAGGAATCACCATTCCAATACTAGCTGACCACTAACTGAATAGAAATTTCAATGGCCACACATGACAAAGAATAAAGTCTTTGTTCATAAACACCATTAAATAAGCAGCAATGATGACAAACCTTGGGGTGGAGTGGGGAGGGAGGAGGAAAATTTGATTTCCAAAGTTCCAACATTATATTATTTAAAGTATATAAATTTCAACAAAAAATTACAAGACATATAAACTAGAAAGTATTCACATAAGGGGCATTTAAAAAAAAAAAAAAGACCATGCAAAAAGCTGGCAAGAATGTGGAAACTCTCATAGACTGCTGGCAAGAATATAAAATGACTAAAGCACTTTGGAAATCAGATTAATAGTTTCTTTTTTAATTAATTTATTTTTTTGAGAGAGAGAGTGAGACAGAGCATGAGCAGGGAGGGTCAGAGAAAGAAGGAGACACAGAATCTGAAGGAGGCTCTAGGCTCTTAGCTGTCAGCACAGAGCCTAACGCAGGACTCAAACCTACCAATGGTGAGATCATGATCTGAGCTGAAGTCAGATGCTTAACCGACTCAGCCACTCAAGCACTCCCAGATTAATAGTTTCTTAAAAAGCTAATCACCTACCATACAATCCAGAAATTTCACTCAAAGATAACCACCAGTAACTCCACCAAATCACTCTGCTATATTTATAGTACTTATCACAAAAAATATTTATATGTTTGTAGTATTTGTTATAATTCTCTCACACATTGTCTCATCCCACTAACATCTGTGAAAGATAAAATCATGTATATCTTATCTACTACTGTATTGTAGAAGCTTCATCTGTGACCAAAGTTCTCTTGATTAAATAAATGAATGGTGAACAAGTAGGCAATTTAAAATGTAAAGAGTCTGTGTGTGCCTGGCTGGCTTGGTCGGTTGAGCATCTGACTCTTGATTTCAGCTCAGGTCATGATCTCGGCTCAGGTCATGATCTCACAGTTCATGGGTTTAAGCCTCATGTTGAGCTCTGCACTGACAGTGTGGAGCCTACTTGGGATTCTCTCCTTCTCTCTCTGCCCCTCCCCCACTTGTGTGCACACATGCACTCTCTCTTTCTCTCAAAATAAATAAATAAATTTTTTAATGTGAGAGTTGAACTAAATAGACTTAGATATGATTATGGATGTATGGATGCATTCCTGCATAGACAGAGAGACAGATATACACATAGTTAAAGATCATTAGCATATATAAGTGTAACTGAAATAATGAGTTAGAACTCCTAACAGAAGAGTCTAAGTTGAGAATAAATGTCAGGATAAAGCCCTAGAAAATATCAACATGTATTCCCAGGAGCAGGGAGAAAAAAAAGGAACCAATGAAGGAAATTGGGGGGGGGAAATTTCAGAATAGTAAAAAAGAAAAAAAGAACAATGAATGATTGTGTTCCAGAAACCAAAGAGAGTTTTCTAAATCAAAGGGTGATCAAAAATGTCAAATATTGGGGGAAAAACAGGCTAGATCATGAACAGAGACCATCAGTCTTCGCAAGTAGGTAGATATTAAAAACCTGGTGGGTTCTGGGGCAGAAGCTTTAATTTGCTCCAAAGAAGGAATGGAGTTGACGAAATGGGAAACAAAGGTACTCTTAAGGTATTAAGTTGTTGGACTTGGGCACTGGTCCAGCTGGAAAGACTGACTCAAAAGTCAAAATGTTTGAAAATCTGAGTGGTAGGAAAGGTGTGTCTTTGGCAGATGAAAAAAAGAAAAAAAAAACAAGAATTATCTAAAGCAGGTTTCTAGTTATTAGGGAGAAGAAAACATCAAAAAGTAGGGTTTTAGTTGTTTTAAGTGATTTGTCCTACATGATTTCAAGTTATCAATTTTCTCCTAAAACATTCAAGGCTAAAGCAACCGTGATCTCACAATGATAGGCAATCTGGTGAGCTCAAGCACAATCAGTGGACAAACACAAAGCAGCTTTGTTAATCACTTATTCTGACTCTCCATTGGTCTATAACAAGGGTTAAAAGAGAAAACGTGTACCAAAGTACATTACCAGTTATAAAAGAAATATAAATAGAAGGTATTATTTAAGCTCTACTTGGTTAAATTATTAGTTCAGAGAATTAGAAGCCTGGGTCCATGACCATCTTTGTTGAATAAAGAGTCTCTTGGCTACCAGAGGCCTGGCATAAAGAGCAGACAGAAAAACCATTGCATTTCTTGCTATCAGTGTCCTAGAAATAAATCCTGGTTTCCAGTGAAGAGCATAGGCAGTGCCTGCCAGGCCCGTCTCCACCACTGAGTCTCTTGAGATTTGGGGACATTGTTGCTTCACTGGCCACGGGTCATAGTAAGGCCATCAGAAAAAAGTCAAGGGGAAATTCACCCATCAGTTAACCTCATCAATTGTTCTGAGTGCCAGTTATAGGTAAGACCCCCATCTAGGCAAATTTTTGTGACTGAAAGAATTTAAAATTTGGTCAGGTCGAACAGATCTGAGTTCAAATTATCTGCACCATTTTGATCAGCAATACAATCTTCAACAAATCACTTCACCTCTCTGTCTCTCTGTGTCTTCAACTATAAAATGGGAATAATAGTACCTATCGAGCAGGACTACTGTCATAATTAAATGAGGTGGTGCATCCAGACCCCCAGAACAGTGCTAGTGTAGAGCAAGTGGTTGGTCATTGCCAACTCATTCTTTTACTAGGCAATGTGGGAGACAAGAGCAGACAGCATGATTGGAAGGGGATGTGATGGGGCCCTAACAGAAACAAAGACCAATCACTATATAAGTTCACAGGAAGGTAAAATTACACCACACCCATGGTTGTGAAAGAAACAATATGCAAGACATGCATTGAAAGGCAAAAATGGACTTGAAAGATGAAAATGGCTTTCTCTCAAAGGGAATTCAAGCTCTTACACTAACGTGTCCTCAAGACCAGCATGATGGAGGGCAGACATGTGAAAGTAGCGTGCAAAGGACACTAAGAAACTCAGGAAAGTGAAAGGTGGTACGAGTCCTTTCATAGTATCTCTGGAAGAATGGGACCCAGACACTGTGGCAAAATTAATTGCAAAATAAATGCCATTTCAGCCTGATGCTTAACAGTTTCTTTTCTGCATGTATAGTAGAAGTAGAAATATTATTTGGAAAAGCATAAAATCATCATACCTCATTCTTTGAACAGTAGTCAAAATGAGAGCCAGCATTAATGTTAGTTAGCATGTTTTTCAAATTCTACGTGGAATTGGATGCATCGTGCTCCAATGGAATTCTGAAATGAGGTCAACTTCTGGCAGGTCACACGACTGCCTCTATTAAGCCACTGTTCTGTGATCGGCTCCATATGCGTCACCCTTCTGCTGGGTAATTTTGTGCTTGGTCTAAAGACATTATGAAAAATAGCAAAACTTTGGTATATTAACAAAGGTCAGAAAGTATTATTTAAAAAGCCCAAGACACAAATGTATAACTGGTTCAAAATCTGAGAACAACGTATCACCTCACTTAGAGTTTATCATAAAATTATTTTAGTCCTCCCAATGAAATCACCTAGCAAAACAAAATCTATCCTTGTAAGCATGAGCCTTGATTGTATCTTGGATCAGGAAAGAATTGAAATAGATAAAAAAAAGAAATTGGAGCTAACTGGAAAAATTAAAATATGGAATAGTTATTTTATGTAATTACTATTCACTTCTTAAATAGGATAACGGTTTTCAAGTTATTCAGGGGAATTTCCTTATTCTGAGAAAATGAGACTGTCCTGACATCTGCAACTCACTTAAGTTTAAACAGCTCAGAAAAAAATTACATATGTACAGACATATTTATATTGTATATATGTATAAATGCATATATACACAGAGATAAAGATAGAGAGACAGAGTCCTCAAATGTGGCAAAATGTCAACAATTGTTGAATTTAAGTAAATACAGGTATTCATTCTACTATTCGATCAACTATTCCTTATATTTGAAATTTTTCAAACAAAAAAGTTGGGAAAATAAAAATATTCTATTCTTTATTACATCTAATTTTAACTCAAACAAAATGATAGAATTATAAGAAATCTGCTCAAATGATAAATAGAGGAGATTCATGAACATTTGTTGCATGCTTTCTAGATAAGTACGAGGTATGCCTGGTGAAAAAAGTCTGAGGTTGAAAATACTGTACCCTTCGTCTTTCCTATGCTGGACTGGTATTACAGAGCTATGCAAATATTCATTGATGAAGTTTGATAATGAATCCCAAGTTCTCTTTAACCATCTGTCTCTGTGTCATGTGAACAATTTTTTGTATTGATATTTTGGCTTTAGTTTTGCTATGAAACCATCATTTATACTAAAGTATACTATCAGTTCAACAGAGATCCATCTTTCTAAGAGAAACCAATATTATCCACATATAGGTGTTCTTCAACAAAGAGTCTAAAATTTAGGATTAGGTCAAACCGTGAAACAAGGGAGTTTATACAACAAATGTGCAGGACAGAGGAGAGACCAGGAGTGTAACGTTCCACATTGTACACCATTCTTGTGCCACAATGCAGTTGCAGCTATAGAGCAGTATAAGAGTCATCGTGTAGATAAACATTCATTAGTGCATGCAAATATTCCTCAAGGTATGTATTCTTTTTCTGCACAGTAATCAATGCTGCTGGGAAATAGTATAGATAGTATATACAGTTTCACCCATAAAATAGCATTTAAAGTTACTCTAGTTTATCTAAAAATTCAGGGACCAAGTTTCTAAATTCTTTTTACTACAGAAAATGAATTTCAATTAAGGGAGTAGACATACATTAGAATAAAATACTCCTTGGGGGCAAGGATATAAAGGTCAGAAGAGTAATGTTTTATGACAGTATTCCAAAATTCTCTATATTCACTTTGAAATGTAGAAACATAAAAATTATACAATAGGCTCACATAAATTATCAGGCCAATGTGCAATGAATTTGAATTTTGTTTAAAATATCTAAATTTACAATGAGTGAGCAAATGTATCATGCTGTGCTTATGATATAAATTATTATAAAAAAGATGATGTGATTCTCCATAAATGAATGTTCATATCTTTTTTATTAAATGATCAAAGATTACTCTTACATGTAAGAGCAAAACAGGGGAGTACACAAAAACTTTATGTGATTTTTCCAATTTTGTTCAAAAAATAAACACAGCCTAGATAGAAATCCTTCATAAAACTCCTGGAAATGGAAATCTAGGTAGCAGCCTGATTGCCTGTTGTTTGCATATATGAACATATATAACATTTCCTTACTCAGGACCTCCTTTGTCTAGAAATGTCAGTGTCTTCAAAAAGCATGCTTAACATTTCGGTAATATTTGATTTAGTTGGAAAAATCATAACGGTGAGAAGTGCCCCATAATAAAATGATCTGCACCAGGAATTTGTGATTCCGTTTCATAAGCAGCATTCAAGCAAAGACCAGACAACCTCTTAATTGCAGGGTTGTGGTGGAGATGTAAGTACCAGATGGGGGGATGGATCAGGTCCCTTAAAACTCTGTAAATCTATTGCCTTATGATTCTTACAGGTTTAAAGATAGAAACAGGTGTAGTTTTGTGGTTTTGAAAACCTAAGTATTTTTCATTTTTAGAAGATGCAAAAGTTACCTCAATTTTCTAACTTGTATTTCTTTTCTGGAAAGAGGATAGATGTTAAAATGCTCTTGAAAGCACTTGATATTCATTGTATCCATTTGGGGAAAAATAAATATGATAGTTTCTTATTTCACAGTGACAGCACGTTATAATGGTGTTGGAAATACATCACCACACACTGAGAGCAGACCACTGACTTTCAGATAGTGACATACATGGATTTATAGGTGACTGAGATAAATGATCTGCTATTGCCAAGGAGTAAGTGAAGCTACTTGCTCTACTGGTTTTGGGAAGTGACTATCATTGAACCAATGGAGCTTGAACGGGAGAGCTTGATTTAACATATTGTTTCCCAACACTTTAAATCAATTTGCAATATACCATTAAAAAAATTTTTTTAATACATAATTTTAATTTTATTTTAATGAAAGTAGACCAATTGACATACTCGTTGTAGGGATCCAGATTATTGCTACATATGTTAAAGTGTTAGGTAACAAGTATGGAATTGTTCATAAAAATGTACTAAAAGGTTAATAATAAATTACAAACTGTTAAACAAGGGAATATATGATATATATAATGTTATGGCAACATAGACTAAAATAAAGAGACAAATCTTATTCAGGGAGTTCAGTTGCTTTAAAATTTTTTTAATGTTTTATTCATTTCTGACAGAGAGAAAGAGAGACAGGGTAAGCAGGGGAGGGTCAGAGAAAGAGGGAGATACAGAATCTTAAACAGGTTCCAGGCTCTGAGCTAGCTGTCAGCACAGAGCCCGACGCGGGGCTCAAACCCACGAACTGTGATCATGACCTGAGCCGAAGTCGGACGCTTAACCGACTGAGCCACCCAGGCGCCCTGCAATATACCATTTTAATAGTTATTTCCAAAGTTGCTTTGTTTGACTGTTCAGCATCAGCATAGTTCTTACAATGTTAATGTTTCCAATATTCCACAAATACCTCTCACATTTGCCAAATTCAAGTCTTTACCAAAAAAAAAAAAATAATCAGTTCTGATGGACAGTCAAGATTAAGAATCTTCCTGCATACACTAGAACAGCATGCTGATATAAAGTGAAAAGTATGATCATCCTGGCTCACCCAAAGGTCTCAGTTGCTTGAAAATAATTATGATGGAGTTTTTACCTTTCATATTGTTTATCTACAGCCAGGGAAAGGATAAACCACTTGGCCCAGATAGGTTACTGGTCCACAAGACAATGATTCAAATTACCATCCAGAAATTTCATTCTGTTTCTACCTGGCCTTTGAATATAGGCAACTGTTCTGGCAATTTTCTCTCCATGTGCATAATGATTTTGGGATTTTGTCTTTAACATTTCATTTTCTAACTCTTGTCAATTTTTTTCCTATCATAATTTCCTGTCAATTTTTTCCTCAAAGTCAAAACTGCTAAATTCATTCTAAATTGCCATTTTTTATATCTGACATTTCCAGGGAAGAGTCAAAACTACCTGAGACTCAAAGAAAACATGTCAAAAATCTGTTTAGTTTGGCTTTCTGAACACAGGTGATTTCATTTTCCACTCATCAATTCATCAATATTTTTACCTCAAAGACAATTTCATGTAAACTTTCATTATAATATCTCATAATTTTATCTCAAAATGCTATGAAATGCCAATAACTTCTACATATCTCTATAAATAAATTGTTATAAATGTAAATATACATTCGTATTTTAACTTCATGAAATGTTCATTGCACTTAATTCAATGGAAACAAAAAAATGAATGTTTCTTTCATATCTCTTTCATACTCATTATTTTTCTGTTAAGAATTCATAATAAATATATGTGGTACCACCTAACAGCCATATATTTAGATAATCCTAGACATATATTACTGCATCCTAAACAAACCTAAAATCATTTTACTATCTTTTCAATTTTAGGTGTAAAATCAAGAGGATGATAGTAAGATGCTAACATTAGTATTTAGGACCAAATACACATGCATACAATATATTCAGACACCAATCAGATGTCATTTGAAATGATTCAATTCCCTACCAATACCATAATAGAAATTTTTTTCCTCTAAGACATTGCCAAGAAACTCAGTAGCTGTTATTCAAGGCCAGAGCTTACTAATGAAAAGTGGAAATTTTTATCACATTTAGATACCAAAAGACATTGACCATGATGGGAAAATTTGAATACTCCTTATACTCCTTTCCAACTCAAAAATTTATATTCTGGTTTATAAGGCAAGAGATTCAGAACTTTTTATTTCCTTCTTTGGATATTTAAACACCAATCATATGCAATCATAACTTGATAATTTTAGAATATAATAAAATTTTAAAACAATTTTATATTTAAGAAACATACTACTCATGTTACCAATAAGAATAAGGACATAAATCATATTAGTTTAAGAACCAGTATTTGTTACTTTCATCTATATTTCTTAAGCATCCCATAAGAGATTATTTTTTTGAATATATTTCTTAATATACTATATAAGGACTAGAATACATGCAACTCAAAAGTAAGATTATTTTTAAAAAGTAAGAATATCACTATGAAAGAAGTTCTACCATAAAATTGTGAGATTCTTTGAAACCAGACAATTAAATTTTTATTTCAAAAATCAATACATACGTTAAGTTCATACACAGCTTATAGTTTTTTAATAACATACTTATGAATTGTAAGTTTAAAACAACACTAAATTTGTTAGCATAAAATAGTATATAAGCATAAATATACCTAGCCTTATATGTTTGTATAAAAAAACATTTGACCATATAAAAAGGTATAAAATTAAATTGGGCTTTTTAAAACAAATCATATTCAGAACTTAATCAATATTCAATTATCATTACAGAGTTGTCTAAGAAAGATACACTTACTGCAACGATTTGCCATCACACAAAATATTTGGAACAATAATTTAGAACATTTTTTCCTCTCCTGAATAATGGCAGGTCTCAGTCTTTGAAAGAAAATCTGATTTAGAGATTTGGCAACCAAAGTTGTCAAATCAATACCATTTTTAAATATTTACATAGGATATATTTGATTTTTGTGCGTTTCCTAAAATTGTTTGAAGGCATTTCTAGAAATGTTTTGAGATATTTTCATCATTAGAACAAGTGTTCAGCTTCCTAAAGAGGTCACCTCGAAAAGAATATTTATATGGAATCTTTGTTTCCAACTTACTTTGTAAATGCATAATACTTTATTTCTATATTAAGAAAGGACAAGAATGAGATAAACATCCACTGGTGTTTTCTACAACTATAATTTGTTAATTTTCTACATATTTAAACATACTGTTTCACAGTAAGGATGAGCTACCTCAAAGACAGGTAGCTGAACTAAGTCAAAGTTTCTCAACCTTGCTACTATTGACATTTTGCACTGGATAATTGTTGTGGGGGCTGTCCTGTGGACTGTAGGTTATTTAGCAGCAAACTTAACCTCTACTTACTAGATGCCAGTAACACCCCCTCAGACACAACCATCAAATATCTCTCCAGACATTACCAAACATCCTCTGGGAGACAAAAATCACCCCTAACTGAAAACCGCTGGATTAGGTGATTAGAAATTCCTTCCAATTCCAAGAACCTATGATTCACAAAACAGTATAAAATATATGTAAAAAAAAAAAAAAAAAAAACATTGTTACACATTCTAAATATCGAACTGAAGTATAAAAAATTAATGTCATAATTTTTCTAGTTACACACATTTTCAAAAACAATTTGTAGTAAGATGATATTGTAAACATGTTTAAAATTTGTTGTCATAAGGCATAGCCTAGTAATATTCAAAAATATTAAGATGCATATTAATATATGCACATAAAGATACAGCTATAAACAATATTTGTATAAATATGTAAATCTATGCATACTCTTAGCAACATTGCCTTAAAACAATATAACCATTTACTTCCTATTTAGCAAACCTCCGACTCTAGAATAGTGTACACTTTGTTATGATCAAAACATAAATTTAAAATGATCTTTCTTAAGGGAAAGCTAAATATAACAGATGTGGTGTCCATTTATATAGAACCCTCCCTTGACTTTCAACTCAACGAATAATGTCTTATGTTCCTTGCTTTCTCTGTAACGAGCACTTTCTGAAGAAGTGCTGTCTCTTTTTTAATCCACCATCATGGCTACTCTATTAGGAACTAGATTTCAATCAAGTAAATGATACATTTCCTAAGGTTTAAGATTCCTTTCTAGTTACCAATTTTTTCTAAACATATTCTTAACATAAAAATCATGTCACAAATTAACATTAAAGCACTATTAAATACCCCAATGCAATTATATTTGAGTGAAATAAAACAGAATTACTATGAATAATAATAGCCTGACATGTTCTTTTTCTTCAAATAAACTTACCTCAGTCCTGATTTAGCCAATATAATACACCCGTAGATTACCTTGTTGGACATTTCCACTGAGCAAAAATGAACTGCAAACCTCAGTTTAGATCAAATGATTATTGAGAAAACATTACTACAAAAAGCCTCTATCATAGATGAATAAAAAATTCCCAGTGGTTAGAATTCCCTGTATCCTGGAGAATACCATAATGCATAAGTTATTAAGAATATAATATTATGGATTGTGACTGTTCCTAAATAAACCTGAAAGCTTGTCACAAAGTTGAAATGATATTCTGGTAAATTGACAAAATTAATATACAATTTTAAGTCACAATTGTTTAACCATAAAGAGGCCTCATGGGTGTGCTGCTTTTCTTTTAATTAAATTTAAAAGTCTATTCCATAGTTATTGATGTGTGAACATATTTCCATAGAGAATTATTTAAATGAAGAGCAAAGCATTCAAATACAGTCAAATATAATTGTTTAAGATACCATACATTCATTCATTAGCAGAGTATTCTAATGTAAAATCAAAAGTAAAGCATGCCATAGGTAATTATTACTGACTTAGCTGTCAGGTACTCAAATCAACTAAAAGGCCAATTATTCTTAAGATACCCAGGATGGAAAGCTCATTGATGGGCATTAGGTCATTTTGAGATAGTTACATTTCTTTTTATAGTATAAATTAATTTCACAGTGAGAACATTTACCATATAACTTCACATACTATAACTTATCCTCCCTAACAGTTGAAGAGAAATAGATTACCTTTAAAATGCAAGTAAGATATTAAAAGAAAACTAGAGAATAAAATTTTAAGTCAGTTTATTTCCTAGTTTGCCAGTTTCATCACCAATATAACTCGAGAAACTCAGTATCAAAGGACAAGTTTTCATTCAACTTAATAATCATATCTGTGGTTTATTTTTTAACATGGAATTAAAACTTATAGGTGTAAGATATGTTAGAATGGTCCATTAAGAACACTAAAAAAATTTTTAGGAAGTGTTTTCAAACTTAAACAAGCACTAAACTGTCACCTACAGAAAATCTAAGTATCAGGAGTAAGAAAATACCATTAAGTGTCTAAAACTGAGATATATATTTGCAAGTAGTCTTCCTCCCTCTCAGAACTAAAACTGTGCAGCGGCCCTGGTATATTAAATTCCTCCCCTAGGTTCTGCTTGTATTCAGTATCAAATTATTTAAATATAAGCTCTGGAGAAATTGTTTCACACTGTCACCCCCTCCCTACTCCTACCTGGGGTCCCTATTCGCTGCTCCATGGTGGTATTCCTCACCAGATTGCCATTGAGGACCTTCCTGGCCATCTCCCTGTGGGCTATACCCTCTGTAGCAATGACTGTGTCATATCTGTTACTCTATCCCCAGCACCCCCACTCTTAACATGTGTGCATTGGGATAAATAAAATAAAGATCCAAAAAGCATGATATTCAATGGTTCTCAAATCTAGCTGCACAATAGAATTACCAACAGAGCTTTTCAACTGCTTATGCCCACACCACTTAAATCAGAATCTGAGGGTTGGGAGACCCTGGGATCTGTTTTGTTTTAAAATCTTCCTACGGGGCGCCTGGGTGGCGTAGTCGGTTAAGCGTCCGACTTTCGCTTGGGTCATGATCTCGCGGTTCGTGGGGCTCGTGGGTTCGAGCCCCGCGTCGGGCTCTGTGCTGACTGCCAGCTCGGAGCCTGGAGCCTGTTTCAGTCTGTGACCCCCCTCTCTCTCTGACCCTCCCCTGCTCACGCTGTCTCTCTCTCTTTCCTAAAAATAAATAAAACATTAAAAAAAATTTTTTTTTAAAAATAAATAAATAAATAAAATAAAATAAAATCTTCCTAGATACCAGGATCTGAGGGAGGGGAAAGGGACAGGGCTGTTTAATGTTTCACTTCTGCAAAATGAAAAAGTTCTAGAAATCTGTTTCACAATAGTGTATATATATATTTAACACCATTGAACTATACGCTTAAAAATTATCAAGATGGTAAACATTTTGGTATGTATTTTGTTCCATAATTTTTAAAAAACACATATTTTAATCTTCCCCGGTGATTCCATTGTGCAGCCAGAGTTGAGATCTACCGTAAGTACACAGAGGTTTCCCACACCACCGATTCTGTTTACGAAGTGGGAGGGAGGGAGGAGAAAAGAGAGACTTCACAGTCATTTCCCACCAGTTTCCCCAACTGTCTTCCAAACATGACTTGTCCCTAAAAGGAGTAGTCTAGGGCTAAATAAATTTCAGAAAATCTAAATACCTTGCCAGGATCAAAATGCGTATTAGAGTATTGTAAAAGTTCAGAAACCCTGCAATTAAGAAACTCGTTTAACTTAGTTGTTACCAAGACTTACTTGACTGTATTATGAAAGAATGCTTCCCCTCAAAATGGTGTCTAATACTTGAAAATGAAACGCAGCACAGAGCAACGCCCTTCAAACTTTGGATGTCCACAGCACACTTTGGAATCCTTAACAGCAGGCTTGAAGGAATCAAATGACTCAAAGAGCAGTAAACAAGACACAGTAATTACAAACCATCACTAATGCAACATAAGATCTACAGTACCTAAATATGCATTCAGCTTATTTTATATGCTGATGTTCTGTGATGGAGCTACCTACCGCTCTTACCTTTCTCTTATATGTTCATGAGGCAAAGTTCTCACATGTCCCGGTAAGCATGCACTGGACTGACCTTAAATGATGCCTCTGCCCTTACTCACAGAAAGTTGCATACTGTGCCATATTCCATTTCAGTTCAATGTTTCTTCCTATATACATCACAGGATAGCATCTTATATATACCCACTTGTTAAACAATATATTCCATATGCTGATCAAAATTCGGTTTTGAGGTACCTGAATGTGCAGTGAGACATAGCTTGAGAGCCACAGCTGGGGGAGGCCAGACTTACTTTAGATACAGCTATATTCACTCCCATGTGTACATGTATAATACACATTGTGGGGGGTTCGTGAAAATACAGGCCTTGCATCCATCCTTGTGATCCTTAAACCAGTACTTCCCTGAGGAATGGCTCTGCAACAATCTGCTTGATTCCATGTAATATATAGTTCAGTAAGATAAACAGCATTAGTATTCTAAAACCAGAAGCACTGTAGATGTGAAAAGGAACCTATTTTAACATTTCACATTGATACTTTATTCCTTTTGAAAAAAGAAAAAATACATTTTTCAAATTTCATGTGGTCAAGGCATAAATCTGAAGAAAACTATGGGGCAGAATGACAGTATTCTAAAATCTGTGCACTGCTAAATTCTGTGGTGTGTTTGAGAAAGACATAATTGGGCTCCTTTAATCCAGGCTGCAACTCATTGTGTTCTTTCTCTCACAGCGAATTGCATGTCAGAATAGCCACCAAAAAAAAAAAAAAAGGCAACACGATAACCCTATTTTTCTCTAACTGTTATTTTGAAAGGTGCTTGATGGTGCAGTCAACTTTACAGTGTGGTTATTCAGTAAGAGTGAAATTATAACATTACAACATAAAAGAGTCCTTACTTGCACTCCATTTGACTAGCATTAGGAAAATCTATCCCAAAATAACAATTCACTTAAAATCTGTAACTCCCCCGACACCACTGTAAGTAATAATGACATTCATAATATAATATTAAATATTGAACATTTATTCTAAGTAATTTTAATGATAAATGATGCTATTAGAATAAAATTCAGCTATAGCTCTCCTTTTTTTGCCACTTCTAAATTAATAAATAGGTTTTACTATTTTTTATTGGGTTGATCAGTGAAGTTAGCAAAAAGAGAGAGCTAATTATTTGGGGCGCCTGGGTGGCTTAGTCGGTTAAGCATCCGACTTTTGCTTAGGTCATGATCTCGCAGTTCATGGGTTCAAGCCCCGTGTCGGGCTCTGTGCTGACTGCCAGCTCAGAGCCTGGAGCCTGTTTCAGTCTGTGACTTCCTCTCTTTCTGACCCTCCCCTGCTCACGCTGTCTCTCTCTCTCTCTCTCTCCTAGAAATTAAAAAAAAAAGAGAGAGAGAGAGCTAATTATTTATCTAATGTAACTATTATAAAGTTATGTCACTTAATTTGAAACATATCAGCTGAAGTTGATATAGTTTTGTTGATATAGTTTTATGTCTTAGTATTGTTTATGTTTCTAATACTGACATCTTTCTTTTATAAGATCTTATGCAAATCAAAGGTAATCTATTAAAATACAATTCACATAATTCATTGATTAGGAAAAGAGATAGTATTAGAAAACATAATCATTGTTCATTTCACTGCTGTTAAAGAACTAAAAACTCAGTCTATTTATACTATGAGCTTAGGTCTTGTTATAAATCATGTATATCTTCTCTCATTAAAAAATATACAATATTGGAAATTCAACTAAATGAAGGTTCGGGGGCTTACATGTGTCTTAACATGTATACAATTCTTACTTGAGGACTCTGAGTACACTGGTAACTTCACTATTGAGATCTGACTTAGGACCTGAGGCTGTTACTCTTAATTGTTAAAAAATATAAAAATAAAACAAGGATCTGTTATCTTAAGTGATGGGTTTGCTCTTCTTAAGCCACGTTGCTCATGTTTCTGAATGCACATGGAAAATGAGGAACAGAATGTTCTATATTCTCCCCTCCAAAAAAACTGGGAAGTAGAAATTTTTAAAAGAAGGGATTAGTAGTAGATTCTTAAACTAAATATTACTTCAACACATTAATTTCTTTGCACTATAAATGTTACTCTAGATCTACTTACCTGAAGTCAATGTAAAGACAAGTATCCCTCATCATTACTATATTGAAGGGCATTTTTCTTGCAGCAAAGCACAAATTAAAGCTTTTACACAGTAACCTTAACAAATTTCACTTACATAGTTCCAAAATCCATCATCCAATACAAGAAAAAATATTTCTTTCTCAAGGTAGCACACACCACCCTGGGAGGGGTCAACAATTTCTGGCTCCGCATACTAAGGCACACTCTAGCTTGCTCTCCAAAAGGCCATGTCATTCTTATACAACTTAATCAGCAGCCAAACAGAAGAAAGCAACTGCAATCTTTGTGATCATTTTAATGAGGACCCCTGGCTATTCAGTCATTGAAATATAATTGACTTGCTTTCATCTTATTTTCATAATAGACACTCCAACCTAGACCACGTTTATTTGTCTATAAGAAATGTCAGGAAGAATTGGAACTTTTCTGAGTGTCCCCATTAAAACTGAAAACATGCCACCTTGTCTTTTACATGAGCTGCAATCATTTTGCATGGGTCTCATTACGCAATACAAGATGCAAATGTTCCAGGCACCCTTCTCACCAAGCCGCAAGACCAAGAAAATAAACATACTAAGAATGTCTGGTTTTATCTATCTGTACCTTTTTCTTACAATGTATTACAATTTCTTACAATTATTTATCCAATGTTTTAGAAAACAGGCAAAAAGAATAATAAATGCAAATGTTATTTATGTGACTGATCTTTTGTAAGATTGCAAATAGAATTGATGACTTTCTTCTTAGTAATTAATCTATTTTTATAAAATGTCAATTTTTCCTCCAAGAAACTGCTTAGTAGGTTTAAGGATTCAGTAAATGGCATTTGCAAAATAACATTTGCAAACTCAATGTACAAAATTAATTATTGTAGTCTTTGAAACAATGTGAGCCCTGCAAATTATTATTTTATATTTTGGAGCTTTTAAATTTACATTAACTACGACTCAAACAATTTAAAACTATTTGATAATGTGGAACTTTACAATATAAATTTAAAAGTTAGTCCACCACACAAATGTCAATAAATTCATAAAACCTTGTGCAGGAGGCTAAGCACTTGCTATCAGAAATTTTTTTCTTAACATGCAATATTCAGAGTTGAAATGCCACTCATCAGATTAACTAACAATTCCATTCATTTATTTCAGTTAAGATAAATTTCTATTCATTATTGACAAAAATGTTGGGGAAAAGGAATTCCCATATTGTTAAATAATCTTGGAGTGAAGTTTAACAATCATGGTCATACCTCCAGCTGAACAATTGCACACACACATATATACACAGAATTCTGGGTACACAGACATCTGTTGCACCATAGTCCACACTTGTAAACAAAGAAAAACACAAGTAACCAGCCAAATGTCCCAATGGAAAGCTGACTAAAGTAATGATTTATCTGTATAATAAAATACTATGTATCAACTAGAAAGAATATATGTACTGGGACAGATATATTTTTTAGTAAAAGATACACGAAGTATTCAGAAAATAGTCTCTTTCAAAAATTGGTATGCAAGAAGGGGCACTTGGGTGGTTCAGTCGGTTAAGTGTCTGACCTTGGCTCAGGTCATGATCTCCCAGCCGTGGATTCAAGCCCCACATCAGGCTCTGTGCTAACAGCTCAGAGCCTGGAGCCTGCTTCAGATTCTGTGTCTCCCTCTTCTCTCTCAAAAACAAATAAACATTAAATATTTTAGCATGCAAGGAAATGTATGTGTTAAAAATTTGGAGGCATATGAAGTATATTATTAACAGTGATTTTCTAGGGGTGCCTGGGTGGCTCTGTTGGGTAAGCCTCCCATCTCACAGTTCGTGGGATTGAGCCCCTCTGTGCTGACAGTGCAGAGCCTGCTTGAGATTCTCTTACTCCCTCTCTCTCTGCACTTGTTCATGTTCTCTCTCTCTCTCATTCAAAATAAATAAACATTAAAAAGAAAACAATGATTTTCTGTAGCAGATTAAAGAATCCTCCTCAATATTGTTTGAACATTTCTGATTCATTCATTCATCCAATCAATATTAATTAAGAACCTACAGTGTGTCAAATAATTTTCTAGAGGCCAACGATATAGCAATGAACAAAAGAAAGTCATGAGTTGGTATTACTCGTAAAATCTGGAGTTTCACTTATAAGAAAATTAAGAAGTAAAAATCACTCATCTCATTATCCTTGTTGAACCTCTTTATCCTTATCTTTTTGTTGCACAAAACTTTTTTCTAATATTAGACTAAGCATGGCGAGAGCATAATAATAGAAGCCATTACTAAGACAATCTCTCCTAGGTCTAACTTCTATGCAGAAGATTGCATATTTTATCATACAAAATTTAAAAATAGTTTCATTAGTAAATATCTGTGCATGCAATTACATAAGTAGAATGAAATAACTTGAGATTTCACTAGAAACAGTTTCTATGAAAATGATAAGACAGATATGTATACAGAAATATGACTAAGTAACATTACATGAATATTTTCATACACTTAAATAATAACCATAGCTATTCTTACCTATAGAACCACAAGATAATATTAAATTTGTGAGTCTTAATATTTCAATACCTTACTCAATTCACCAACATACATTAGAAGCTTTTACAACTGATATTAATATTGCAAGAGTACAGTGAAATTTATAAAAGCTATTCTAGGCTTATTGTAAAATGTACATTAATTCGTATTTCTAATTTTATTAAAATCTACTAGGTGCTCTCTCAAAACTTTCTCAATATCCTATTTTTCCTCCTTAAATTAATAAAAAGCATCTGAAGATTTCTTAATAGAACTTATTTTATTTCAATTAAAAACTTATTCTGCACATGAGTAAGGTAAAAGGTAAAAAAATTTAGAAAGTGCCTAGGGTTCATATTCGTGATGTTCTGAGCATTCAAACAGATAGATATAAAATATGTAAGAGAAAAAAGCCAATAAAGTCTAAATATCTACCAAGAAAGCTTTTAATATAATGCCATGGTCCACTGACAGTGAGACTGATCAATGTGAATGAAAAGGATTTGACACTTTAAACAACCTCTAGTTGAAATATGGATTCATTTGAATCAGAGATGAACTGCTTGCCCTGCCATAAACACCCCAACTTCAAGAATTTATGCCAAGCTGGCTGTAACTGAATGAACTATCACTAGATGGCAGTGTGGGTCGAATAGCCGAATGTTTACAAGTTCTCTGTCAAATTTGGTACCAGGATCACATTACCTCGTGGGACAACTTGCTATCATCAAAAATAGATCTCTTTGCAAATAAAAAACACACGACCAAAACACAAGAAAAATATTATGTAAAGGGGCAAGGTTTTAAACAAAGAATATTCTAAGCAAGTTTGCTGAGCTGTTTACCTTTCTTAGTGTCTCAAACATGAGAGTGCTTATGACATCCTGAGAAATTTGTGTAAAATTCACATTTCAGCACCCTCTTCCACCCTTGAGATTCTTTTCTTTTTTATTTTTTTAGTATTTATTTATTTCTGAGAGAGAGACAGAGTGCAACCAGCGGAGGGGCAGAAAGAGAGGAAGACAGAATCCCAAGCAGGCTCCAGACTCAGAGCTGATAGCACAGAGCCCAATGAGGGGCTTGAACTTGTGAACCATGAGATCATGGCCTGAGTCAAAGTCGTATGACCAACCAACTGAGCTACCCAGGACCACCAGATTCTTAATCACAGGTCTGTGAGGGGAGATAGCCCCCATTTTTAAGAAATACCTAGGGTTATCTTAATACAGATAGTCCCTGAAAAACACTGCTGCAAAACTTGAATCCCCAAAGAAATGGCACTTTAGAATCATGAGCTTCAGTCCAATTACTTGTGAGGCCATGGTCTCCAGCCCCAGTCCCTTTCTGTGCTGTCTGCACGTTTCAAACATTGTCAGCGAATGTCAGCACCCTGAAGAAATCTCAACAGGGGCAGAAACTGTTCCTGACCTTGGTTACAGCTTATTCAAAGACTTACCCCTTCAAAAGTGGTCAAGCAGAAGCCCTATACTGTCAACTACAATGAACTGTTTGTGAAGGAGTTTGTCACACAATTCACTCCTGAAGCAAGAAGAGTTATACCAACCACCTTTTTCTATCTACTCACCATTCTGATGCTTTGAAAAATTCCTCTACACAATTCCTCTACCTCTAAAATTTCACCTACATATTTCTTGGACTCCTTGGTGCAGCTGGACTCTACACATACCCACCCCTGCTCTCCTACATACTCGTGTAGAGACCGGCCCAAGTCCTGCCCAGCATCCACCCACCCTGTAACTGTTCACTATCAGCTACATCTCCTTTCAATCTGTTTCTTCTATAAAGTGAAACACAGGAGAAATAATTTCTAATATTGCCCCAAGTGGGAATGATCTTGACCCATCTACTGGCATTAGTGACTATCATCTGCAATGTTCACCTGTTCATATCTAATATTGAGAAAAGAGAGTGAGTGGCAGCTTTAAAGAGTAAAGGACCTTTAAGCCAGTGGTAATAGTGAATCTTTAAGCAAGAGCAGAACAAGGTAGATATCACAGAGATGGGGGATGGGGGTGGGGGGTTGGGTTAGCCAGCCTAGGGACTTAGAGCCCAAGCAGGACTGGAAGAGCATCTTCACAAAGGACAGCCTGGCATGTGAGGTCAGAGCCATCTCTAGGTAAGAAAAACCACCACATGTGATCTGGTTTTGGGAATCAGATTCCAAGCAGGGTGCAAATGATGTCTAGGCATGGCAGAGATAGCAAACTGGTTACATAGGGGGCAGTTGATCAAATAAGTAAATGTAATTAAATAAAGTAAGCTGGGTTCCTCACTGTCAGAGATGAGGGTTACAGACGTGGAATGGGACAAAGCTGGGAGGAACTCTGTAGTGGGAGACTGAATTGGATGTATCGGTATGAACAGTGGTTGTCAAAATACATAATTGTACAAAATAAGTATCAACATAAAAGTTGTGCATGTAAGTGTGTACATGCACACACATGTACACACACACACACATATTCTCTAGCTCTTTCCACTGGAAGCAGCAACACCTCAATGTCAGTAAACAAACTTATTGCTTAGATATTGGTTTCTACATACCATTTCCCACTAAAAGGAAACAAAGATCCTGGGGCACCTGGGTGGTTAAGTTGGTTAATTAAGGGTCCAACTTCGGCTCAGATCATGATCTTGTGGTCCAAAAGTTTGAGCCCCACGTCGGGCTCTATGCTGACAGCTCTCAGCCTGGAGTCTGCTTCAGATTCTGTCTCCCTCTCCTCTGCCACTTCCCCACTTGTGCTCTCTCTTTCTCTCTCAAAAATAAATAAATATTATGAAAAAAAAGTTTTTTTAAATAAATAAATGAAAGGGACCAAAGATCCTTTGACAAATGGTCAGTTCCAAGACTGAGGCAATGAAAGTATGAGATAAGCCTGAAATATCTTATTGCGTCAGAAAGTATGGAAGTACTCAAAGAATGATGGGAACATGTCAAAGGCTAGAGAAACTGGCTTGAAGAGGTTTTCAGCAGTCAAATCTGAGATAATTGGAACATTTAATTATGATAGAGTACAGGATTTTAGTCCTCTGAATAATAATACATCGTAAATTCCTACATATATAAGTAAATGAATGAAAAACTTGAAAGTCTGAAAAAGACTGAGATATTTACTTTGTTTCAAAGGGTCTCGATACAAATATATATTAATCACAGAGGGGGAGAAATTATTTTATAATGGGTAAGCCTGGAAAATGCCATTTTAATCAAGTGGACAAAGGGAATATCACCAGTGATGGGATAATCAAAACTGTGTCACCCAAGAACATGCAGTGAAAAGAACAGTGTCACATCTTTGATATTCCTGCCAAAGGTGCACTATCTGAATCTAATCACGAAGAAATATCAGACAAATCCAAAGGTGGGAACATTCTGCAAAATAACTGTCCTATCATGTCATCCTCAAAAGTTTCAGGTCATGAAAGGAAAGACTGAGGAACTGTTACAAACTGAGGAGACTAAAGATAAATGATGCTAAAGACAACATGTGATTCTGAGCTAAATCTTTTGCTATGAAAAACATTGTTGGGACAAGTGGTAAAAGTTGAATGGGGTATAAACATTCAATATAGCAACATATCAAGGCTAATTTTCTGATTTTAATGGTTGTATTGCGGTCATGTGGGGAATTGTCCTTGTTTGCAGGAAATACACACTAAAGTACTCAGGAATGATGGTTATCAGTTTGGCAATTTATTTTCAAATGGTTCAGGGCTTTAAAATATATAAAATATATTTCCAACTTTTTATAACTTTATGACTGTTTAAAAATTAATAAAAAATAAATTCACTGATCTTTTCATTTTTTCTGAAAGAAAATACATGATCATTATAAGTAGTGAAAGTAAAGATGTACAAAGATGTACCATTCACCTTTCCTTCTCTGTCCCTATGCTCCATAGAAACAATGTTACCATCCTGATATTTAAACAAACATATATGAACATGAAGAGGAATTTGCTATTAATGATCCTCTTGATCCCCTGTAGTAGCAAAAATAAAAAGATGCAAGACAATCATCATGTATGTGTCTAGTTTAGTAAACAAAATAATCCCCTTGAACTTTGAAAGGGATAACAAAATCCTAAAGTCTATCTGTGATTTCCCCTAGGTTTTCCCATTAAGGGCACTGAATGATGTGCCCAAATTCACTGAATGATGATATGGAAGCTTCTGAAATTTGAAATGGAGGGAGGGGCTCACACCCTTCTGAAACGTGAAAACCAGCCCATGAGATAATATCCCAAAGTGGGGTGTGGCCAGAGCAGTATGCGGTGCTGTCCTGTCTTCCCACTTCCTCAAAGTAACTGTATTCTTATCTGCATTAATGCAGTCTTCTGCTACTTGTCCTTTTCTCTCCAGCTTTATCACTCTACAGATTCAAAACATAGTGATTTCATTAAAATGCCTTCGTTTTTAATGCACGCTACTACCAAACCACAACACTCAACTCCCATCCTCTAAGTGTGATTGATGCTAAGGGATTTTTTCCTGTCATGCTTTTTTTGTTGTTGTTGATTCTGATTTTATTATGCTAGTTTAAGATCATCTCTGACTACCTCATCCATGGCATTGACAGAACTACTGAGGACATGGATCATAGGACAGAGGCCTGAGGTTTATCCCCGAAAACCTCCCTTTAGTGCACAGATACAGTCATCCAAGCAGGTAAAGTCCAATAAATAAAAATGTCTTCCAACCCATTTTTCTGTACTTTGATGGCAAGAAATTGTTTAAAGATATATTAGTGTTGTCAAATGCCAGACTAGAAAACAGTTATACTATACCTGCCATATTCTTCTGACCCATTTGCATATTAATTCTAATAAAAAGTTAAATGAAATAGTCTGCCCCAGCTTATTATTAATACTTCATTCTTACTGATGCCTAGTAAACCTTGATTCTAAGTGCAACTATGTCAATTTTACATAATCTTATCCAACCTTCTTAGTAATCAAAGAAACATAAATCAGAAAGAAGTGATAATACATCTTTTACCTATCAAAGGTTCAGAGTTTGTGATAATTGATTGAATGTCATAAAATGTTGTTGAAACTGCAGGGGTATCAGACTTTCATGCAACTTAAAGACATCTTTCTCAATGGCAAATTGGCAGAAGTATCTATAGCCTTGAAAATGTAGATTTGCTTTGTCCCAATATTTCCTCTTCTGGGATTTTATCCTAAGGTCGTAATTGGTACACACAAAAATAGAGCTACTAGTATATTTACTCTGCATGTTTACAATGGTGGGGGGGTGGGGGAGAGTTAGTTACATGATAAAAGCCCAAAACAGAAGATTCATTTAGATGTATATCTTTACAATGGAATACTATGCAACCTCTTAAAATAATGTAAAATGTTTCCTGTCCTAGAAAAATGGTCACAATTGGGCAAAAAAGGCAAGTTACAAACAGGATATCTAGTATGATGCTATCATGCATGTGTGTGTGATGTGCACACACAAATGACTAAACTGAATATATTGAAATAGGCAGAGTGGTTGTCTATTAATGATGAAGTTAAAGGAAACTTCTATCTTATTCTATTTGATTACCTATATTTTCTAAATAGGAGAAACAGCAGTAAGAGCCACTGTCTGTTATAAATACTATCTATTCCTACAGGGATGGCTAAAGCTAATAAGGTATAAGGAACCCATTCCTCTTTTTCTCTCTTACTATCCATAGTATTTTGTTCTAACCTTCTTATCACCTTTCACATCCTGCTCCATATTTACCTCTATATAATTTTACTTCCTTATGAAATGGAAGAGTCTTTGAAATCTGAGACCGGATTTTAAATCTCTATATATCTCCACCACCATGGGGCATATTCTCTCACAATGTGAGAAAAGATAATAAGTAATTTCTGAAAAAATGAATACAGGAATATCTACTGAAGATTGATGGGGATGGGGCGCCTAGGTGGCTCAGTTGGTTAAGCGTCTGACTTCGGCTCAGGTCATGATCTCACAGTTCATGGGTTCGAGCCCTGTGTTGGGCTCTGTGCTGACAGTTCAGAGCCTGGAGCCTGTTTCAGATTCTGTGTCTCCCTCTCTCTCTAACCCCCCCTGTTTACGCTGTCTCTCTCTCTCTCTCTCAGAAATAAATTTAAAAAATTTTTTTAAAAAGATTGAATGGGGACAACCATTTTTAAGAAAGAAAAATTCATTGGTTGTGCCTATAAAATCATGGGTGTTTGACAACCAAAAATGTTATACGGGGCTCATGTTACATGTCTTTCTGGAAAGAAGAGGATTAGGCCAATCGGAGCTAGGGGGCTTCTAGATTCCAGCCTAACTGCCTGCTACGTCCTATTTCCAGACAGGTAAGCCACAGATTTGGGCCTCCTCTTGCCTCAGATATTTCCAGAATCATCCCATTGGTAAAGCTATGAGCCCGGGACACAACTTCTGTCCATGCACAGTGAATATCCACATTCTCTTAGATCATAGTGAGCTATTGTTAACCCAGGAAAAGAAGCTCCACAGTAAGTACTTTATGATCAAGCACTTCAACTTCCAAAAGGTCTCTCTTACTATAGCTCAGTTCTCTTTTATGCTTCCAGCTCAATTTTTTTAAATTTTTTGTTAAGGTTTTTTTCAGACATTTTTTTTCTATTTTAGGCATCCTTACAAAAATAAGACTCCAGTTCTAAGGGCAGGCATTTGGACCTTCCTGGCAGAGACTCCTGCCCTGGGCAAGCACACTTGATGATCACACGGTACATGGTCCCTTCTCTCATGACCATCTGCTAGACTGGCTCTCTGCCCACTCACAAGCGCACTGAATTGTTTCACTAGGACACAGGTGCCAGGCTATCATGGGCTTAAATGAGCAGTGCACATAATACAGCAAAATGTTCCTCTTCCCTTCAGGAGGATCCTTCCCCACGACAGCCTTAAAGTAGTGTCACTACATGGCTTCTGAAGGTTGATTAAAGCCAGGGATATGGGGGAGCCAAAGAAAATGCTGTAAGAGTCAGAAACCCTGAGAGATGAGTGGTCACAGAATGAGGCAACAGCGGTTGCGCTAGCTATGGTACAGGTAGAGGTGTGGGCTAACAAAAACCTCAGGAATCTAGAAAGAAAGAAGGCACCACCCCCTAGAGTTATGTAAAACTGAAGAAGGAAATATACATTGTGTGTGTGACTATGCCTTAACCTACAGCAGAGAGAAGAACAAGTAACATGGAAATTAGAGCTAAAGACACAAGGGCATGTCCCAGCTCTGCCACTTGATGAGACCTTCAGCTGGCCACTGATCTCAATATTCTTAACAGTTAACTAGGTATAACAGTAATACTATATGTTAGCATCACTGTGATTATATATCTATCACTCAAAAACTTAGGGGACTGAAACACCATTAGTTATTTTCTCTGTATGAGTCAAAAATTTGGGAGCAGATCAGCTGGGCAATTCTAACTCAGGGTCCCTCAAGATGTTGAGGTCAGGATATGACTGTGCCTGGTGCCATCTCAAAGGCTTCTTTACTCATATATTCTTCACTCCTATGTCACCTGGCCTGGAAATACAGGAACGGTGAGGGGCTGGAGCCACTAGAATGTTTCAGTCATATCTTTGCATCTCTGCACACGCTCTCTACATTGTCGCTCCAGCACGGCAACCTCAAAGTAGCCAGATTTCCTCCACAGTGCCTGTAAAAGAGCATGTCTTGAGAGAGAGAGATCCAGGAGAAAGCTGTGCTGCCCATTAGGATTCAGCCTCGGAAGCCACATAGTGTCATATCCACATATTCTATCAGTAGAGGGAGTTTAGAAAAGTTTATTGCATCCTACCCATGGAGAAACATCCACATTGGATTATAAAAGCATGAGAGATGAGATGCAAATTTTCCATCTTTTGAAAACACAATCTGCTGTGCCATGCAAAGTTGTTATACGGATTCAATAAAAGCATTCACATTCACTTTATAAGCTGTAAAGCACTATATTAGTGCTATACAAATATTAGTGATTTTGTATTACAATAGTAATAATAACACATTGTATCTTTTTATCTCAGCCTATTATGAAAGGTAATTTTCACAGATGAGGCTACAGGGGCATAGTGAACGAAATCTAAGATAGAGTGAAGGAAGTAGTAAAAGCACAGAAGGCATCTACTCAAAGACCAGTAGGACATTATTTATCCCAAAAAACTTTAAAGAAAGAGATTATATATTTCTTTACTCCTATTTCCAAAAAAGAATCACCTGGCCTTAACAACCTCTTTTTCATTCATGCAACTGAGTAGAACCCAAATGCAAGTCTTAGATCTGCCACTAACTCAACAGAGTAGAAATGAAGGATTGCCTAACTGGGGGTCCAAAATGATCTTTAAAGTTTCTATACATTCTAGGAAGTTGGGAGTCAGTTGGATTTTCCTTGCTAATTTAATGGATTAAACACATAAGGCACTTATTTATACAGACCCTAAATTCCAACTTTCAACTTACAAATGTCCTCACGTTTGAAGAAGTGGCAACACAGATTAATGAGGGTAAAAGACAGGAGGAGAAATATTGCCTGCACCAAAAAGAAAGCTTTCCAGGGTGCAGGGCTCAGGGCCCATCCCGTGTGAATCCTGAGAATAGGCTAAAGAATCTGGGGCTCCTAGGAAGTGCATTTGGTTAGAGGCAATTGGGAGCTAATCCCTACCTAACACAGAGCCCTCAAATCATTTCCCCGGCTCCTTGATAGTCTCCCTTCCCATCTCAGCCCCCTCCACAAGATAAGGGAATCAAAAAGATACAGGTTCCCTGATGGCTATAATTATTTCAGGCTGCCACCACTGTTAGCATCAGAGAATTCTGCCTGTTAGCTATATAAATCAAAATTACTCAGGTGGGCATTTTTCAGTGAAAAAAGTAAGCCACAGAGTTGACTTAGAATATGAAACCATTTCTGTAAAAATAAAATAACATATTCATATATACATGTATATTCGTTCAATCAATAAATACTTGTCCAGTTAACGTATATGCTTTTGTGTGTATAGAACATCAGCGAGGGCACATAACAAACTGAAGACCGTTGCTGCCCCTGACAAGCAGAACTGGAGGCTGGGAGAAGGGATAAAAGACTTTGTTTTCACTAAAATTTGCTTTTGTACTTTTAGAGTTTGTACCACGTACATATGTTACTCATTCAAAAAAATGTTTAAAGTTACTCAGGGATAACTTGTGATCAGGGGGCTTGCAAAGACACTAGCGCTAGGCATCCTGGAAGGAGAAAAGACCCCAGGCTTTTCATGTTATGGCTCTCTTTCTCACATGTGGATTACAGTGGTTTCTATTTAAAATACATCATTAAAAATAAAGTCATAGGGGAGAATGGGTGGATCAGTTGGTTGAACATCCAACTCTTGATTTGGGCTCATGTCATGATCCCATGGTCATGGGATCGAGCCCTGTGTCAGGCTCTGTGCTGAGTGTGGAGCCTGCTTAAGATTCTCTCTCTCTAAAATAAAAAGTAAATAAATAAATAAATAAAGTAACATAGAACTTTTAATTTGTTTTCACCCGAGTTCCTCCAAAAGCAGAGCCTAAAACAAAGGCTTAAGTGTAAGCAGTTGATTTGGGAAGGATTCCAAGGTTGCAGAATGCAGGAGAGGCTGCTAAAGACAGAAAGGAAAGCTTCTCCAAGGGCAGGCTCCTAGCTGGCCACCACTAGCGGACCATTGTCTTCCTCAATTCTGCAGAAATATCTGAGAATGAAACACAGATCAAAATCTGGCTGGGAGAACAGAGAAGGAAGTAGTTAACCGTCAGCTTCCATTCCCCCTGGACAAAGTTGCTTCCAAAAGGGGTTCGTTTCCCTGAACTTGTGGGTGGACACTTGTGAGTGCTTACAGGATACCCTAAGACTTTCTTCCTGCAGGTGTCAGACAAACCCCAGACAGGCAGCAAGAAGTGTTCATGGAACAGGCCTGAGATAAGGTGAGGTGCTGTTGGGATACAACCCAAGTTAGGCTCGCTGACACTCCCGCCTGAGCTGATTGCCACAGCAACGGCTGAATCAGAGGGAAGACAGAAAACCATCCAAACACTATGACAACTTCCTTCCTTTACAAATTTTGTATTGTTTTTCTGTCCCTGGAAAAAAAACAATAATAATAATCATTTTGTACTTGTAAAGATTAAATTAGTCAAAGAAATCATCAAAATCATAGGAGTTCACTCATATGTGGAATTTAAGAAACAAAACAGATGGGCATGGGGAAGGAACGGAAAAATAAGATAAAAACAGAGAGGGAAGAAAACCATGAGCGACTCTTTGAGACAGAGAACAAACTAAGGGTTGCCGAAGGGGAGGTTGGTGAGGAGATGGGATAGATGGGTGATGGGCATTAAGGAGGGCACTTGTTGAGACATCTGTGTGGCTCAGTCGTTCAGCACCTGACTCTTGATCTTGGCTCTGGTGGTGATCTCCTATCAGGCTCTGTGCTGACACCATGAAGCCTGCTTGGGTTTCTCTCCCTCTCTCTCTACCCCTCCCCAGCTGACATTGTCTCTCTGTCTCTCTCTCTCTCTCTCACTCCCAAAAAAATAAAAAATCAACTTAAAAAAAAAAGGAGGGCATTTGTTGGGATGAGCACTGGATTATATGTAAGTGATGAATTACTGGGTTCTAATCCTAAAAACAATACTATACTGTATGTTAACTAACTTGAATTTATTTCAATAAATTTTTTATAAAGATGAATTTAGGGGTGCCTGGGTGGCTCAGTTGGTTAAGCATCCAACTTCAGCTCAGGTCATGATCTCGTGGTTCGAGAATTCGAGCCCCTTTTCAGGCTCTGTGCCAAGAGCTTGGAGCCTGGAGCCTGCTTGGGATTCAGTGTCTCCCCCTCTTTCTGCCCCCTCCCTGCTCATGCTCTCTCTCTCTTTGGCTCTCAATAATAAATAAACATTTTTTAAAAAGATGAATTTAATATAAGAAACATAGCCAGTTGCTTACATACAAAAAGAATGTTTCTGGAAGAGAGGGTACTGAAGAACAGTAATGCGAGGTGGCTCCACGGATGAGAATTGAAGGTCAGGGATGATTTTCAATATCTACCTTGTTTGTATCTTGAATTTTGAATTATATCCATACTATCCATTAAAAATTAAATTAATTTTAAAGATAAAAATATAAAACACATAAAATTAAAACATTGTATGTCAGAAACTTTTTTAAATAGTGAAAGAAAAAAATACAGGTTTTTGAATAAAGGTGGAGATTGGAATATATGTTTACTTCCACTCTATCCAAAGCCCTAGGAGAGTAAAGAGACATTTTTAAATTTTTTTATGTCTACTTATTTATTTTTTGAGAGAAAGATAGAAAGCAAGCCATGGAGGGGCAGGGAGAGAAAGACAGAGAGAAATCCCAAGTAGGCTCTGTCCTGTCAGCACAGAACCCAACACAAGGCTTGAACTCACAAACTGTGAGAAACCAAGAGTTGAACACTTAACTGACTGAGCCATCAGGTGCCCCAATTTTTAAGCATTAGCCAAGAAAGCAAAGGCAACAAAAGAGAACAAAACAACAACAAAATTGTGTAGCTGGAGGGTAGATGGATGAATAAATAATAGGGTGGTCATTTCTGCTTCAGATTCTCTCTCTCCCTCTCTCCGCCCCTCCCCTACTCATCTACACACATACCAGGTGCCCCCTAGCATTATACTCTCTAGCTCCATCTATGTTGTTGCAAATGACAGGATTTTATTCTTCTTTATGGCTGAGAAGTATTTCATTACATATATATATTTGGATCTGAGACTTACTGAGTCAAAAGAATTTAACATTTTTATGTTTTTTTCACAATGTGTTGCATCCAACTTTTGAAAGGAGACCATTCAATATCTAGAGTGAAACTGTAACTGTTTTTAGCTCATGAGACACCACATCTATTCAAGTTTCAATCATTTAATAGTCAACATGCTCAAAAACACAGCCACAAAATGATTTCCAGAAAGTATACCATGAAAATCAAAGAAATGTAATAAAATTAATATACATTGTAATTGTTGCAGAACTAACATGATACTTTTTGTAAATGAATGAGATTTTTTTTAAGGTATCAAAACCTGTTTATTTTCTCTTAACTGAAGCCTATTTATTTCCTCAAAGAGTAGCAAAGGAGATTTATCATTCTTCTTCAACAGTTCTCCAGTTCTTACCAAAGATTCCCTGTGACCATTGCCCTGACCCAGGACAATGTGTTGAGTTGCTTTCTGTATGTGCAGAAAGGAATCTGTCCACTACATGGGCAGATTAGAGATGGTGACATTTGAGGAATACCACAGGGACTGACCTTTCCCTGTCTTTACAGACAGACTCACTCCCAACGTTGCAGGGCCACAGGTAAGTACAAACACAGTACAAATAGTACAAATAGAGGCTAACATACTATCCATCCAAATATTTAAAATCTTTAAATCATAATAAAACATTATTAAATGAAATATGTTCTATATCCCCATCTGGCTAAATGTAACATCACAACAAGCAGGAAGGCCATGTTCAAATCTAGAATGCTCAGACTCCTCAAAGCTCTGCACCAAGAACATGGTACAGAAAGGAGAACTGACCCCCAGCCACAGCCCACCCTCTTCTCTTTCCACTTCTGCTCCTTCTCATACCCAGGAAGGTCTTCCACATGCATTATTCACTCCAACCAGAAAGTCCAGTCTCTGCCCTTCACCACCTCAAACAGTAGCTTGGCTTCCCTGGGGCCAAGTGATCGCAGGGTCCACCCTTGGGAAAATGAACCCAGAGGGAAGGCCTGCACATACCTTAGAAGAAGGACCAGGCTGTTTGGACAGGGAATTCCTGAAGAACCAGGCTCCATAAGGTCATCTGTCCTTGGCCCCCAGATACTTCTTATTCTGTAAGGAGGGGCTGGGCCAGAGGAGGACCAGAGTAGGTCTCTCTGAAGAATGGGCCCAGAGTAGAGAATCCTCTCATGGTGGTCTGGGGATGGTGCTGCCATAAATACTCAATTCTTGCCTTTGAAGACACTGTTCTGAATTAAAATATTGTTCTCTAAAAACACACATCAAAGATCTTTGCCGTTTTGTGAACAGTTCACAACTTTGAGCACATTCTTTAGGATCAGTTTACCTGATTGCTTGGTTCCCATGCAGGAAAGCAGAATGAGGCCTTTGGGAGAGGATGTGCGAAAGAGCTGCCTGAGAAGCCAGGCCAGCAGGCAGGTGGGGCAGCAGGGTGCAACCCGGCTCTCGGTGCTGCAGGAAAGGAAAAGAGGCTTTGACTACACCTGGCCCTGCTCTCTAGTCTCCTCCTGATAGCCCGGGGTTGGGGCGGTGGGGATAAGTGGGGAAAACCTCCATGTCTCTATTCAGATTTTTATCTTGCATCTGCCTGCATAGCAGGTCCACCTCTAAACTATGCAAGTAAAATACATGACCAAATAGAGCTGTGCTTCCCAACTGACATTTTTCAAGCTCCTCGTGTTTAAAAACAATAATAGCAACAGCTGCTTTTATTCATCAAAATATCAGTACATGAAATATCAATGTAAATCATTTCCCCAACAAAACAGAATGGTTTGAGAGCCTGTGGATATGCATAAATGAACGAGATTGATAGTGAATATTTCTGCTAAAGCCCGAACTACTCAAGTCATTTATCATTTAGCTAAATAGTAATCACTACCTTCAGGTTTTAAATATTATACCATTTTAGAGGCTTTTATTCTTCATCACACATTATTTAATTTACAAATAAAGACCAGTCATTAAAAACAAAAAGCAGGGGCACCTGGGTGGCTCAGTCACTTAAGCGTCTGACTTTGGCCTAGGTCGCGATCTCACTGTTCCCGAGTTCGAGCCCCGCGTCAGGCTCTGTGCTGACAGTGCATAACCTGTTTCAGATTCTGAAATGTCTCCCTCTCTCTCTTTGCCCTTGCCCCACACTCTCTCTGTCTCTTTGTCTCTCTGTCTCTTCCTCAAAAGTAAATAAACATTAAGAAAATTTAAAGACAACGGGGCGCCTGGGTGGCTTAGTCGGTTAAGCGTCCGACTTTCGCTTAGGTCATGATCTCCCGGTTCGTGGGTTCGAGCCCCACGTCGGGCTCTGTGCTGACTGCCAGCTCAGAGCCTGGAGCCTGTTTCAGTCTGTGACTCCCTCTCTCTCTGACCCTCCCCTGCTCACACTGTCTCTCTCTCTCTCTCTCTTAGAAATAAATAAAAAACATTTTTAAAAAATGCAATGAAATTGTACAAAGATGATTTTTACCCAAGACATTGTACCTATCTGTTTATAAGTCCCAAAAAGCATATCAGGATGGTTCTAAAATTTTGTAAATTATGTCAAAAGTATGTAATAGAGTAACTATCAAATTCTTTGCATTTGTTGGAAATAAAGACTAACCACACTATAAATGTGCTCTTGGAATTGCAAAGCCTGCAGGAAGCAGCCTAAAGCATTCTCTCTTATTTTGCTTCTTAGAAATAAAATGCAAATTGCAAAAAATATATTAAATGATTTTAAGTCCAAATTACAGGAATTATAATAGTCATAAAGTAGGTGATTTAATGTAGAATTATATCCTTTAATATAGAATTATATTTTTAAATCCAAGTAAATCCATTTAAGTACCTTAAGCCAAAAGTAATATGCCATTGACAATGAGCAAATCAGAGAACTCTAGATACTGGCGAGGATGTGGAGAAACGGGCACCCTCCTACACTGTTGGTGGGAATGCAAACTGGTGCAGCTCCTCTGGAAAGCAGTGTGGAGGTTCCTCAGGAAACTAACAATAGAACTCCCCTATGACCCAGCAATAGCACTGCTAGGAATTTACCCAAGGGATACAGAAATGCTGATGTATAGGAGCATATGTACCCCAATGTTCATAGCAGCACTCTCCACAATAGCTAAAACATGGAAAGAGCCTAAGTGTCCATCAATGGACGAATGGATCAAGAAAATGTGGTTTATCTATACCATGGAATACTACATGGCAATGAGAAACAATGAAATCTGGCCATATGTAGCAACATGGATGGGCCTTGAGGGTGTTATGCTGAGCGAAATAAGTCAGGCAGAGAAGGACAAATATCATATGTTTGCACGTATAGGAGGATTAGGAGGAACTTAACTGAGGAACAAGGGGGAGAAGAAGGGGGGAAATGGTGGGGGAAAGGGAGAGAGGCAAACCATGAGAAACTCTTGAATGCTGAGAAACAAACTGAGGACTGACGGATGTGGGGGAGAGGGGGGTGATGGGCATGGAGGAGGGCACTTGTGGGGATGAGCACTGAGTGTTATATGGAAACCAATTTGACAATAAACTATTTGTTAAAAAAAATAAATAAAT
This sequence comes from Proteles cristata cristata, assembly GCA_017311185.1. Taxonomy (NCBI): domain Eukaryota; kingdom Metazoa; phylum Chordata; class Mammalia; order Carnivora; family Hyaenidae; genus Proteles; species Proteles cristata. Next base: position 1,320,802 of record JAESUZ010000223.1, on the reverse strand, counting down.
AAAAATAAAAAATAAAAAGCAAAAAAAACAAAAGTAATATGTCATTGACTAATTTGTCAATAAATCATCATTTGTCACATAATTAACTTAAAGTAAATTTATTTACATGTACCACACTTAAGAAAGGTGTCAACATTTTCCTTACCATAAATAGAATCATTAGGACTAAATTTTTTTAAGTCTTTATTTATTTATTTATTTTGAGAGAGAGAGGGCATGTGTGCAAGCAGGGGAGGGGTAGAGAGAGAGGGAGAGAAAGAATCCCAAGCAGGCTCCACTCTGTCAGTGCAGAGCCTGACAGGGGGCTCAATCCCACAAACCGTGAGATCATGACCTGAGCCTAAATCAAGAGTTGGACGCTTATCCAACTGAGCCACCCAGGTGGCTGAATTTTATCCCAGGGCTGAATTTTAAATAAACTTTATAATCTAATGTTAAATAATACAATTTTCTAAATTAAAACATTTTACTTCAAATATTTCTGTATAATATCCACACAAAAATAACAAAACAATTTTTAAGTTCTTAAACAATGTTTAACAGATTATAAGTGACTGTGGAAGAGATTTCATAAGTCGAAAATATCCCCAGCACTATCTGCTGGCTACAGTATGAAGGCCCGTTAACAATGACAGTCTTTCTGTCCACCATTAAATTCATGTGCAGCCAGACAGAATTCAGCTCTGATTATAGTCTCTCCACTTCAGTTCCTATGTTTATAAAATGAAGGTAACAGTAGTTCCTTCCCAATATTGTTATACCCACTAAGTGAGATGACAAATGGCAGTGGCTGGCACGGTGATTAGGCTTATGATCAGCATTCAATATGTGGCAGATGTGTGTATACAACATTTATACATGTAGATATATATCACTAGGAGAAGAAACTCACCAGCTCAAATTCTCACTATTATTTCATTTCATTGATATCAGCTTCTTTCCTGAAATTAGAAGAAAGCAGAAAGTTAAAAGAGGAAGATAACACTCAAAGGCAAGAAAAGACACATAGAGTGAAAACAAAATAGAACAAAAACATTGCAGCCATTCTGCATACTTTCGCCTAAAGTATATTGAGTATAAAATCTACAGATAACATAAATGTGCCTGTGAACCAGCATGTGCCTGGGGACCTGGCACCCAGGAAGCACTCTAACATAATAAGACATCAGAAGGAAACATCGAGTTAACACCAGCTTTCATAAAGTTGATGCCATGTAACTAAATACAGTCACTAACTACTAAAGTACAACTAGCTACATAAGATCACAGGGCCACAGGATGGTGCAGTGAGAGGGACCCAAGAGACCACCTAACTGGCTCCAACCAACATTTTGCAAAAGGCAAAATAAAGTGTCTAGGTGACCTGCCTAAGACCACATCCAATGAGAGGCAGAGGCTAAATTTGCATTACAGGATTTCTAGTAAAGTGCCCTTTCTTGTTTGGGGAAAAAATTTTAAAAAGCTCGTGTATACATGCCAGGGACATGGGAGAAGATGGGACAGGCTCTGGAATCTACAAGGCAAAAAGATGGCTAACACTGCCAAAGTGTGCTTGGCTGGCAATAAGGTCCAAGGCCGACAAGGCAGCAAGACGTTCCCCTAAGGACAGAAAACATGCTGCATTATCCTCCTACAGAAGGCAGTTAGACCAAGACATCCCTGCTGTCAAAATAACTGCTGCTTTCAGATATGTTTTCCGCCAACCCTTCAGAATGGAAATGAGCCCAGATCCCTTTCTCAGAAGAGGTAAGCATGGAATCGTCACTCAAATGGAGCAAGCAGCTTGCAGAATGGCTGCAATGAGTTCGTCCCCTAGTAAATAGATTGAACATTATTGCTCTACTTCATATCCTCAATGGAACTCAGTCCCGTGAATGGAGTGGTATATTATAACTGGCATAAAATAAGCCACCACTTTAGTTACAACACAGGATTGTCCAAATAAACAAGCATTAATCATGCACATTATGTAGAGCATAATGCTTCAGAGAGCTTCTGCAAGCAGCTCCAAATGAACTCGACCAAATTATACCATCTGACAGCTGTTCTGTGACCTGTGGGAAATGAGTTGGTGGTCTCAGTCCAGTTCCTAGTGGACAGGTGTCCAAAGCACAAAAACTACCCTCACAATTGGGCCTAATTAGCAACCTGGTTGTTGCAGCCGCAGTAAAACCTGGAGTCCATGTCACCGCCATGCTGTTGGAGGCTTTTCTCGACATCAGGTGGCATGCACTGAAGGCTTAGTGCAGAAACGCTCACAATGGCGGCTGCACAAAATGTCGTTGCTTCAGGAGAAACAGACCTGGGTCCACGACTGGCTCTCTGCCTCTTGGACTCCCCCAAGCCAAAGATGTCAGAGACAGGGTGGAGTGTGGGGCACTGTTTTAGTGCATGGAATGAACATGTTTGTAACACTTAAAGTGTTATGTCCTCCTACCTTTAATAGGAGCTATAGACTCAATATTACACAAAAACTGAGATTTCCCTGGATCCCCAACCATTTCACAAGGTCTTTCCCTTCACGTCTTTGCCTTAACTGAAACCTGCCTGCTTCTGAGGATAACGCCTCCCCTTAAGCTCTCTTAAGTATACGTTTGTTGTTCTCTAAAGTCCCACATACCTCAGCACCAGATAATAAGGAAGGATTCTCCTTGTTCCCAAATCGCACTTTCAGTCCATTTCTCCTCTGCCCTTGCAAAACCCTCTGACACCCAGAGCACTCAGCTCTGACCCTATCCATTAACCTTCCATTCAATCATCTTATTCTGAAAAGATGTTACTTCTTACCTTACAGTCTTCCTCTCTCATCATCTTCACATCATCGATGGTGATTTCAACACCCATTTGTATAAAGCATAAACACTCTGGCTTCAGTGTGTCTTATCTTCCTCACCCTAATGATCTTTTCTCCGCAACAACACAGTCTCCCACTCCCATAGCTGCTCTCCAGACCTTGGCATTACCAGAAACTGTACCAGCTCAAAAAATCTCAATTCAAATATTATTTCCTTGGATTACAATCAGTCATTTCTAGCTCATTTCATTACAGCACCCTTCTTCATGACTCTCTTGCCACATACAGACCAATACAATGGCCCAGTTTTCTTACTATTTATTCACTGACTCCCCATGCTTTCCCTTCTCTTATGTCATGATTAGTGCCTCACTTTCCCTCACCCTCTCTTTATATATATATATATGTTTTATATCTACATATATCTTTTTTTCTTCTCTTTTTTCTTTACAAATAGTTTATTGTCAAGTTGGTTTCCATATAACACCCAGTGCTCATCCCCACAAGTGCCCTCCTCCATGCCCATCTCCCCCCTCCCCCCACATCCATCAGTCCTCAGTTTGTTTCTCAGCATTCAAGAGTCTCTCATGGTTTGCCTCTCTCCCTTTCCCCCACTATTTCCCCCTATCTTCTCCCCCATGGTCCTCAGTTAAGTTCCTCCTAATCCTCCTATACATGCAAACATATGGTATTTGTCCTTCTCTGCCTGACTTATTTCACTCAGCATAAAACCCTCAAGGTCCATCCATGTTGCTATACACGGCCAGATTTCATTCTTTCTCATTGCCATGTAGTATTCCGTCGTATAGATAAACCACATCTTCTTGATCCATTCATCTGTTGATGGACACTTAGGCTCTTTTCATGTTTTGGCTATTGTTGAGAGTGTTGCTATGAACATTGGGGTACATGTGCTCCTACGCATCAGCATTCCTATATCACTTGGGTAAATTCCTAGCAGTACTATTACTGGGTCATAGGGGAGTTCTATTGTTAACTTTTCAAGGAACCTCCAAACTGTTTTCCAGAGGGGCTGCACCAGTTTACATTCCCACCAACAGTGTAGGAAAGTGCCCATTTCTCCACATCTTCGCCAGCATCTAGAGTCCTCTGATTTGCTCATTTTAGCCCCTCTGGCTGGTGTTCCCTCACCCTCTCTAACCAAACTAACATCAAGTCCTGTCAACCTTATCTCCAAATTATATTCATTTATTTCTTATTCACCATTGTATTCCCAGTTTCTGGCTCCTAACATAAACTTAACAGTATTAATTGAATGAATGAAAAATTAAAGGCAAATGTTGGGAGTTTCACTTCTGCTTAGGACATAGAAGCAAAAAAGAATGTCACTTCTACATTGATAATAGGAAAAAAGTCATCTAAAAATAGAACTTTTATTTATCCCAACAGAGAGTTAAGGTTGCAAGCAAGCAACGCAAACTGAATTCTAAACCTCAACAAAGAAAAATAGGACACATACACTTCTCCACCTTTGGCAAAACACAGGAGAGAGAAATGGCTGCCACATAAGTAAATGAGAAGAACCCAACTAAAGTTTGTATTCATTAAGGCCAAGTGTGTGCTAGTACGACAATGTAGAGGGAGCAGGTCCAGATACAAGGGAAATATGCCTTTACTCATAAGATTTTCCACAGGTCTCCACTGAGCGCTTATAAGACAGCATGGGGATAGGATAGGAAACCGGAGACAGCCCCCTCAGTGGGCGGGTGTGCAGAGATAATCATCAGATAATCATCACCCCCCCCCCAGGACTAACCAAATATACAAAGCTGAGCTTGACTACCATAGGAAGAAGGACAGGAATAGGAAAAAAACACCAACCTATGTCCCACACACACAGTCTGCTGAGTAAGTCTAGGCTAGAACACAGAACACTCCAGTGATCCCAATACAAGTATAACACTAAGTAATAAGCAACATCAGTCTACCATTAGAGAAGGAGCAAAGGCTTGTAAAAAGTCCCCTTGACGGTGCAGAGTGACTAAAAGCTAAGGGTGGAGAAGAAGCACTGATTTTTGTTTTCAGCCCACCAAGTCTCTACTCTACACAAAAAAACAGCTTCCAAACACTGGAGGAATTTAAGCTTATGGTACACATTATGGTAATGAGAGCCACACAAAATCTAGCCTATCTCAACTCCCATCTAGTATAACTCAACCCTATACTAACAGCTTGAGAGAAAAAGAAGCACACCCATTTTTCTTACAAAAAAATGGTATATACTTAAGTCTTCTATGTAAGTCTATACACAATATCCAATAATCATACAAATACATCAAAACCAACATAAAATTAAGAAAAAAAACCAGCCTATTGTCAAGAAATAGAGCAATTAGCAGAACCAGACTCAGAGATGACCCAGATGTTGAAATACTTTCAAATAATTATGATTAAGATGTTAAAGGCCCTGTTAAAAAAAAAAGGTAAGTATGTGCATAGATAGAAATGTTAACAGAAAGGTGAAAACATTTAGAAAAATTAAAGGGAAAGGATAGAAATTTAAAATATGGCATCCAAGACAAAGAATATATTCAATAAGTTAATCAGCAGACTAAAAAGATCTGGGGGAGAAAAAAAGAATCGATGAACTTAAATATAGATCAATAGAAATTATTCAGACTGGGGGGAGAGGGAGAGAGAGAGAGAGAAAGAGAGAGAGAAACAGACCAATCACGAACCATGGAACAATATCAAATGTTCTAGCATGTATTTCTTGAGAACCCCAAAAGGAAAAAAGAGAGAGGATAGATAAGGAAAAAATATGTGAAAAGGTGATGGCTGAAGGGATAATATGAAGAAGCTTATTTTTGGTGATGAAACAGTTCTGTAATCTGATTGTCATGTTAGTTACACAAGTCTATACATGTCATAAAATGCTATAGAAATATACACCAAAAAAGTGTAAAATTGGCAGAGTCCAAATAATATCTGTAGCTTAGTTAAGAATATTATACCAATGCCAATCTCCAGATTTGTGTAAATTCTATGATTATGCAGTTACCATCAGAGGAAGTTGTGTGAAGGATACGTGAAAACTCACTAGATTTTGCAACTTCTTGTGAGTCTAAAATCATTTCAAAATTAAAAGTTCTTTAAAAGACAATGGCCGGGGCGCCTGGGTGGCTTAGTCGGTTAAGCGTCCGACTTTTGCTTAGGTCATGATCTCGTGGTTCGTGGGTTCGAGTCCCACATCGGGCTCTGTGCTGACTGCCAGCTCAGAGCCTGGAGCCTATTTCAGAGTCTGTGTCTCCCTCTCTCTCTGACCCTCCCCTGCTCACCCTGTCTCTCTCTCTCTCCTAGAAATAAATAAAAATATATATTAAATAAATAAATAAAAGACAATGGCCAAGGGCTCTTGGGTGGCTCAGTCAATTGAGTGTCTGACTTAAGCTCAGGTCATGATCTCATGGTTCATGAGTTCAAACCCTACATCGGGCTCACAGCTGTAAGCATGGAGCCCACTTCAGATCCTCTGTCCCCCCTCCTCTCAAAAATAAATAAGCATTTAAAAAATAATAATAATAAAAAGATAATGGCCAAAAATTTTCCAAAAATAATGAAGGAAAACAAATGACCAACATAATACTCCCAGAGAACTTCAAGCAAGATGTATACTACATATACCCACAACTAGCCCCACAGTAGTCAAACTGCTAAAAATAAAAAATAAACAGAAACATAATTTCCTTATAACATTTGTAGAAGTAAAATTATTATGTCAGGAGCACACAGTAGGGGAGAGAAGAAATAAAGTTCACTGTTAAAAGGTTCTTTTAACTAAATTATACTAAATTATTTAGTGGTAGTTTATTGTAAATCATAGGGAAACCACTATTTTTTTAAATGTGTTATTTATTTTTATTTATTTTTGAGAAAGCACAAGCAGGGGAGGGGCAGAGAGAGAGGAACAGAGAATCCCAAGAGGGCTTTACTCTGACAGCACAGAGCCCGATGCGGGGCTTGAACTCATGAACCCCGAGATCATGACCTGAGCTGAAGTCAGATGCTCAAATGACCAAGCCACCCGTGTGCCATGGGAAGCAACTAATTTTAAAAAGAGATAATTAGTAAACCAATAGTGGAGATAAAATGGAATCACAAAAGAAGGCAAGAATATCCAAAATAATTTTTTTAATATTTTTATTTATTTCTAGGAGAGAGAGAGAGACAGCGTGAACAGGGGAGGGTCAGAGAGAGAGGGAGACACAGACTCTGAAACAGGCTCCAGGCTCTGAGCTGGCAGTCAGCACAGAGCCTGATGCGGGGCTCGAACCCACGAACACGAGATCATGACCTAAGCGAAAGTCGGATGCTTAACCGACTAAGCCACCCAGGCGCCTCCCAAAATAATTTTTTTTAATTAAAATTGAGTTACAAAAGTCAGACTATCTGACCTCAAGACTTAACTATCAAGCCACAGTAATCAAGACAGTGTGCCATTGGGAAATGGAGCACAGCAGAGACCAGAAACAGGCTCACAAATATATAGCCAATTGATATCAAAAAAGGGGCCAAGGTAGTTTAATGGGTAAGTTATTTTTAACATAAAATGCTGAAACAATTAATTGGATTTTCCATTTCCAAAAATTACATGTATAAACCTTGACCCTCATTTCACACCATATACAAAAGGAGACTCAAAATGGATCATAGACCAAAATGTAAAACCTAAAATCATAAAACTTCCAGAAGGAAACATAGGAGAAAAATGTTTGTGACCTTAGATTAGGAAAAGATTTCCTAGATAATGACACCAAAGGCACAATACATTTTTACAAATGATAAATTGGCTTTTATCATAATTGAAAACTTCTGCTCCTCAAAAGATACTTTAAAAGACAAGGCAAAAATGGGGCCACCTGCGTAGCTCAGTCAGTTAAGCCCCCAACTCTTGATTTTGACTCAGGTCATAATCTCACGGATCCTGAGTTGAGCCCCTATTGGGCTCCACGCTGCCAATGCATAGCCTGCTTGGGATTCTCTCTCTTTCTCTCTCTCTCTTTCAGTGCTTCTCTGTTCCTCCTTTTCTCTCTCTCTCTCAAAATAAATAAACTTAAAAAAAAAAGACAAGGCAAAAATGAACCATGGAGTGGAAGAAATCATTGCAAAACACTTGCCTGATAAAAGAACTGTGCTCAGAATGCATAAAGAATTCTTAGAATTTGGAGTGCCTGGGTGGCTCAGTCAGTTAAGCAACCATCCTTGGCTCATGTCATGATCTCACAGTCCATGGGTTCAAGCCCCACGTTGGGCTCTGTGCTAAACATTTGCTCAAAGCCTGGAGCCTGCCTCTGGTTCTATGTCTCCTTTTCTCTCTGCCCTTCCTCCATTCACACTCTGTCTCTCAAAAATAAATAAATGTAAAAAAAAGTTTTTTAAGAATTCTTAGAATTGAATTATAAAATATCAAACAACCCAATTTTTAAAACGGGAAGAAGACAAAAACATATACTTCACCAAAGTAGAAATACACATGGTAAATAAGTATTGGGGGGAAATGCTCACTGTCACTAGTAATTAGGGAAATACAAATTAAAATACAATAAGATACCCCTTTATACCTATTACATGAGCTAAAATTTAATTTTAAAAGTAACTAGCAATACCAAGTACCAGCAAGAAAGTGGAGGGATTAGAATTCTCACATATTATTGGTGAAAATACAAAATGGCACAGCCACTTTAGAAAACAATTTGACAGTTTCTAATAAAATTAAACATATACTTAACATATGACCCAACAGTGATATGAACCCAAGGTATGTACCTAACAAAAATGAAAACTTATATCCACACAAAAACCATTATGCAAATCTCTATAGAAGGTTTGTTCATAATTGCCAAAAACCTAGACACAATCCAAACATTTATCAACTACGTAGTGGATAAATAAATTATGCGACATCCATGAAATGGAATACTTCTCAAATAATAAAAAGGAATAAACTTTGGTTTAGGGAGTGGGGGAGGACTGAGTTACAAAAGGGCACAAATAAAATGCTGAAAACTTTACATATCTTAAATATAGTATATGATGACATATTTGTTAAAACTCATCAAACTACATTTAAGGGCAAAGTCACTGTATTCTCTCTAAATTCATGTATATTTTTACATTTCCACAATAAAACATTTTAATAATAAATGCCAATATCAAGCTCTTCAGCTTCTATTTGCAATAAGCCATATAGTTAGACTGTAAATTCAAGAATGCAATGAACACTGTATACATTGTATGTTAGCTAACTTGACAATAAATTCTATTTTTTAAAAAAAGAATGCAAAAGAGGCACAAGGGTGGCTCAGTCAGTTAGGCATCTGACTTCGGCTCAGGTCATGATCTCACAGTCCGTGGGTTCAAGCCCCACATCGGGGTCTATGCTGACAGCTCAGAGCCTGGAGCCTTTTTCAGATTCTGTGTCTCCCTCTCTCTGCCCTCCCCAGCTTGTGCTCTGTCTCTGTCTGTCTCAAAAATAAATAAATAAATGTTTACAAAAAATTTAAATTAGTAAAAAAAGAATGCAATGAAAAGCAAGGCATGGGCTGAGAGCAAATGTTTACAAAACACATTCTTATAAAAGACTTGTGCCAGAATATAGAAAGAATTTTACTACTCAGTTATGACATACATACATATATATAATTTTAGATATAGGAAAATTTTGCCCTACTGAAGGTTCATGGAGCAAGAAGAGTCTAGTAGAAAGTTTTTGCTATACTTAGATTTTAGTTTCAATATCCTCTTTCCACGAGCAATAATATTTATATAATTTCTAATAAAGTACCACTAAAAAGAATTTACAATATCCTAGGAAGTTCCAAGCTCACTCCAGTCTTTATTAAAATTTTTGTAAGAGTCATTTGGATACCAAGGCATCTTGAGTTATGGGTAACAATTAAGGAAAATCATGATGCAAAATTCATTAATTCCCATATGCTCCTAACACTCGCCACCTAGTACAACACCTATATACTATTTGATGATTACTTCCATTTTTCTTAAAAATATAAAGTTTATTTCAGTGTGGAGGTTCCTCATGTCTTCATGAAAATTTGACGTAACAAAGTTATGTTCATTCTTAGTTCATTGTCACAAGATGTAAAGAATTCTAGGGGCGCCTGCTCCTACACTGTTGGTGGGAATGTAAACTGGTACAGCCCCTCTGGAAAGCAGTGTGGAGGTTCCTCAGGAAACTAACAATAGAACTCCCCTAGGACCCAGCAATAGCACTGCTAGGAATTTACCCAAGGGATACAGAAATGCTGATGCATAGGAGCACATGTACCCCAAAGTTCATAGCAGCACTCTCCACAATAGCTAAAACATGGAAAGAGCTTAAGTGTCCATCAATGGATGAATGGATCAAGAAGATGTGGTTTATCTATACCATGGAATACTACATGGCAATGAGAAACAATGAAATCTGGCCATGTGTAGCAACATGGATGGACCTTGAGGGTCCTGAGTGAAATGGATACTGAGTGAAATAAGTCAGGCAGAGAAGGACAAATACCATATGTTTGCACGTATAGGAGGATTAGGAGGAACTTAACTGAGGACCATGGGGGAGAAGAAGGGGGGATATAGTGGGGGAGTGGGAGAGAAGCAAACCATAAGAGACTCTTGAATGCTGAGAACAACTGAGGACTGGTGGGTGTGGGGGAGGAGGGGGGTGATGGGCATGGAGGAGGGCACTTGTGGGGATGAGCACTGGGTGTTATATGGAAACCAACTTGACAATAAACTATTTGTAAAATATATATATATATAAAGTTTATTTGTAAGCGGCAAGTCTTAAAGCAAATGTGAGATATTATATAGCTATCGATACAGCTTTAAAGAATAAAGCCCAAGGGGAACCTGGGTGGTTCAGCCGGTTAAGTGTTCGACACTTGATTTTGGCTCAGGTCATTATCTCATGGTTTGTGGGTTTGAGCCCCACATCAGAGTATGATTAAGATTCTCTCTCTCTCTCTCTTCCTCTTTCTGTCTGTTGCTCCTGCTCGCTCTCTCACACTCTCTCTCTCTCTCTCTCTCACACACACACACACACTAAACTTTAAAATAAAACAATAATAAATTAAGAATAAAGTCTTATAATTTCTCCAAAGAAGACATCCAGATGGCCAACTGACACATGAAAAAATGTTCAACATCACTCATCATCAGTGAAATACAAATCAAAGCCACAATGAGACACCACTTCACACCTGTCAGAATAGCTAACACTAACAACTCAGGCAGCAATAGATATTGGCAAAGATGCAGAGAAAGAGGATCTCTTTTGCACTACTGGTGGGAATGCAAACTGGTATAGCCACTCTGGAAAACAGTATGGAGGTTCCTCAAAAAATTAAAAATAGAACTACTCTACAACTAGGTATTTATCGAAGGGACGTAAGTATGCTGTTTCAAAGGCACACATGGACCCGATGTTTATAGCAGCACTATTAACAGTAACCAAAGTATGGAAAGAGCCCAAATGTCCATCAATAGATGAATGGAAAAAGAAGATGTGGTGTGTGTGTGTGTGTGTGTGTGTGTGTGTGTGTGTGTGTGTGTGTACATACACAATGGCATGTTACTCAGCAATCAAAAAGAATGAAATCTTGCCATTTGCAACTACATGGATGGAACTGGAGGGTATTATGCTAAACAAAATTAGTCAGTCAGAGAAAGACAAATATCATAGGACTTCACTCATATGAGGACCTTAAGATACAAAACAGAAGAACATGGAAAGGGAAGCAAAAATAATATAAAACAGGGAGGGAGAGGGGGACAAAACATAAGAGATTCTTAAATATGGAGAACAAGCAGAGGGTTGCTGGAGGGGTTGTGGGAGGGGGATGGGCTAAATGGGTAAGGGGCATTAAGGAATCTAGTCCCGAAATCATGGTTGTACTGCATTCTAACTAACTTGGATGTAAATTAAAAAATAAATAAATATTCTTTTTAAAAAAAGAATGAAGTCTTATAGGGGACGATGGTAATGTAAGAAGACACTAGGCTCACCTCAGCCTGTGGATACAACTAGGTAACACCCACATGAGGCTAAATAACCCTGAAAACTGGCAGAACAGACTCCCCACAGCGAAATGTAGAGAAGGGCACACCAGAGAGGGTAGGAAAGGGCTGAGATGTGGTCAGGAGCTAAACAGACCCTGTGGGGTCACTGGGAGAGGGGAACCAGCAAGCACCAAGAGGGGAAATAAACAGACCCTCACACCAGGAGGCACCCAGGCATGGGGGACCTGCACAGTAAAGAAAATGCCCAAAACATTTGGCTCTGAAAACCAGAGGGGCCAAATTTCACGAATTCTTACCATCAATGAGGCTTACCACCTGGAATTTTAAAAATCAGGGGACTGGACTCTGGCAGAGCAAGAGGGTCAAAGGAAAGGAGCCCTTAACCTTAAAGAGATGGCAAAACACAAACGCACAGAGATACAGCATAGAAAGAGCAGTTAGAAGAACACCTGGGGTATATGGGAGGGAGATCTGTTTACTAATCTCAGAGCCAGTCCTGGAGGGGCAGGTATGGTTGGGATCCTTCTCCAGGAACAAATAAGCTTGTGGGTACCATTTCCTTCCCCTGCTCCCCAGCCTAGATATGGGAACACCTGATGGAACCAGCACAGTCCCAACACTCTCCACCTGACTTGCTAACAGCACCCCCACCCCCACATTCTCTTGGGGACAGGTCCCCTCCAGCCAGGCCTCGGTTCCAGGGGTCTCCTCCCACAAGCAGGCCCAACACATCTTACTAACACCACACATCCTCCCCCGTGCACTTCTGCACCCTCCAATCCAGCTGCCTTTGTCCCCAGCAGCTGCAGTTTCCTCGCCCACAGGGGACCAGTACAGCCTTTACTGGCACCATGCTCCCCACCCCATATTCTCCTGTGGACCTGCCACCTCCCATGTACCCTTGGCCAGGGCCAGTTTCAGCACCAATCTGAAATCTACAAGTCTGGCAGTGTGCAAGTAGCCCTGACCGTGGCCAACACCAGTCCAAAGTGACTGCAGAGAGAGGAAGATAACCACACACACCAGTCCAACTGAGGCACCAGCAATGGGCTAGGAGCAGACATCTAGTCTGACTACAGGCCCCGCTCACCAACAAAAGCTTCTTGGGACCGTACAGGGAAATCACCCTGCAGTTTGGTGCTACTGAGTATTGGGCAAATGCAGCCGCAGACTGGTCCACTAACAGCACAGAGACTAAACACTTCCCATTGCAGATGACTGATCTAAAGGCAAAAATGGCTCATCCACAACAGCAGGGTGCATGTAACTCACCCAAGAGACACCCTTAAAGGGCCAGTATCTGGTAAACAGGGGACACTGCACCACAGGGCACTACAGGGCCTCTTCATAAGGCCACTACGTTCAAGAGCAGGAGACATACTTGACCTTCCTAACACAGATAAACAGACATGGACAGGAGGACAGAATATGGAGACAGAGGAATATGTCCCAGATGAAAGAATAGGACAAAACCACAGCAAGAGATGTAAGTAAAACAGAGATAATATGCTTGACCAAGAATTTAAAGTAATATTCATAAAGATACTTATTGGACTACAGAAAACAGTGGAGGACCTCAGTGATACATTTAACAAAGAGATACAAAACAGGAGCATCTGGGTGCTCTGTCAGTTGAGCATCCAACTCTTGATTTTGGCTCAGAGCATGATCCAAGGGTAATGGGATTAAGCCATGTGTCGGGGTTCATGCTGACCATGGAGGCTGACATTCTTTCTCTCTCTCTTTCTTTTTTTCCTCTTCTCCATTTTTTTCTTTTAGAAAGAGAAAGAGAGCACACATAAGCTGGGGAGAGGAGCATAGAGACAGGGGAGAGGGAAAGAAAATTTTAAGTAGCTCCACGCTCAGCACATAACTCATCACAGGGCTCCGCCCATGATCCTCGGACCATGACATGAGCCGAAATCAAGAGTCAGAAGCTCAACCGACTGAGCCACCCAAGCGCCCCTACACATTTTTTAACACACATGAAAATACTGTGAATGCTAAAAGTGGCCCTAAGGACCATTAGCCACTTTGAAAAACAAAATTTCAGAATAACCATCCCTTTTAGGAATTAAAGACCCCAAGTTTTTCTCCATTCTTTCATTCTGTTCAATATACAAAACATCTCTGACAAATATAGGTAGAAGAGAACAATTCTGCATAAGAAATGACTGACTTGATCTCTAAATTTCCACATCATCTATATTATCCCAATCATTAGCTAACAAACAAAACCCCCTTCACATACATACACAATTCACTTCTTCAGGGAAGCTTGATGTAAGATTTTTCTCATCTTCTCTTAAGAACAGCCAAATTTTCATTGCTCTCTCTGAGCTATGAAAAGCTGATCATCCTGTATATAGAGGAAAGAAATGTCTGAAAATTGTAGCAAAATAGGATTGTATAGAGAATTTGCAGTCGATTGTAATTGACAGTATGTTTAGCTTAGAGACATGAGCTAAAAGTATGATCAATGTATGCAACCACTCTTGCCCTGCCTTCAGCAACCACAATAACTTTGAAAATCCTTTCTTCCTGATGCATCTATAAACAATTAGCATCTCTTTGTTAAACTCTAATTGCTCTTCTTACACAGCTGTGCCACTGTACAGCTCAAGAAAGAGAGCCTAAGTGTTAAGACAGTTATTAATAAAATAATGCCGTAATGAACTGCAAGGGCCTGGGGAGTTCCAGACGAATAGATCTGCCCCACATCTTTTCTGAAAACCAAATCATAGACATTATCTTAAATGTTGAGTTCCCTCATTCTTTCCTCCTAAATATAAATCATTTTCTCTTAAATATAAATCACGATACTCAGAGCATTAAATGGCTTAACAAGTGTCTTGCATATATTAAATACTGTATTATATAAACAATATGTATTGTTTGTACTTATTGCTGCATACTTTCCCTTTACCTGTCGGTTTGGTTTGGTTTTCAAATTTTTACTTGCATTTTTTACCCACATCCTCAGTGACTAGCAAAGCTAAGGAGTAATATTCAAGTCCACACAAACTACCCATCACTTATGGGTAAGGCAAAAGAAAGGATTTTTTTTTTTTCTGGGAAAGAGTTGCAAAGCGCTAGCAATATTCATTGAAAATCCTAAGTCAGTTCTAAACCTTAGAGTTTTTTCACCCTTCAGAGTGATACAATATAGGATGACAACATTCCTACCCCTTTCTACTTGAGAAACTCTAAAAACTGTTTGTCCCAGAAATATGTTGACATGTTGGAAGTTTGCAGCTTCAGGAAACAAAATGTTCTACAGTGGAGGATTGAGATATCTACAAATTTGACAGGAAACCACTTGACTTATACAGAAGAGAAATATTCTCCAAGAACAAAACCCTGAGATGAAATAGCCTTTATATATTTTAATAGTCTCTATCTGTATGTTCCAAATTATACAACTTATGTGACAAATCCAGTGACCAATAATATAGTGTCCACGCTGAATCAGTTTAGCTACTTCTGTGTGCTAATAACTGAGTCCCTGACCAACAGTGGATTAACAATAAATGCATTTCATTTTTCACACACACACAAAAAGTCCTAAGTAGGTGGCTTACTCCTTCCTCAGTACCACATCCTCAGCAGGCATTTCCATCCACAGGCTTGTAGCCCCATGGCCACAGAATGGCTGCCTCAGGTCCATATTGTGAACTCACATAGCATACTCCAAAGAATAAGGGAAGGGAAGGACCCCCCACCCCTACATTGGACATTTCTCCATCTATCTTTTCCAGAAACACCACCCACCCTAACCCGGCATGTTTGATCTTACATCTCATCAGCCAGAACTGGATCATGTGGCCACTCTTAGCTGCAAGGAAATATGGGAAGTCACTTATCTGATGTGTATGCTCATTCACTTTTCATGGGGGAATGGAGGAAGGGGAATGGCTATTGAGCAGACAACAACAGCATCTATCAAACATGCTGATAACATCCTTTCCCTGATTTTCCTTCTGGAAAACGCATCATCATCTCTTAAGACATAGCACATCTGTTACTCCTTTGACAAACCTCTCTTGATCCAGACCTAGGCAGTGCTGGATATTCAGCCCTTAGAAACTTGACAGTTTTATATACAGGAAAATGTCCACTTTGCATTGTGATCATCATTAATATTTGTTTCCACATTACAGAGTAAACTTCTGAAATTGGAAACATTTATCTTATCAACCATATCTTAAATGTCTCTGGAAGTGTGGTTGAAAAACAATTACACCCAACTATTTAAATAAACGATGATAAGGGGTGCCTGGGTGACTCAGTTGGCTGAGCATCCAACTTTTGATTTCACCTCATGTCATGATCCCAGGGTCATAGGACTGAGCCCTACATGTAAGCATGCAGCCTGCTGAGTAGTCTCTCTCTCCCTCTGCCCCTCTTCCCACTCCCACTCTCTCTTTCTCTATTAAATAAATAAAATATGATGATGAAGTTATTCCCATATGATCACATATATATTATGCTAGATTGGGCAGCATACAAAATTACCAAATAATTATCTAAAAGAAATGAAAGAAACTAAACATAAGGACAAATTGTGTTGATGACCACCCAGGTAACCAGAGTCACTTTTCAACGGAATTTGTCTGTAACAACAGACAAAAGAGAGAGCACATCCATCACCACGCTCTGCCCCAGGAGCAGGGCTTCAGAATGTGGACTACACGACCCTCATAATGTCTGGCTTCAAATACAAGCTACTGCTCCTGATGTCTTGGAGATGGAATACTAAACATTCTTAGAGCCCTAAGAGTGATGACCAACACAGTAGCACAAAGAATCCAGTACTCCTTCTAGGCCCAGAGCAGCAAATAAGATAAGCCTGGAATCTCTTCTACAGATATAACAAAAGCTATTAAAGACAGATAGGGTCATGTCAAGAAAACTCAGGACCCAACCTAAAATGACTCACTGGCCAAAAATGGGGCAATTTGAACATCAACAAGAATAATAATTGTAATGGATTAAACTGTATCAAACGTGTTTAGAATCACAAATTCCTAATGATACTTTAAATCAGTCACCTGTAGAAGACATTAGGATATCACTTTATTATTGTGAAAATTGATGGCAAAAGAATCAAACATTTATCCTGCCTTTCTTATACTAACTCCCTTACCACCAAGTACCAAATAGTAGA
This sequence comes from Proteles cristata cristata, assembly GCA_017311185.1. Taxonomy (NCBI): domain Eukaryota; kingdom Metazoa; phylum Chordata; class Mammalia; order Carnivora; family Hyaenidae; genus Proteles; species Proteles cristata. The sequence continues at coordinate 1,303,790 of JAESUZ010000223.1, read as the reverse complement.
GGAAGGGAAGCTCCTCTTTATAGAAACATCCCAGTTCATTCACAAAAAAATTCAAAAAACAAATTCCAGAATTAATTCATAATTCACAAAGCGTCACCACTTTGCAATCCCTAATCAATTAATGATCTACGCATTAATCATCCAGTCGTTAACATTATCAAAAAAAGATGACCAAACAGCCTGTGCATCCTAACAGAAGACCACGTCTATGAAGTTTTCTTGTCAAAACCTAAAAAAAAAAAATTAAAATGGAATCCAATCAAGGCATGAGGCCTAACTACAAAATTTACAAGAAATACAGAGGGAAAAGTACATTCTATTACACCATAGAGACGGAATCAGCAAAATACTGACCATGGGAAACTGTACAGAAACAAACATCTCAGATTCTTTAACCAATAAATTATAGGAAGGAAACTTGTAGATTAAAAATGACCTGAAACATATCCACTGATTACAATGTATGGGTCTTATTTGTATCATGATTCAAATAAACAAACATTTTTTTAAAAAATTGTTACATTTATAAGACAATTGAAATACATTTTAATACTAATTAATTTTAGTATTAAATTTGGATTCTGTGTGTGTGTGTGTCTCACTCTCTGCCCCGCCTGCTCACACTCTGACTCTCTGTCTCTCTCTCAAAAATAAACAAGCAGTTAAAAAATTTTTTAATAATAATCTATCTACTTTTGTATTGGAATTTTCTACAATGAAACATTTTTAAGTGCTTTCCTAATTCAATATATTAGTAAACTAAACAATTTAGCTGCTCTAGTTCACTAAGGTAATAGAAGCAAGACAAGACTGGGTAAGATAAGGTATCAAGTGGAATTTGGCCAGCAGTCTATATGGATATGACTCCTTTCCCCTTAGGCCTCTCTCCCTGGCTTGCAGATGGCTGACTTCTTGCTGTGTCTTCCCACGGTCTTACCTCTGTGCATGGTGTATCCCTGGTATCTCTTTTTTCCAAATTTCCTCTTCTTTTAAGGACACCAGCCAGACTGGACTAGGGCTGGCCCTAATGACTTCATTTTAATTTAATCACCTCTTTAAAGACTTTATCTCCAATACTGTCACAGTCTGAGATATTGGGAGTTAGGACTTCAACATATGAATTTGAAGAGGACACAATTCAGCTCATAAGAGCTGCTATACTTAGGAATCCTATATGGTGAGCAAACATTCTAGGAATTTGTCTGACAAGCCAAGTTTCCTCCATGGACCTGAATAAAAGCCAGGAATTAGATCAAGATTAGTGGGATGTCTCGCTTTAATTGGCTCCCAATAGATTCTAGGCCTCCAAGAAGTCAAACCAAGCTATTCTTCTTAGAAAAAAATATATTTTCTTTTTTCTTTTTAAGTTTATTTATTTTGAGAGAGAGAGTACATACGCAAGTGAGAAAGAGAGAGAGAGAGAGAGAGAGAGAATCCCAGGCAGGCTCTGCACTGTCAACACAGAACCCAACACTGGGCTCAAACTTTTCACAATGAGATCATGACCTGAGCCAAAGTCAGACACTTAACCAGCTGAGCTCCCCAAGTGCCCTGAAAATAAGGATTTTTCTATGGAGAAGGATTACAAAGATAAGACTCACAAATTAGGGTGTACAGTTTCCCCTCCAAACCCAATGAACCTGTCAAAGCTTAAATAACCAATGTCTTTCTGACTTTGCTTGAGGCACCTTATCCCATGCAGAGAAGGGTCGTGTGCAGAAAAAACATGTCTTTGCCTGCATACAAGGCTGCAAATAGACAACACAAACCCCTCTGTGTACCATCTGCATTAACAGGGAGAAACACAGGAAACTTCCCACCATGAGCAACAACAGAGCTTACCCTCCGGCGCCCCACAATCCCCCAAATGGCCCCCACACATGTTCCCTCTTCCTAGATTCCCTGCCAACATCTTTTTCAAGGGTTTGGCCAGAACAAGCAGGGCATTCTGTTCACAGGTGGTTTGGTTTGTCCTGTTCCAAATATTCTAGGCACCTGAACAAATCACAGCACTCTTTCCTCTCTTTCTCTCCCCCGTCAGTTTGCCAAAGAGATACAAAATTGTGGTGGCTTAATTGGGCATTGTTTTGCCACCTTAAATGAGGTTACATTTCCAGGGACATATACAGACACCCCATGCCTCCTACCTTCCTTATCCCTTTTGAGAGCTTACTTTACTCCAAGGTCTTACCTAATCAAATATATTGGCTAAGCTGGCATCATCATCAGCTCTAAAGGAACCACCGAAGTCTGTCAGGCCCACCTGCATTGTGCTTTACCTTTTCACATCAGCTAAAATATAGAAAGATTGTTTCCAGATCAGCTCTGCAAAAGTTTATACATTTACGTAAGGACTTGTATGAGCTGGTACCACCCTGCTTTCAGATATATTAACCCCTAGATTTCTCCTTATTATCACTTGCTGACACAAAAGGGTCCTTAGTCCTTAATTCACCAGACTACATAATAAATTACATACATTGCATATTCCCGTTTTGTAAGACCCCTGGCCTTCTGGCAGCCAACAACCCCCATCATTCTGAACTCACCAAGTTCTCTCAAATGCCTAGTCCAAGACAATCCTACCCGGTAATATCTTGGAAAAGCCTATATGTGATAGAAATATGGAATATGCACTGGAAAAAGGATAGAGCTGTGGGAGAAGTGAAAAGACCTGGAGACTGCAGTATTGGAGAGAGCCATTGCCCAGGAGTATGGATGGAGGACACAGAAAAATGGTTGTGCAAGAAAGGACGAGGGGTGATGAGCCTGAGGACCCCCAACAGAGGTGTGGCAGCAGGTGTCTTTGTCCCCAGCTTCCCCAGCCCTCCTCTGCTAGAGACCTTTCCTCCTGTGCTGTCCAGATTGTAAGCCCAGAGTCTTGGAAGTCAGGAACCTGGGCTCTGATTGGGGCACCTGTCAGCTTGAGAAAAGGACACTGTGAGAAACTGTTACAAACTTTCCTCTGGGTCAGCAGGAGCAGAGGAAGAACCTGCACTTTCTAGTCAAGCAAGCTTGGTTTCCAATCCAGCCTCTTCTACATGCTCTCTTTCTAGATTTGGGCAAATTACTTGACTTCCCAGAACCTCAATGTTCTTATATGTAAAATGGGGAGATGCTCTCAAAAAATCATCTAGATGATTAAATAACATACTGTAGGTAAAGAGCCTCTCATGTTATGTGGCTGGATAAATATTTTCCCTTCCAGAAAAAGTCCTGAGAGCCAAGACAAAAAGGGGATCATAGCCATGACATCGCCTTCATTCTCGAATCATCGGAACATATGAACATCTCAGAAAGACAAACTTTTCCTTAGTATTAAAGTAATGTGTTATTTTGAAAGTTACTAAGAGAGTAGATCTTAACAATTCTCATCACAAGAAAGGGTTGGGGGGAATACAGCCATTTATCTTTTGCAGCCTTCATTAGGTTCTAAGTGTCAACACCATCAGTACAATATAATGCACAAGAACTAAGATAACAGCCAGCCAGCCGATTTCTTGCAGCAAGCCCTTTGTGATTCTCACAATAATCAACAACAGTTCTGAACCAAGGCTGCACAGGCCACACCCCAAATCAAATAAATCAGAATCTCCGGGGATGGGACCTAGGCATCAGTCTATTTTTTAATCTCCCAAGAGAATTCTAGTATACTGGCAGATTTGAGAACCTCTGCTCAACAATATCAGCAGGAAGCTGATTGCGGAGGTTCCTGGGAAGCAAAGAAAAGTGTGCTGCCATCTGACCCGGGGCTGCCGATAAAATGGGTTCAAGTTCACGGCAGTAAACCTCTCAGAAGGACTTGAACAAAAGGCGAGATTTACTGAAAAGTTAACTGGTCTGACAAAACACCTTTCTAACTTATTAACACTCTAGTTAATGCTAAAAGAAAAGGCAAGATAATATAGCTAATGAAAAAATGTAAACAACCTAAATGTCTTTCAATTTTAAAAAATGGATAAATTACAGTGCTTTATAGCAGTTAAAAATAAATGAATTAGACCTGCTTGTGTTAACACGGATACATGCTGAGTTAAAAGAAAATTGTTGAATTACATATAGTACAATACCACTTAGGTAAAAAAAATCTTTTAATTTAATTTTTTTAATGTTTTTATTTATTTCTGAGAGAGAGAGAGAAAGCATGAGCAGGGGAGGGTCAGAGAGAGAGGGAGACAGAATCTGAAGCAGGCTCCAGGCTCTGAGCTAGCTGTCAGTACAGAGCCTGAAACAGGGCTCGAACCCACAAATGGTGAGATCATGACCTGAATCGAAGTCGGACCCTTAACTGACTGAGCCACCCAGGTGCCACTTTTTTTTAATTTTAGAGAGAGAAAAGCAAGAGCAGAGGAAGAGAGAGAGAGAGACTGAGAAGACTGAGAGAATCTTAGGCAGGCTCCAAGCTTAGCACAGAGCCTGATGCAGGGCTCAATCCCAGGACCTGGGATCATGACCTGAGCTGAAATCAAGAGCCAGACATTCAACTGACTGAACCACTCAGGCATCTCCCTCTTAGATGAAATTTGAAACACAAATGAATATACTTCACTTTAAATATATAACATACATAGCAAAATTATAAAATATAGACTTGATGGGTTAAAAAATAGGATAATGGTTATGTCTGGGGTGAAGAGGGACTAGGAAGATATAACATTTAATTGTAATGCATAAACTTTATTTGGATCCTTGTTCAGAGGAGGAAAAGAGTCCAAAAAAAGTCACCCTTGGCATAACTGGGGTAATTTTAATATGAATTGGATACTAGATAACTTTATTAAGTTACTGTTACTATTTTTTTAGAGATAATTTGATTATGATTTATGTAGAAAATAAGCATTATTCTTGGGAGATACATACTAAAGTATAATAATATCTACAACTTCCTGTCAGGTGGTATAGCAAAATACATGTTGTGTACACACATACCCACCCTACACAGATAAATCACCTTAAGGCTTGGTAAAAAGCAAGCATCTCTCAGTCACCTGAGATACTACCACAATGGTCGTTTCGAGGAGAATTGCAGATGAAGGTTGATGTTTCCAGGCCCAAAATCCCGGGAAGAGAGTGAAGGCCAGAAACCACAGGCTGGTTTCTCTAGTCTAGCCCACGCCTGGCTGATTCCTCCTACCTGCAGGACCAATCTGCCCTCTCAGCACACTCTGCTCTCTGCCATCACAGCTCCAATTAACACACTGAGCAGTTTTCTCTTGTCTCTGTCCCCCACCAGTCCACGAGCTTCATGAGGACTGCGACCATGTCTGCCTTTTTGCTCTTGTCCGTCCAGCACCGAATACAATGCCTGGCACATGCTAAGTACTTAATAAATACTTGTTTAATCGGTAATTATGGCCATCATCCAGGAAGAGGCAGGCCCTCTCCTCTTCATCTACCCATCCATACCATAAGACACAGCGGACCCCATAAACATGCCCCTCCAAGCTGATTTCTGACCAACAAACACTTGTTAAACCCTGTGTACACTGGAGTCACTGTTGAAGCTGCCATGATCCCTGTGTCTGTCCAACAGTTACTTTTAAAAATTGTTTATTTGAGAAACTTAACAAAAGACCATGGGGGAGGGGAAGGGAAATAAAAAGTTACAGACAGAGAGGAAGGGAGGAAAACCATAAGAGACTCTTAAATACAGAAAACAAACTGAGGGTTGATGGGGGGTGTGGGAGAAGGGAAAGTGGGTGATGGGCATGGAGGAGGGCACTTGTTGGGATGAGCCCTGGGTGTTGTATGGAAGCCAATTTGACAATAAATCATATTTTTTAAAAAGTGTTTATTTGCACCCATGGAAAATGCTTCCATGATTTGATTCACCTAAATATTCTTTACTTTCCTTCTCATCCAAAAGGATTTATTATCTCTCTGAGGCCCTAAAAACAGTAGGCAGATAAAATCTCCTGCCCATTTACTCATGCAAATTAACCAGATTCAGTAACTCTTCATTCCATAAGTCAGTTATAGATTCAAAAACCAGAAATCTCCCCCATGTCACAGCATAATGCTCAGTGCTTACGTCCTCATTAAATTTTCATAGACAAATTTACTTCCTATATATACCCACAACTTAAGTACACATATTTCATTCAAAAGATTATCTGCAATACTCTCAGTTGGGTAGCCAGGGTGTTCTCATTCCCATATAGTGGCTAAAAGAGGGGCCAGAAAGATATGTCTGGCTGACAGGGAAGCTGTTACCAGAGAAGATGGTGGCAGGAGGTGAAATCTGAGAGAAGAGGTTGATGAAAAAGGTCAAGAACAAAATTATTCTAAAAATTAGCAGGTAAGGAAATATAAGAGGTATTTACAGTAAGTAAATATTATTCTCAAGAAATATGGAGAAACAAGAGAAAGAGATAAAGAATGAAGAAGCAGTGATGGGAAATTCTGTGAGGGGCGCCTGGGTGGTTCAGTCGGTTAGGTGTCCAACACTTTATCTCCTCTCAGGTCATTATTTTGCAGTTAGAGTTCAAGCTCCACATTGGGCTCAGCACTGGCGGCACAAAGCCTGCTTGGGATTCTGTCTCTCTCCCTCTCTGTCTCTCTCTGTCTCTCACTGTCTCTCTCTCTCTCTCTCTCTCTGTTTCTGCTCCACTAGAATTCTCTCTCTCTCTCAAAATAAATAAATGAACATTAAAAAATAATTTAAAAAAAAAGAAATTTTGGGGGTGCCTGGGTGGCTCAGTCGGTTAAGCATCCACTTCCGCTCAGATCATGATCTCACTGTTTGTGGGTTCCAGCCCCACTTCACGCCCTGTGCTGACAGCTAGCTCAGAGCCTGGAGCCTGTTTCAGATTCTGTTATCTCCCTCTCTCTCTGACCCTCCCCTGTTCATGCTATCTCTCCCTTTCTCTCTCTCTCTCTCTCAGAAATAAATTTTTAAAAAACATTTAAAAATTAAAAAAAAAAAATTCTGTGAAAGACACGTCAACAGGTATAGGAGGTTGATAAGCCAGGTCTCCTTACCTGACTCAGACCTTCCTACTGAACACAATCAATGTGCAAGCAGAATTTCTATTTAATTGAATTATTTTTGAATGCATGAGAGGGGTTTACCACTTAACATCATCTTTTTAGTAAACTGTACTTTTTTTAAACGAAGAATCACTCAGTAATTTATCTTTTGTGCTGACACTGATTTTCATCAATTCTTTTTTTTTTTTAAACCAGAATATGTATTCCGTGACTAATCACCTAAATCCTCAAGATGCACTGGATGGTGGAACCACTGCCCTCTTGGGTTTCGGTGTCCTTCCTTCACAGAATCCAGGCCTGAATCTCCCGTACACGATTTTTAAGTGCGTCCTTGGACCGGTCCCGGGGACATTTCGTCACTTAGCCTTGGTACTCCAGCTATACTTTTTCTTTCGTTTGGCAGGATCATCACATATACCACAGGTCGACTCCTGAAGGCGGTAGGCCTTGGAGCCAGAGCGGCAGCACAACATGTGCGTCTTAATGCAACGCTTTCCAAATGACACCCACCTCTTTCTCATCTTGTTTTCCGCAGCAGAAACCAAAGAGCTCATCAATTCATTTTGTTGGAAATCTGGAACACTTGTAATTTTATTATTCTTTCTGAATTTGGTACCAAACTTTCAAAATTATTTTCCCAGAAATTCTAAAATTGCTTGAAATCTTATTTTGGTTATTTAGCATAAGGAAACTGACACTATCTAATCCATTTCTTAAACCACTAAATTGCAAACAAATCTTCTTAAACGTTAGAAAGATATAGTGTTTTCATTTAAAAAATATGAATGTGGGGCCCCTGAGTGGCTCAGTCGGTTAAGCCTCAAACTTCAGCTCAGGTCATGATCTCACAGTTGGTGAGTTCAAGCCTCTCTGTGCTGTCAGCACAGAGCCCAGAAACTGATTCAGATTCTGTGTCTCCATCTCTCTCTGTCCATCCCCTGCTCACACTCTGTCTCTCTCTCTTTCAAAAATAAGTAAACATTAAAATTTTTTTTAAAAATTAAAAATAAATTAAAAATATGAATGCTGTTGGGGCACCTGGGTGGCTTAGTAGGTTAAGTGTCTGACTTAGACTCAGGTCATGATCTCACTACTCATTAGTCTGAGCCCCTTGTCCGGCTCTGTGCTGACAGCTCAGAGCCTGGAGCCTGCTTCAGTTTCTGTGTCTCCCTCAGAGTCTCTCTGCCCCTCCCCATCTCTCTCTCTCAAAAATAAACTTTAGAAAAAAATTTTGAAATATAAATACTGTCCAATTAACATAAATACTGGATACAACCTATGATTTCAAATAAATCTTCATGGAAATACTTTTCCAGTGTATTTTCTAGCTCCATCCCCTGAAAATACTTTAAATCTTTCAAATGTTTTTGATTAGTATTACGTTCTAGCTCCCTTAGGAAATAACTTATGAAATATAAAATGAATTATGTCACCTAGATTAAAACAAGAATCATTTGGGGTGCCTGGGTGGCTTAGTCGGTTGAGCGTCCGACTTTCGCTTAGGTCATGATCTCGCGGTTCGTGGGTTCGAGCCCCGCGTCGGGCTCTGTGCTGACTGCCAGCTCAGAGCCTGGAGTCTGTTTCAGAGTCTGTGACTCCCTCTTTCTCTGACCCTCCCCTGCTCACACTCTCTCTCTCTCCTAGAAATAAATAAAAACATTAAAAAATTTTTAGAAAAAAAACAAGAATCATTTTTGTTTTATTTTAAAAAACAGGCTTCTGAATACAAGCTACAGCTGCTGCAATCCTTCCCCCTCCCCCACCTCAAAAATCTTCATAGATATCAGCCTTCAGGAAAGTTCCTCTATAGCAACCTGTGGCCTGCCCACAAACCTTAATTAGTTTGAGAGATCATGACATAGACCCTCTTCAGACTGGATAGGAGTGGTAGCTCTCTGCAGAGAAATAGAGCAAGCCTTTGTACCAGGTAATTTAAGGAGCAGCAACAGGCTAATATGTAGACAAGAGAGGGTAGAGCATGTGGTGTGGTTCTCAGCAGAACGGCAGGCCTCTAATGAGGCCCAGTAGTGGATAGCAGCTGGTAAACTTGGGGCTCAAAATAGGAGGCTCAGAGGGTCTTTATGTGCTAACAAAAGACTGCAAATTGCTCAAAGGCCTGAGTAGGCAATGAGAACATGTTCATATGGTGAGCCAGTATATAAAATTTTGAAAACAAATATTACAATATATGAATTTACATTGCAATAAGAGTCAGAAGGGTTCCATGATTGTGGACATTTTGGTAAGAATAGGTACAAAAGTTGACTATTACATTTTGTATAAGAAAATCACCACCTGCTCTCTGTCTGTTCTGGAATACCCAGACTGAAATGCATGTGGTGCGTGTTATAACCATTTGTATACCCATGCCATGCGCTCTGTCTGCAATCCCAGACAAACGGCAGTGAGAGCATGGTGTGTTTTATAAAGTATTACAAAATTAATGGAATTCGTGCTTCATGGAATTAATTCCCAGATACTCAACAATAAATTCGTGATATGACAATCACATAAACCAGAAGAAAAAGCTAAAATTTCTTGGGATACAAGCTGGAGACCAAGACTGACCCAGGTCTTAGGGAGTGATCCTAAACAGGTTCTTGTAGAGTCTTTACACAGTTTGTTTTTGAATAGCTAGCATTAATCTCAGTAGTTCTACAGGCCGAGAGGCACAAGCATGGACCCCCAAAGGACAACGATCCGTATGAATACTCAATATATTCCATTTGTATAATACTGAACTTGTTTGCTTGTCATTTCCAAGCACCACTCTGAGAAAGCTCAGAGGTTTGTTTTACAATTTAGCATCTCTTGAAAAATATTTTTAGTGATTAAAAATAAAAGTACCAGTAGAAGTAGTAATCATTCTGTGTGTGCTCTTTTAAAGAAAAGGAGAGTTCTTCTGGCATCCATTACAGATCCAAAGTAGAAAAGAGACTCAGGCTTAAAAACGTATGTCACAGGTCATGCTTCTTCCACTCTCTTCTATAATCTGAACCTCTCATTAATTGCAGAGAAACCCCCTTAGCAATTTCTAACACAAGGTTTAATTGCAGGGCTTTATTATTTTGTGGATGTCTTTGGACCACTCTTAATTATAACCCCATGATTTACAACTGGGGGTTATTTTTGACTCTCATTTTTGCCATCCTCCTCATATCTTCTTCGCCATGTCTTTCCAATCCTTCATCTGAAACATGTCACTTTGTAGTCATCCTCTGGTTCAGACCACACCATCTCAGCTCTGGATCAGTGTTGAAATGAAGAACTACTGACATGCCCAACTTGGTTCCCATCTTGTCAATGGAGTTCAACCTCTGAGTCCCTCCAACTCTATATTGACCAAGAGCCTTATTTCCTGAAGGTCTTTCTAACTTTGAAGCCTTCTGCCAATCATTCTCAAGTCCACACTTCATATTTCCTGCAAGAATTACTCCTCCAGCAACCCTCCATGTCCTCATGGAAGTCCCTCATCCCTGCTCCAGCTGTCTCCATACCTTGACTCATGCCATCTCCCGTGTAATTGTTTCCTCCTCACTGTTGCACATGCATCTTGGTCCCTAAGCTAGACTGTAGGCAGAAAAGGAATTGTCTGCTGGCACTCAAGTAATTTAACAAACGTGTATGGAGGGCACTGAATGAATCAAGTACAATGTTGTTAATTCCTGATAATCCAGATATGGACATTTGAAATGCACGTTACAACCCACAACATATATCAGATAGAATTTTTAAAGTTTCTTCCTCTTCTTCTTGAACAGGTAACACTAACCAGTTACCCTGAATTTTTTTAATGACTTAGACACTTATATCACTGATATATGTCTTATGTTGTCAAATACACATAATGTCCCACTATACTGAATATAAGGCTGTTTGTCCTGACATTACGTATTAATGGAACCACAAAAAAAATTTTTTTTAATAAAGTTTCTTTCTTCATTTAGGATGATTCAGGTCACAGCCCTCTGTCCATTAGAGAATATAACTACATTTATCCAAACAATGGCTAATTCTTTCACCTCCTCAACCACTCTCTCTCTTTCTCTCCCCTCCTCCTCAACTATGCAATTCATTAAACCATATTCATTGTTCAAAATATTGCCTGTAACCGCCTCACTAGAAACTGTCTCATCAGCCTTTGGTGAATAAGCTAAGTATCCAATGAGCAGAAAATGTGAGCAACAATTAACTTAGGGGAAGAAGGCAAGGACATGTAGGTTCACTCTTTCCTGTTCACACCATGTACTCCCTGCCCAGTCAGAGACCAGCTTCATTCCTGTTAAACCGTGGTGTCCATGACGTCTCACAAGTAAGAATCCTGAGATCCAGAGACAGTTTACTTTTATAAATAGTGTACACAGATAGCTGATCTTTCCAACTAGGGTTTTTTTCCCTGTTTTCATTCATCATTATTACTACAAACACAAATTCTTGTTTATAATTCATGCCATAGTAAACTGATAAGACCCTTTGTTTCTGATTTGCCTCAGCAAATGGCTGCGGAAGCAGAGTGCACAAGCCGGCAAGTGTCCCTTGGCTGCCATGTCAGACCTAACCATCCCCCCCCCAACTCTCCCTCAACACAGCCCTCTTCAAATCCTGATGAGCTAAGCCCATCAAAAGTCTCCAGTGTATGATGCTCATTCAATTACAAAGTCCATTCGATGTTATTATGGATCATAATGAAAATACCTGCCTCGGGCTAAAGGAGTGGTCTGGTCAGAAGTGAGAGAATAGGAGCCACTCGGCAGGGGCCAAGCAGAGCACCAGGCAGCCAGGGTTGGTGGCCCTAGGGGTCAGTCATTTGTCACAACCTGCAGTCAGTGAGCTTCTGGCCATATTACCTAACCACCAACACGCCACACCACAGTTCCCCTACTGACAGATGGAGCCCTTGGTTAAAATATTCCTGAGCTTCTGGTAAAAAAGAGTTATGCTTAGTTTTCACATTAGCAATTTGCTTTAACCCATAACGTGATCATTTTAAAGATAGATTTTCCTCAGGAATAATCTTTTAGATGCCAAATTTTACTAGGAAATCCTAAAACTAATGAGCGTGACCACAGAGTTATTAGCTTTAACTCCTGTGGTAAGGATAACACTCCTTGCAGACATCTTCTCCTGTGTGTATGAGTGCTCAGACCACCGCTTACATTTGGAAATAAGATTGCTAAGCACACGCTTGCTCATATACTAGTTAGAGAATACCATTGTGTGAAACACAATTATCATTACTTTTTCAATTTCTTTCTTCCTAACTGGATAAGAAACTCCAAGGAGGGGGACAAGAATCACCTCTTGTTTTGTTCATCAGCACATGCCCAGCCCCTAAGACAATGCCTGTCCATGAAAACGGATTTTTGTTGAATAGTTAACCTCTGTAAGTGACATATTAACCTCAATCTTCATTGCTTATTATCAAGACATCTGTGTCCAGCATTTGGATATAAGGCAATGACTTGCAGTGTTGCTTAGGTTAGAATCTAGCAGGACAAATCATCACCAAAAACCATATATTCTTCATATAGACCCTATATATATATATATAGGGAGGGAGAGGGAGGGAAAGAGGGAGGGAGGGAGAGAGGAAGAGAGGGAGGGAGGGAGGGAGGGAGAGAGAGAGAGGGAGAATGCAGATAAAACCAGAAAAATCCAAAGGGAATAAAGAATCTCACCCATGCCATCTCAGCCTTCTGTATTGTGATCTTTTTAAATGACAGGATTGTTTTCCTCCTTGCTGCCTTTGAGTCTTAGGAAAAATAAATTGTTCTTGCCGTCCTTTAGGAAGTTATCCAACATGAGTTGAGTCTATGTGTGAACAGAATACAGAGGTGTATCTCTGATCTTCTTTGGCCTCAAAGTTCACATTCAGCAATACCAAAGTACTTGTAGTTCATACTTCCATGCCTTCATCCATTATCTCCCCTCTGCCTGGGAAACCTACCCGTAATACCAAGGCCCCCTTCGTTTGTTACTTTACTCTTGTCCTTCAAGTCACAAGTCACATCCCCCAGGAAGCCTTCCCTGACTGCCCTATGCTGGATATGGAAACCCTCCTTATTCCTCTCATAGAACACTGTGCTATCTTTATCATCATACCATGTTACATTGAAATGATCCATTTATTTGCCTGGGGTCTCCTAGATTATTAACTCTGAAAGCACAGGGACACACTGTCTTACTCTTCTAATTTCTTCGTTCCTAACACAGTGCCAGATAAAGGGTAAGCACTGATACATGTGTAATGAACCAATCAGACCAACAGCCCTTGCTTAGGAAAGGCAAAGACAGTAAGGCAGGGCACATCCATGGACAATATAGTTCCCTGGAGAAGCAGCCGGGCATGAGTAACAGTGAAGTCATGGTAAATCAGGGTAAGGCCAAAGAGGTTCTGAAGGCCCCATATGGGAAGTGAGATTATGAAGAGAACAAGGAAGAGGGACAGAGGACAATGGCCCTGACTCTTTTCTTAATTAATTAATTAATTAATTAATTAATTTTAAGTAGGCTCCACACCCAACATGGGGTTTGAACTCACAATCCTGAGATCAAGAGTAGCATGCTCCACCGACTGAGCCAGCCAAGCACACCTGCTCTGATGCTTTTATCCACTGAAGATAGGAGTTCAAACCAGCACATTAAGAAATTAAACAGACTGAAATGCAACCAATTCAGAAAAATTCATAAATACCAAGAGGTTAGTATGGAAAAACATGATAACTCAGATTACATAACTAACTAGTCAAAAAGAACACATGTTCTTACCAAGGAAGACCCCTGGGGTGGATAGACCACAATAAAATCCTGTCAGATCTAAATTTTGAGGCACATTTTTCCTGGTTTTAGCACTTTCTGTTTCTAACTGGGTGACTTTCCATTTGAAAGGTCTGGTCTATCAGGAGAGGTAAACGGTATCTCATTTTCAGTTTGCCCACCTCTACATTTACTCACTGCCATAGTCACATTCTTCTCTCTGCATTAAAAGGGCATAATAGGGCTGCCTCGGTGGCTCAGTCAGTTTAGCCTCGACTCCTGATTTCAGCTCAGGTCATAATCTCACGGTTTGTGAGCTTGAGCTGAAGGAGCCGCTCTGTGCTGACAGCACAGAGCCTGCTTGGGATTCCCTCTCACTCCCCCACCCCCGCCCATCTCCTGCTTTCACGCTCTCTGAGTCTCTCTCTCTCTCTCTCAAAATAAATAAATAAGCTTTAAAAAGTAGGGGGCAAAATAAATTTTCAAAAGGGCTCAGTGCACTGAATATCAAGATCTCCATTAAGACAACCTACATCTGACTATTGATTTCTGCTCAGGTCATGATTTCATGGTTTATGGATTCTCTCTCTCCTCTCTCACTCTCTGCTCCTCTCCCAGCTATCTCTCTCTCAAATAAATAAACATTTTTTAAAAAGACAACCTAAATCAGAAATAACATATAATTTACATTTCCCAAAACCATCATGATCATAAAGTCTTTTTACTAATTAGTACTCAGTACATAAGGTTTGTAGTAAAAGAGAAAATCTGCTTTGCAAAATGTATTTAAAGTAAAATCATTTTTAATGTCATGAGGGCCACCTGGGTGGCTCAGTTGGTTGAGCATCCAACTCTTGATTTTGACTCAGGGTTGTGATATTGAGCCTTGCATGGGGCTCCATGCTGAGCATGGAGCCTGCTTGAGACTCTATACCTCTCTCCCCCATTGTCTCTCTCCCCTGATCGCTCTCTTAAAAAAAAAAAAATTTTTAAAATGGGGCATCTGGGTGGCTCAGTCGGTTGAACATCTGACTTTAGATCAGGCTATGATCTCACGGTTCGTGGGTTCGGGCTCTGTGTCAGGCTCTGTGCTGACACCTCAGAGCCTGGAGCCTGCTTCAGATTCTTTGTCTCCCTCTTTCTCTGCCCCCCCCTCACTCACACTCTGTCTCTCTCTCTCTCTCTCAAAAATAAACATAATTTTTTTAATTTAAAAAATAAAAAAGAAATGTATTGAAAAAAAATAGCTTAAGCCAGAATTCCCCAAAAAGGCATTCCTTTAATTAGAAATTCCAGATGTTAATAAGGTAACTTGTAAATAAAGTTCAGAAACACTGAATTAAATATAGACAAAGAGGCTTCCTTAATGCAGGACTGCTTGGAGTCTTAATATGCATTATAAATCTCTAAGAATGCCTTATGCAGCATTTAGCCAGCATATTTCAAAACCTCTTTTCATGCCCCATACTTTGGGAGGCTATGATAAATATCTTGAATGCTGACTGGATATTCCTGAACCAGTTGCTCAGTAGCTACCAGTCCACGATAGAAGAAGTAGATGTTAGTTCCTAAAACTACAAGCTAGCTTCACAGCTCTCTGTCCCTGTACAGTACATGATAACCCTGGGCAGTCTCTGCTCCCAGCTTCCCAGAAACCCCACAAAGAAGTGTCAGATGCCAAGATGAATCAGCTGTAGTCAAGCGACCTGCATCCTTGGGCAGGAGGAATGGGAAATTAAGTAATGCAAGTTGAACACACTAGCGTGTCAAAAAAAACCCTAAGGAAGTCTTAACAAATATCTATTATCTCATCACCCATCTTTTACCAGATTGAAATATCAAAGGAAAGTAAGACTGTACCAGAATTTTAAATAGTCATCCAGTTTTATTCCAAATGAAATTAAATTGAAATTATGGGTCAAAAGTGTCCCGTGGAAAATTGAAAGTTATGGGCATATAAATCCATTTGGAAGAAAAGAAGAAGGAAGGAAAAACAGATGCGCCAAAAAGAATCACAGCCAAATGGCATTACAAGCTCGGAAAGCTGGCCACCAGGACCTGGAGGTAAAACTGGGAGAGACGAATTGCAGTGGACTGTGTGATTTTCCAAGTCCTGCCTCACAAAGAGACCCCTGGTAAGAAAAGCAGCCACTGGTAACTGTACATAAATTGCCCCACACTGTAGGGCACATGACCCTACACACAGGGGACAGCTATTGGACTGAGATGGAATTAAACCCAAAACTGGTCTTCTATAGGCCAGACACAGTGAAGAGGGGTTGGGGGAGGGCCTCCTCTCCTTTGTTTTCAAAATCCTTCCTGATGGGAAATCCCATCTTCTTATGGAAACTGCCTTTGACTTTGAGAGAAGCTACGGTGAGCTGAAAGGATATCAGTGTGAATGCATGGATTTACTTAAGTGTTCTATTCTACCCCATCCTATTTCTCTTCAAAGTCTGGAAGTTCTCAATCACACTTATTTATTTCCTCCATTCAAAATGTTGGTAAAATTCACCTAATGCTGTTTTCATAGTAACTAAATTACCAGTTTTTTCATTTTCCCTAATATGGGGTTAGTACCTTTAAAGCTATTATCCACTGGGGTAAGGGACATTCTTGCATCCTATGGTTTCCTACTTATTCTAAAACAAGATAAAATTTTTAAACTCAGTTTCCCAAAAGTTTCAGATTCAATCATTGATCCGATTTTCTATTTTTTACCAAGCTTGATAATAGAAAGCTGTTCTGCCCATCTATGTTCAAGTAGAAGTTGGATCGCCAAAAGAAATAGAAGTCACAGTTAATCCAGAGGCATATGCGTGTTCCATTTGTCCTAACACATCCATGGTCCACGAAGTTATTCTCCAGGCCCAGTCTGGTCATTGATACAGCAGGTGAGATTTTTACACCACATCAGTGGAAGCCAAAACCCGATTCAGTGTAACTTAAAATAAAACGTTGTTTGTAAGACAACCTTCACATCTATAAGGACCATGATAACATGCCGCCTAATATTCACTTTCTAAATACTTTCTCTAAGTGTATTGGAACCATTCCTCAATTTTCAAATCACATTACAGTGTTATACAGGCCTGCATGAAAAAATCAGTCCCGTTCTCCAGTGAGGCTCTTTCTTTCATGCTTTCATTTGATCACAGAGGTAAAAATACTTCTGTGATCAAAAAATTACAAAATGTTGCCATTCATCAGCCTAGTAAAAGCACACACATGCAGTTCTAATATGCTTTCTCCTCTTCTGGCCAAGAACCAGTTTCTACTGTTGGAAGCCCACTCCAAACAGCCTTTTGTTTGTTTGTTTGTATCTGCCAGGGGAAGGCCAGAGGGCCAGGACATATAAAAGTATCTCCCATTCAGAAGGAAGCCCTCAGGCCTTTGTGCCAGTAGATGTGCAAAAAGCTTAAGTAAGTGTGGGAAAACAGCAACTGTGGATCAGAATTTGCCATAAGGCAAGACCTAACACAGTTTTTTTCTGGTTTGCCACAGACAGATGGAATAACAGCATAATAGACCTGGGCACAGGGTCTCCTGAGCTATTCTTTCAATTGTACACGCACCACAGAGACAGTAAAGACACAAAGGGACAGCACTTAGGAAGGAAGTGTCTTCTTCAGAGTAAAGTCCTCTATCACTCATTATTTTCATCAAACAGTCTGAAAAGAGGTTTGATGCAAAATGCTCCAATGCTTCCTCCTGGAAGGTCAGTGCCTTTGTTTCTGAGGGTCAAATGTACCGCCTGGGTACCAGTCTTAACTCTCCATGCAGCAGGCAGCTGGGGAAAGGACAGCCAAGGTTTTCATAAGGCTGTGTCTTAGCTCAGCGCCACCGTAAGACCTGAATCTGCCCCTTGGGAAACCAGCTGGTATCAGCCACGGGTTCTCACCAAAGCAAAGGACAACCAGAAAAGCCTGGGGAATGGATTCAGCCACACCCATCCAGCTGAACCATATTTTTACAAGGCATTAAATTGAACTGTCACTCGAAATAAACGGGCACAAGGAGGGCAGGAAAATTCCTAAATATTTTCTAACATTGTTTCACCAATTACTTGTTTTAATCAGTTAAATCATGACTGTGGACCAACTGAAGAAAGGATAGCAAAAAAGAGACTTTTCTCCAAATGATTTAGACAGATGGCATAAGATTGTCCATGAATTTAACACTGTTGAAGCTAAGAGATGGATACATGGGGCTTCGTTACACAATTTTGTCTATTCTTCGTATACGTTTGAGATTTTTCTACGATAAAAAGTTTTTAATTACTTTATATCTGTATAATTTTTCAGTTTTTCAAATAAAATATAGCCTTGCTATAGCGTGATGCTCGTTTTAAAGATTTTTTTTTAATCTGGGGGTGCCTGGGTGGCTCAGTTAAGCCTCTGACTTTGGCTCAGATCATGATCTCACGGTTCGTGAGTTGGAGCCCCACGTCAGGCTCTGTGCTGACAGCTCAGAACCTGGAGCCTGCTTTGGATTTTGTGTCGCGGTCTCTCTCTTCCCCTCCCTACCCCCCCCCCAAAAAAAATAAAACATTTTTTTAAACTTAAAATTTGTTTTAAATCTGATGAAAATAGCCTGATGAAAACAAGAATCTGCTCCCAAATACAATTATT
This sequence comes from Proteles cristata cristata, assembly GCA_017311185.1. NCBI lineage: Eukaryota > Metazoa > Chordata > Mammalia > Carnivora > Hyaenidae > Proteles > Proteles cristata. The sequence continues at coordinate 1,285,413 of JAESUZ010000223.1, read as the reverse complement.
TCCATAAAATAAGCTGCCTGCCGATACCTAAGAGGGAATAATATATTATCCTTTTAAAGAGGTCTAAAAATGATTGGGGGTGTTTTCCTAAAAACTTTCTAAGTTTTTCTAAGCAGTATGATCTTGAGTCATAATTTGTAATATGGAAAGAAACTAAAAATCACCCTTTTCTACCCACTAAGAAGCTCTACTTAAAATCACATGCCTCACGGGGCGCCTGGGTGGCTTAGTCGGTTAAGCGTCCGACTTTCGCTCGGGTCATGATCTCGCGGTTCGTGGGTTCGAGCCCCGCGTCGGGCTCTGTGCTGACTGCCAGCTCAGAGCCTGGAGCCTGTTTCAGTCTGTGACTCCCTCTCTCTCTGACCTCCCCTGCTCACGCTGTCTCTCTCTCTCTCTCTCCTAGAAATAAATAAAACATTTAAAAAAAAAAAATCACATGCCTCTGAGAAAGTAAACCTGCTCCCTAGTGTCCACTAATATAGACTGATGCATACCAAACACAATTCAGCATAATTTCAGCCTGTTCTCAGCATACATTTAAATTCAAAAAGCAGGAACCCCTGAATGGCTCAGTCAGTTGGGTGTCCAACTTTGGCTCAGGTCCAAAGTTGGCTCATGATGTCGCAGTCCATGAGTTCCGGCCCCACGTTGGGCTCTGTGCTGACAGCTAGCTCAGAGCCTGGAGCCTATTTTGGATTCTGTATCTCCCTCTCTCTCTGACCCTCCTCTGTACATGCACATGCTCTCTCTCTCTCTCAGAAATAAATAAAAAACATTTTTAAAATTTTTAATGAATAAGTGTTTAAAAAAATTTTAATAGCACTATTAAAAATATACATATAAATAAATAAATTCAAAAAGCAAAGTTTTCTCTCTTTCTTTTTTGCCAGCCTACCTCTATATGTATATACATACTGTGAGTGTGGCATATGTGATCCTTTTTTTTTAGTTAAGCTTTATTCCATCCTTATTGAGGTATGATTGACAAATAAAAATTGCAGGTATTTAAGGGATACAACCTGATGTTTTGATATATGTGTACATTTAAAAACAATCACCATAATCAAAAGCAATTTTGAAGGTTATCCAGCAGTAATATTCAAGCACAAGAGATTTATTGTTAAGACTCTGAATATTTTTTCAAGCAGGTTCCCCATGAAAACACTTATGATTTAATGTTACCAAAATATAGTACATCTTCGGGCCAAGAACCAAAATAACATGGCATTAAATAAAACTAATAAGACAATATTTCTGGCCAAGCTTAAAAGTGATATTTGAAGAGAAGTATATCACAGTTCAGAAAAAATGGTCGGATTGGTTTTGCCTATGTAACTGAAAGCAATGGAATAAGTAAAATTGTTTCATGAGCAGGCTGTGGCAATGTTTAGTACATCAACTTAAAACATAACCAAGAGAGACATCTTCTACTCTGTTAAGACCAGGAGGTAAAAATAAAAATTACCATTTGAAATCTTATCAAAAACATTAGAAAAAAATGTTTACAACCATCGACACAATAAACACATTGTGTCCAACAGGGCAATAGACAGAAGTCTACTTTATCTGTTAGGTAGACAGAAATCAAAGACAGAAATCTACTTTATGTAAGTAGAGATAAAAGTTGCGTTTTCTAAGCAAATGCATTTGACAATGAGACATCTGTAAACTGACCACTGGTGTTTTCTCCATTAAAAATAAAAAGTTGGGGGCGCCTGGGTGGTTTAGTCGGTTAAGCATCCGACTTTCGCTTAGGTCATGATCTCGCGGTTCGTGGGTTCGAGCCCCACGTCAGGCTCTGTGCTGACTGCCAGCTCAGAGCCTGGAGCCTATTTCAGAGTCTGTATCTCCCTCTCTCTCTCTGACCCTCCCCTGCTCATGCTGTCTCTCTCTCTCTCTCTCCCCTAGAAATAAATATATTTTTTTAAAAAATAAATAAAAATAAAAAGTTGGGAGAAAATCGGAATGTAGTTTTCCTGACAAGCTCCTCATTCATTAATATGAAACTTAATAATTTAAATTTCATATGCCAGAGTCCTGTGATTAATATTTACATTCTAAGAATTAACAGAATTTTAATAAGGAATAACATTTCTTATCTATTAAAAACAATTCAAAATACATAATCTTGATGTATTACCTATATTTTCTCATAAATCGAAACTGAAAAGTATGCACATCTGTTTTCATTATAATTGATATCCCTTATTCATATTATACTGAAAACAGCTACACCTGAGTATCATTCTTAGCCTCTCACATTTCGCAAAGAAGAAAGGACTAAGAAGTGGTCAGCCTAGTAGCTCCCTGCAACAATAACTACCCTTGGACCCAGGGGGAGTTTAGGGGAAACAGTAATAGATGTACCACTTAGCCACACAGCATCACAAAAGTAGTAATTACCTATAAAACCTGCTGCTTCCCTCTCTTTTCTCTGTTTTCCTCTATGACATTCCAAGTGGTGTGGATGGTGAAATAAATAAGCCTCAGTGAGAACAAAGAGAATTGAAACAGACTTATATACTGACATTTAAAAAAGGAAAAGAAAAGAAAAAAGAAAGTCATCTGAGGGGAAGTATTTCCATTATTGTTACAGGAAATATAAAAATAGATATAAGTAAGTACACATTATTATTTAAGTTGAACATTAATTTCCATTGGTATATTTATTGTGTGTGCTTCACTATACTGACCATAAGACATCTGATGAAACCCAAATTCCAGAATCCTGCTCCAATTGCAACAAATCTAAGAAAGAGGTTTCTGAACAGGATTCTGGCACATCCATATCATTCTCCTCCCACAAAATGATAGCTCTGATTCTGAATGATAATGGCTAATATTTACTGACAGGTTTATAAATATTCATGTATAAGCAACCATATGAGGAAGACACTGTTGTTATTCCTGTGAATTCAATGTTATTACATGATGTGACAGGTAAACTGTAGCATTACCCAGCTCTTCCTGAAGGGCAGCGAGGATAGGGGAATGCACAGAAGATTTATCGTAAGCTGAGATGTGGAGGATAAGTCAGAACTCAACAGTTAAACAAGGTGTGTGAAGCGCATTCTGTCAGAGGAACAGCATGTGCAAAGGCAGGGAGAGGTTTGGGTAATTACTCACAGCTACAAGAAGTCATGTATGACTGCAGCAGAGAGGAGCCATGGGGCAGTGACAGGAAATAAAACTGAAAAAAAAAATTCACAAAGACCTCTGTCTACCAGGTGAAGACATTTCAGCTTTATCCTTCAGGCACTGGTGAGCCACTGAGGAACTACAACAGATGATCAGATTTGTATAAAGATCATTCTGAGCCTGGGTGGCTCAGTCGGTTAAGCGACCGACTTCACCTCGGGTCATGATCTCACAGTTTGTGAGTTCGAGTCCCGCATCGGGCTCTGTGCTGACAGCTCAGAGCCTGGAGCCTGCTTCAGATTCTGTGTCTCCTTCATGCTTTGCCCCTCCCCTGCTCATGCTCATGCTCTGTCTCTCAAAAAATGAATAAAACTTTAAAAAAAATAAAGATCATTCTGATGGTAGTTTAAAGGATAGATATGAATGAAACCAGGTTGTAAATAAGATAAGCAGAGAGGTTAGTTTAATAGTCAATCCAGGGTAGAAATAAGGAGTGTTTGACTAAAGTAGTGGCTGGACAGAGAAAAGAGATATTTAGGGCAGAAGTTAGAGAAACTCTATATAATTTTTCCAGTTCTAATGTAATAATAATACTTCAAATATGTTCATAAAACACTTTTATATGTATTATATCACTGATCCTTACAATAATCCTGTGAAATAAGTAGGGAAAGTATTATTTTCTCAGTTCTACAGATAAGGAAACTGAGGCTCAGAGAAGCTTCAGTGGCTTGCTTGCCCAAGTTCCCATGGCCACCAAAGCAGTGATCTGGGAATGCAATTTATGTTGTCTGATTCTAAAGTCACACAAAACTCAAAGGCTTAATGAGAAGATCTCTAAACAAAGAGAAACAAACAAACAAAATGCATGATATTAGAATTGCTCACCAAGGGGCACCTGGGTGGCTCACTCGGTTAGGCATCCGACTTCGGCTCAGATCATGGTTCCTGGGTTCAAGTCCCATGTCGGGATCTGCGCTGACAGCTCAGAGCCTGGAGCCTCCTTCAGATTCTGTGTCTCCCTCTCTCTCTCTGCCCGCCACCCCACTCATGTTCTCTCTCTCTCTCTCAAAAATAAGTAAACGTTAAAAAAAAATACTTAAAAAAGGAATTGCTCATGAAAGAATTTATGAAAAATTGTTATAAAAAGTATGTATTTTCTCACAGAGAAGAATATAAAGATCTCACTGAAATTTCAGTCCAAACTTTCACTAACTGAGCACCTTCCTGAGCTTCAGGAAACTTCTTCAAGAGTGTAGTTCAAGCTCGTCATTCTCTCATGTCTTGTTAGAGGTGGGAGACACATGATTTGAAAAGCTTAATGCTGGGCTCTCTTGTATTTCCCCAGACCTCAAACTTTACAATAAATGTGAAAAATAGTTTCATATGCTATTACTTTTTTAATTCTATTTGCGTTACACAAGCAAAATCTTATGCACACTTGTGAACAAGTCTGGCCTCAAATAAACACACAGAATATATTATCCACAGGCACTGACTTCCATCTTTGAAATATAACATTTAATGTACTCAGATTGTCATCAAGTTCTTCTCTCCATGTGCAGTAATTTTGCTATAAAGGTCAAATAAAGACACAAAAGACAACTATTTTAAATAATAGTCAAGTGATACATTTTGAACTGTTTTTCAGCCTTTGGGATTTATTTCCCCTCTTTTACTTCTGTGGGAAGGGGGGTTCTCATTTGGTTACAGATTTCCCCAATAGGTGGGGAGAAGGAATTACTTTTCTTGTCTCTATTAATCTCTGTGTCCCACCCATCAAGCCCAGGATTCAGAACAGATGATAAGTATTTTACTTAACTGAATTTAATTTTCCTAATATTCTTTTCTGACATATAGTAATCATTACCTATGGAAAAGTACTGTCTTAAACTAACAGTATATTTTAGTTATATTTTATATTTTTCACCTATGTAGTAAAGATTTACAAAGAAAAAATATATATGGTCCCTTTCTCAAAAAGAAAAAAAAATCTAGACTAATAACAAACCTATAACATAATCCTCAGGCGCCCCAGCATAGTGGACACCCAGTACTCCAAGATGGCATCATACGTACCAGTGAAGGAGAAGCTCATGGATGGGACATTGCCAAGCTGGATACTGTGAGAGATTTCACCCCTAAAGCCATCACTGGAGAACTTCAGAGAAGTTACTAATGGTACTACAAGTATGTCAGAGCGCCTGGGTGGCTCAGTTGGTTAAGCATCTGACTCAATTTCAGCTCAAGTCATGATCTCACCATTGAGATTCAGCCAGCCTAGCCTCTGCACCAAAAGCGTGGAGCCTGCTTGGGATTCTCTCTCATGCTCTCTGCCTCTCCCCGTCATGTGCACATGAGTGCTCTCTCTTTCTTTCTCTCTCTCTCTCTCTCTCTGTTGCTTTCTCTCTCAAAGTGAATAAATAAACAATTTTTTTAAGTATGTCAATGTGAAGAAAGAGGGTATTGCTGGCATTTCTATGGTGCTGGAGCTTATGTGCTATTCAACTAATGTTCTTATTATAAGGAACTCAAACATGAGCAGCTATGCAAGTACTACTAACGGGGGCCCAGTGTGGAGGCATTTTTGGTGTTCTTGACCATGACCTTTGCCTGGCACCCTTGAATCCTTTCATATCTTAATTCAGAATTAACATCCAATAAAAGAAGACTGGTACTTGGGAAAGAAAAACCTATAAGAGCTCTAATAGAAACTAGAAAAGCTGGTATACAGCAGATATCTAAAATAGAAGTACTGAATAAATGTAAATGGAAAAATTAAAGGGATATTTAGGGCACTAAAACCACTTCTATAATAAGCATTCCTGATTAGCTTTCGGATCTTCTTTTTTATAATGTTTATTTATTTTTGAGAGAGACAGAGACAGTCAGAGATAGAGTATGAGTGGGGGAGGGACAGAGTGAGAGGGAGACACAGAATCCGAAGCAGGCTCCAGTCTCCAAGCTGTCAGAACAGAGCCCAATGCAGGGCCCATACTGCAAGATCATGACCTGAGCTAAAGTCAGACGCTTAAACAACTGAGCTACCCAGGCACTCCAGGTGTGTCAATTTATTGTTCACAAAGTAATTCACATGCTTCTTAATTCATTTATGACCTGTATCCAAGGAGCCCTGATGCTTGGAAGAGGTGACAAGCAGCCCAACTCATGTCTGCATGAGGGGACCACAGGGCTGAGTTTGAGAGATTCAGTCTTTGGAGAACTTCAGGTATCAAATGACTACACAGTAGACCCATTTAGGCTTACAATGCTGTGACTGGGAAAAGTAAACACATTACTGAATGACTGAACCTCTCTAGACCTTAAAAAGTACAAACTTCTAAATAGTTTTATTTCTGTTTTATCTCTATCCTTGATTTTGGGAATGAGTTAAAGATCTGAGTAAAGCCAGATGTGAGGGTTTTGTTTTATTCCCTTCTCTGTCATGCAACTCACTGGATAAATGGCCTCTTTAGTAGATGTATACTGGTGTTTCCAGATAGAATATTGCACGGAACATACTTATACTCAAGACTGTTTGTTGCTTATCTCAAACTTCACTAGGTGTCTGTATTTTTATTTGCCAAATTTGGCAGTTCAAATTCTTTTGTACCTTGTAAAGATATTTACATTTGCCACATGTATGTATTTTAAGAGGAATAACATTTTTGGATTTGTAGACCAGAACCTTCATTTTTTTTAATTTTTTTTTAAATTTAAGTAAATTCTGCTCCCAGCGTTGGGCTGGAACTCACCACCCCAAGATCAAAAGTCACATGCTCTACCAACCAAACCAGCCAGCTACCCCATTTTAAGACCTTCTAAGAGAGAAACATTTAGTATCTGAGACTTTCACTTCTATGCCAGAGGACCAAAAAGATCAAAAACAGAACCTCTGGTCTTTTTCAAGGTATTAAGCTAGCTTAGAGATTTTTTTTGGTTGCATTTTGGAAATAATATCAATTCTTATTCTCTCTAGTTTATGTATAGATTATTAAAGTATAAATAAATATTTGGCTTAACATGGAAATTATTTTCATAGAACAAGCTTGTGATTTATTCCTAATTGCCATTGTATTTACACAGGACTAGCTTTACTCTCTGCCTATAAAACCTAATGACCCCATACTGTTATTATGCAAAATTTTTTATTATTCTTTAAAGAAACAGACCAAACCAAAATGCATCTTAGAAGGATCATTAGTATTCCCTGAGTTATTAAGAGATGACCCTGAAAGAAATGGCTCCATGGTCAAAAACCTGGAAAATCCTGCCATTCAAGCCTTCCACGTAGAAAGTCCTATTTCAGTTAAACATTCCATTTAACTATGCTTAGTTCAGTGTTTCCCAAAAGTATTTGACCATCGAAATATCTTTTCAAATAACATCTATTAACATCCCATGTAATCTTGGACAATATAGGCTCAACAATTCCCACTTCTTTAGTAAATGACAAAAGTCATTCAGGGGCGCCTGGGTGGCTCAGTCGTTAAGCATCCAACTTCGGCTCAGGTCATGATCTCGCAGTCCGTGGGTTCGAGCCCCGCATCGGGCTCTGTGCTGACAGCTCGGAGCCTGGAGCCTGCTTCAGATTCTGTGTCTCTCTCTCTCACTCTGTCCCTTCCCTGCTCACTCTCTGTCTCTCAAAATAAAATAAAAAGACATTAAAAAAAAAAAAGTCATTCAGACCACCCCACCCCCACCAAGTTACGTTTGTAAAGCATAATTCAAGTCAGGTGCCATGTACCAATGATTGAGTCACCAAGAGTCAAGAAAAAAACTATAGACCTAACTCAAAACTTATACTCATGGAAATCAATGTAGCCACTGAACAGGCCAGTGAATCACCACGTCTGATTCTTAGAGGCAGGAGACCAAGACTTCAGGTAACACTTGTGAAAAGAAAAATGGACATCTAATACCTCAGTTGATTCTCCTTGCACACAGGAAAAACAGTAACTATATCAGGATACAAAGGAGGCCTCCAGGCCTGAAGGACAATGGGTATCAACAAGACAAAACAAAGAACAACAGTGTCCCTGTCACTAGGCCAATGTTTAGAGCTAAGTTACAGTTCTAGAAGGGAAATCATGATATTCATGAGAAAATATGACCAAAACTAAGTAGGAGAGAAATTCATCCAAAAGGCAAAATTGGCACTCAAAAATTGAGCATTAGACACCAAGTTCTTGGCAAGATCAGCTAACTTTGGCAGTGGTAAAGATGATTCACAAAGTAGACACTGAATTCAAAGTCTAGGATGTTATAGCTCTATTCTAAACTGAACAAGATGGCAGAGCCAACACTGTTGATACACGTTCCTTGTCTCCAGAAAAATAGGTTTAAATGGTTAAGATGCAGCATTAAAGCTTGTGACATCAGTGGTTCTAGCTCTGAGAAAATATCAAGAGGCAGAGAAAAGAAAAATTAGGTAGAGGCTGACATTTTGAGATTACCATCCATTTCTAAGAAAGAAATGGGGGGGGTTGCTATGATTCAGAAAAAATTGGCAGCACTGGTTTTTTTCCTTCATTTTCTTTCAAAGTATTTCTATTATTCTATCTCTAATGCTCCCATTCTGCTCATTCTGCTCTTAAAAGACAATGAAAAAGAGAACTAAAGCATAGCTTTCTCCCAAATCATTCATACAAGGGAATGGAACATCTCAAAAGCAGTCTGACATATGCGATTCTAGCAGAAAACCTTCTGTGGAATCGCTGGCACACCATGCTTGCCAGGTTGCCTAGTCCCACAGTCTCTCATTTAATTTAGCAGTCATTCATTGCTCACCTACTATGACCTCAGCACTGTAAGAGGCACAAAAAGGGAACCAAAGCAAATGCATAGCTTCAGAAAACATAGAGTTTAATTAAAGAGGCAAAAATTTGAGAGATGATTTATAATTATGCTGAATAATCTCCTCATTATAACTGACAGACGTGAAGAGCTCATACCTAAGAAGTAAACCCAGAAACCATAGAAGTTGCCATACAAGTTCATCTATCTTCTGCTGGTATATCTAGTTTTATGAAAACATTAATGTGTTTCCCCATATTCTCTAGCCTAGAGTTATAGGAGAAATAAAAAAAGAAAACTACAGTTTCCTTTAATTTAGACTACAACAATAGGAAAGAGCTTCATGAAAGGTAACTGTGAGCAAAGCCTTAAAGGAAGAACAGAAGACATTCCGGGAGTGGGAGACTAACAGAGCATTGCATGTGCAAGGGACAGAGAAAACATTCACGGAGGTTCCATTTGGAGGATTAGGAAGACAACAATAAATGAGACCAAATTAGGGAGAAGTGTACAGAGGAGTGGGGAGTTGGGAATTGAAAGGCTGCACAATTATAAGTTCTTAAAGATAAATTCACAGAATCATTGAATTAGAGAACCACATGCGTATAAAGGATCTTAGAAATCATCTAACACAATTTTCAACTCAGTGCAATAATAATATCTGCATGTGATCACATAGCTACTGACAGAAAATATGCAGCAAGGGAAAGAAAACTCACCATCTCTCAAGAGAAAGAGAGCTCAGATTGTTAGAAATGTCTCCTTTATGAAGTTGCCATTGTTTGCTGAAAGTGACTTATGGAGATATACAAATATTTTTAAATATGTCATTCAATTTTCACATGCCAGGCTATAAGTGCCAAGATTAGTTTGTTTGTAGCACTACTCAGCATAATATATGAGAAAGGATGGCGACTATCAGTTTCAAGGAGACCCCAATCCACAACTCCTGACATCCACCTCAGTCCAAGACACCCCTAGAAATTGTGTCTTGTCAAAAAACTCTTTACTTTCATGAGATAAATTCTTATCTGAACCTCTCTCCATGTTGCTCTGACTTAGACTGGGCATAGGGTCATACAAGACTACAACATTAGGGTTTTCCCCGAATGGAATCTAATCTCAAGAAGTGAAAAATACAAGCAGCCTTAGACCAAAATATATCTGATTGCATTTGTGAACCACATTTCTCCCTGCTGGTGAAAGAATGGTTCTTTTACGGAATTTGTTGGTGACTCTAAAGCATGTCAGTCTGGCATATTGCCTCCATTATATTTCTGCAAAAATAGAAAATAAACACTTTTCTACTTTAATTATATGACAGTGGTTTTTTCCATTTTTATTCCTTATTTCTTGTCCATAAGTTCCCATAATAGGGCATGGGAAATTCACTCTTTTTGCAATTTCAATTTTTTTTGATAGTTGGTCTCTTTTTATTAAAGTTTGGTTATGTTACCCTGTAAAGTCTTTTTTCCTTCATATTTCTTGCTGGTCTTTTGAAAGCAATTCATAATTTTGATTGTAATTACAAAATATTTTTTTTGAAGGGCACCTGGGCAGCTCAGTCAATTAAGCATCCGACTTTGGCTCAGGTCATGATCTCACAGTTCATGGGTTTGAGCCCCATGTCGGGCTCTGTGCTGACAGCTAGCTCAGAGTCTGGAGCCTGCTTCAGATTCTGTGTCTCCCTCTCTCTCTGATCGTCCCCTGCTCATGCAGTCTCTCTCTCTGTCTCTGTCTCTCAGGAATAAATAAAAAAAAATTTTTAATTTTTAATATTTTTTATTTTATTTTTTATTTTTACTTTTTATAGTTTATTGTCACATTGGTTTCCATATAACACCCAGTGCTCATCCCAGCAAGTGCCCTCCTCTATGCCCATCACCCCCCATCCCCACTTCCCCACCCCTATCAGCCCTCAGTTTGTTCTTGGTATTCAAGAGTCTCTCGTGGTTTGCCTCCTTCCCTCTCACCACTTATATTTTTCCCTTCTCCTCCCCCATGATCCTCTGTTAAGTTTCCCCTGTTCCATTTACAAGTGAAAACATATGGTATCTGTCCTTCTCTGCCTGACTTATTTTGCTCAGCATAATAACCCTTGAGTTCCAACCACATTGCTACCAATGGCCAGATTTCATTCTTTCTCATTGATATGTAGTGTTCCATTGTATAGATAAACCACATCTTCTTGATGCATTCATCAGTTGATGGACATTTAGCCTCTTTCCATGATTTGGCTATTGCCAAAAGTGCTGCTATGAACATTGGGGTACATGTGCCCCTATGCATCAGCACTCCTGTTTACTCCCTTGGGTAAATTCCTAGCAGTGCTGTTGCTGGGTCATAGGGGCATTCTATTGTTAATGTTTTGAGGAATCTCCACATGTTTTCCAGAGGGGCTGTGCCAGTTTACATTCCCACCAACAGTGTAGGAGGGTGCCTGTTTCTCCACATCCTCGCCAGCACCTAGAGTTCTCTGATTTGCTCATTTTCGCCACTCTGACCGGTGTGAGGGGGTATCTCAGTGTGGCTTTGATTTGTATTTCCCTGATGAGAAGGGACGCTGAGCATCATTTCAGGTGTCTGTAGGCCATCTGGATGTCTTCTTTGGAGAAGTGCACATCTCAATTCCAATGCTAAATTTTTATTAAATACTTGTTCTTTACTTAAATTTTGTGAAGTTTATAGTTGAAAATGTAGATTCACATATCCAAGTTGTTCCAAATATATTTAAAAGTTTCCCAGTAAACAAAGTGAATATGCATTTTAAATGGAAATAAATTAAAATTAAATTAAATTAAAAATTCAATTCCTCCATTGCACTAGCCACATTTCAAGTGCTCAGTAGCCACATGTTGTGACCACCACATTGGTCAGCATTGCCAAAGATGCTTACTGAGTACTTATCATGTAGCACTAGGCTAGTGACAGATTATAAGACAATGTAATCCCTCAAATGTAGGGAAATTGAGAGGAGTACAAAACATAGTGATGGTCTGAGAGTAGTTCTTTGCTTCTTCCTAAAGAGTAATGTGACTTTGCTGCTGAAAGGACTTTTTGTTTTTATTTATTTTTATTTTTTAAAGTGTATTGACTTATTCTGAGAGAGAGAGAGAGAGAGAGAGAGAGAGAGAGAGGCTGAGCAGGGGTGGGGCAGGGAGAGAGGGAGAGAGGGAATCCCTACACTGACAGTATGGAGCCTGACGCAGGGCTCAAACCCATGAACCATGAGACCATGACTTAAATTGTGAAATCAAGAGTCAGAGGCTTAACCGATTGAGCCACCCAGATGCCCCTTAAAGGACTTTTTAAAAATTCCTTTTGAGTTAGTATCCATGACCAAGATGACTGAAGTTCCTGACAGTCCGACTTCTCAATAGTGAGGCATTATTTTATATTTGTATGTGTCACATATAAAAAGACTATGCATAATTGTTGTATATGTTTTTATGATCCAATAGAGCCCTTTCCATTTAAACTGTGGCTTTAAACAAATAGTCCAATATTTGCCAATGCACCATCAGATTTTCTAATGCCAAAATTTATACATTTGTCAATTATTTAAGCTCCCTATTCATATTGTTGTTAACTTCAGATTTCTATCTTATTTTATCCCTAGTTATTTCATAGAATAACTAGCTTATTTTCATTATATTCTGCTACTGAACCTAATGTTGCACAGAAAAGTTGATTTGTTAATTAGTTTAATCGCCTCTTCTCATAATAGCGGGATAAGATTGGCGGAGGAAGCTTGTTATCAATCTGTGCTACTGGTAAGCAGTAATTATAGATAATGATGCTTTTGTCTTGCCGCATTCTGAAGATTGTCTTGAAATCCTTCTCGCTGAATTAGCAAATGGTCTGTCATGTTGAATTCTCCTCTGGTTTCTTCCCATAACTCAGCCCCTACTCTCCCCCCAATGAAACAAAATTGCAGCTTGTTAGGTGAAAGCTCATTTGAAGTCTCAATTTTCTTGAGTATTCAGCCTCATTGGGAAGTGCCAGGTGCTCCGTCATGGCCACAGTATTTGCCTTTGGCTTAAGGTTCCAACTCAACTGGCATTCTACAAGTCTTTGATTTTTTTCCTTTTGCTTAAAGAGGCAGCAGTTGTCTTGACAGCAGAGCTAAAGCTCTGTCCTTGTACTTTGATGCACATTGTGGTACAATCTAATAATCAAAGTCATTTGTCAAGAAACAGGGTGCTCACACTTTTCTCTGAAGAGATTGGAATAAACAGCAGAATTCAAATGGATGTAAGCCAGAAATGGCAGCCACTAACACTTTAAAAATGTGCCGGGAATGCAGAGCCCAGAGTAGATTTTAACTAGAACCAAATCTTTATATTAGTGGGTCTCAATAAGTGATAGTTTTGACTCCCAGGGGTATTTGGCAATGTCTGGTTATATTTGTTATTTTCATGATTAGAGAAGGAAGGTGCTAACTGGCATCAAGGAGGCAGAGGTCAGGGGTGCTGCCAACTATCCCTACAATGCATAGGACAGTCTTTCACAATGCGGAATTATCTGGCTCACAATATCAATAGTGCCAAGGTTGAGAAAGCCTGCATTGTATGATTATGAAGGGATCACTGTGACGTATTTGATCCTCTCCCTCCTCAACCGTGTATATGGTTTGGGGAATAGTTCATTCAGTAGAAAAATTGAAATTGCTGAGTTCCTTATATATTTTGGATACTAGCTCTTTATCTGATATGTTATTTGCAACTATCTTTACCCATTCCATTGGCTGCCTATTAGTTTTATTGATTGTTTCCTTTGCTGTGTAGAAGCTTTTTATCTTGATGAGGTCCCAATAGTTCATTTTTGCTCTTAATTCTCTCGCCTTTGAGGATGTGTCAAGTAAGAAACTGCTGCAGTTGAGGTCAAGGAGGTTGTTTCCTGCTTTCTCTTCTAGTGTTTTGATGGTTTCCTGGCTCACATTCAGTTCCTTCATCCATTTTGAGTTTATTTTTGTGTATGGCATGAGAAAATGATCTAGTTTCATTCTTTTGCACGTTGCTGTCCAGTTCTCCCAGCACCATCTGTTAAAGAGGCTGTCTTTTTTCCATTGGATACTCTTTTCTGCTTTGTCAATGATTAGTTTGCCATACATTTGTGGGTCCAGTTTTGAGTTCTCTATTCTATTCCATTGGTCTATGTGTCTGTTTTTGTGCCAATACCATACTGTCTTGATGATGACAGCATTGTAGAAGAGGCTGAAGTCTGGGATTGTGATGCCTCCCACTTTGGTTTTCTCCTTCAATATTACTTTGGCTATTTGGGGTCTTTAGTGGTTCCATACAAATTTCAGGATAGTTTGTTCTAGCCAGCTCCACCCTCCCCCCAAAAAAATAATCCAGTAAAGAAATGGGCAGAAGACCTGAACAGACCAACAGACACCTGAAATGATGCTCAGCGTCCCTCCTCATCAGGGAAATACAAATCAAAGCCACACTGAGATACCCCCTCACGCCGGTCAGAGTGGCGAAAATGAACAAATCAGGAGACTATAGATGCTGGTGAGGATGTGGAGAAACGGGCACCCTCCTACACTGTTGGTGGGAATGTAAACTGGTACAGCCCCTCTGGAAAACAGTGTGGAGGTTCCTCAAAACATTAACAGTAGAACGCCCCTATGACCCAGCAACAGCACTGCTAGGAATTTACCCAAGGGATACAGGATTGCTGATGCATAGGGGCACATGTACCCCAATGTTCATAGCAGCACTTTCGGCAATAGCCAAATCATGGAAAGAGGCTAAATGTCCATCAACTGATGAATGCATCAAGAAGATGTGGTTTATCTATACAATGGAATATTACATATCAATGAGAAAGAATGAAATCTGGCCATTGGTAGCAATGTGGTTGGAACTCAAGGGTGTTATGCTGAGCAAAATAAGTCCAGGGGAATTCTACTAAACATTTAAAGAAGAGTTAACACCTATTCTTTTGAAGCTGTTCCAAAAAATAAAAATGGAAGAAAAACTTCCAAACTCATTCTATGAAGCCAACATTACCTTGATTCCAAAGCCAGACAAACACCTCACTAAAAAAGAGAACTACAGGCCAATTTCCCTGTGAACGTGAATGCAAAAATCCTCAACAAGATACTAGTCAACCGGATCTTACAATACATTTAAAGAAATATTCAACATGATCAAGTGGGGTTTATTCCTGGAATGCAGAGCTGCAACAATATTGGCAAATCAACCCTTGTGATATATCACATTAATAAAAGAAAGGATAAGAACCACATGATCCTCTCAATGGATGCTGGAAAAGCATTTGACAAACATACAGCATCCTTTCTTGATAAAAATCCTCAAGACAGTAGGGATAGAAGGATCATACCTCAAGGTTATAAAGGCCATGTACAAAAGACCCACCACTAATATCATCCTCTATGGGGGAAAACTGAGAACTTTCCCCCTAAGGTCAGGAACATGACAAGGATGTCCACTCTCACCACTGTTATTCAACATAGTGTTGGAAGTCCTAGCCTCAGCAATCAGACAACACAAAAAACTAAAAAACATCCAAATTGGCAAGTAAAAAGTCAAACTTTCACTCTTTGTAGACAACATGATACTCTATGTGGAAAACCCAAAAGGCCCCACCAAAACAAAATGCTAGAACTGATACATGAATTCAGCAAAGTCACAGGGTATAAAATCAATGTACAAAAATCAGCTGCATTTCTATATGACAATAATGAAGCAGCAGAAAGAGAAATCAAGGAATTGATCCCATTTACAATTGCAACAAAAACTGTAAAATACTTGGGAATAAACCTAACCAAAGAGATGAAAAATCTATACCCTGAAAACTATACAAAGCTTATGAAAGAAATTGAAGAAGACACACACACAAGAAAAAATGGAAAAGCATTCCATGCTCATGGATTGGAAGAATAAATATTGCTAAAATGTCAATAGTACCCAAACTAATCTATATATTCAATGTAATCCCTATCAAAATAACGCCAGCATTCTTCACAGAACTAGAACAAACAACCCTAAAATTTGTGTGGAACAACAAAAGACCCTGAATAGCCAAAGCAATCCTGGGAAAAAAAAGAAAAGAAAAAGAAAAGCTGGAGACATCACAATTCCAGAATTTAAGTTGTATTACAAAGCTGTAGTCATCAAGACAGTACTGTACTGGCACAAGAACAGACATATAGATCAATGGAACAGAACAGAGAACCCAGAAATGGACCCACAAATATATGGCCAACTAATCTTTGACAAAGCAGGAAAGAATATTCAATAAAATACAGTCTCTTCAGCAGATAGTGTTGGGAAAACTGGACAGCAACATACAGAAGAATGAACCTGGACCACTTTCTTTCACCATACACAAAAATAAACTCAAAATAGATGAAAGACCTAAACTAAGGTAGGAAGCCATCAAAATTCTAGAAGAAAAAACAGGCAACAACCTCTGTGACCTCAGCCATGGTAACTTCTTACCTGCCATGTTTCCAGAGGCAAGGGAAACAAAAGCAAAAATGACTATTGGGACCTCATCAAGATAAAAAGCTTCTGCACAGTGAAGGAAACAATCAGCAAAACTAAAAGGAAACTGACAGAATGAGAGAAGATATTTGCAAATGATATATCAGATAAAGGGTTAGTATCCAAAATCTGTAAAGAACCTGTCAAACTCAACACCCAAAAAACAAATAATCTAGTGAAGAAATGGGCAAAAGACATGAATAGACAGTTTTCCAAAAAAAACATCAAGATGGCTAATAGATGAAAAAATGCTCGACATCACTCATCATCAGGGAAATACAAATCAAAAACACAATGAGATACCACCTTACACCTGTCAGAATGGCTAATACTAACAACTCAGGAAACAACAGATGTTGAGAGGATGTGGAGAAAGAGGAACACTTTTCCACTGCAGGTGGAAACGCAAACTGGTGCAGCCACTCTGGAAAACAGTATGGAGGTTCCTCAAAAAATTGAAAGAACTACCCTATGACCCAGCAATTACACTACTAGGTATTTATCCAAAGGATACAGGAGTCTGATTCAAAGGGGGACATGCACCCCAATGCTTATAGCAACAGTATCAACAATAGTAAAAGTATGGAAAGAGCCCAAATATCCATTGACTGATGGATGGATAGAAAAGATGTGGTATATATAAACAATAGAGTATTACTCACCAATCAAAAGGAATGAAATCTTGCCATTTGCAACACAACGATGGAACTAGAGTGTATTATCTAAGCGAAATAAGTCAGTCAGAGAAAGACAAATATATGATTTCACTCATATGTGGAATTTAAGATACAAAACAGATGAACATAACAGAAGGGAAGCAAAACTAGTAAAAAAAAAAATAGAGAGGGAGACAAACCATAAGAGACAAGAGACTCTTAAATACAGAGAACAAACTGAGGGTTGCTGGTGGGGTGCTGGGTGGGGGGAGAGGGCTAAAGGGGTAAGGAGCATTAAGGAGGACACTTGTTGAGCACCGGATGGGCACTGGATGTTATATGTAAGTGATGAATCACTAAATTCTATACCTGAAATTAGTATTACACTATATGTTAACTGACTTAAATTTAAATTTTTAAAAAGTCTGAGTATATATTCTTACCTATTTAAGAAGTGACTAAGAGTATGAGTTATGTATACATTATACCATTAACCATAAAAAAGGAAAAAAACTCTTCTGCCTTCTGTGTTTGAAAAGACGTGATAATAATCTTATAAATATTTTTATATTTAACAATAGCTTCCATTTATCTACATATTTCACCAATATTTAACAACTCTTAATTTCCACAACACCTTAATTAAATAGATATTATCATCACCTTTCCCATTTTGTAGGTAAGGAAACTGGGGCTGAGAGAGTTTAAGTAATTTCTCAAGGTTATGTGTATTTACTAGGGTATTCTATTGTCTCTCTCAAAATCATTTTTTTTAATTTTTTAAAATGTTTTATTTCTTAGAGAGAGAGAAAGACAGCATGAGCAGGGGAGGGTCAGAGAGAGAAGGAGACACAGAATCTGAAACAGGCTCCAGGCTCTGAGTTGTCTGTCAGCACAGAGCCAGACGCAGGCTCGAACCCACGAACCACAAGATCATGACCTGAGCTGAAGTCGGACGTTTAACTGATTGAGCCACCCAGGAGCCCCTCTCAAAATCATTTTCCAATATTCACATATATGTGTGCTTGACCATAGTGCTGTTCTTCTCTATCTTTGAATAGTATCCTCTTTAATGGGGCCCATGGCCTGGGAAAGGTCAGTCAAATAAACCCTGCAGATGAAAGTTCTGTCAGATGTCACATGTATACCTCTATCATTTTTCAAACATTATCAAATAAAATCCTGCTGATGGAGGATTTATGATGAAACTGGCTGATAAAGTCTTCCTCTTCATTTCTAGTTAAGAGTTACTGTAATTTCTAAAATTCTCTATGGTTCTTCTATATGGTAAATAATATCCTAGCAGGACTGCATGAAACCATGAACATGACATTTTTATTTCATTCCCATGATGATATACAAAAAGGAAATATAAATATTGTTACTTTTTGTTTAGGTAAGTAGAAATTATCCTCAATCTCTGTGGCTTCTCTTCAATGTATAAAAGGTTTCACAAGAGGCACCTGGGTGACTCAGTCAGTTGAGCATCTGACTCTTGATGTCAGCTCAAGTCATGATGCTAGGGTTGTGGGATGGAGCCCCATGTTGGGCTCCTCAATGAGCTTAAGATTCTCTCTCTCTTTCTCTCTCTCCCTCCCTCTGCTCTTCCCCCACCCCCTGCTTGTGCCCTCACTCACTCTCTCTTTCTCTCAAAAAAGAAAAAAAAATGTTTCACGAGATAAAAGGTTAGTGAGAAGAGTAAAACGAGCTGGGACACCCAAAAAGATGAAAGGCTGATTGAGAGTAGAGGAAGAGGGGAGAATTAAGAAGGTTAAATAATTAAGCAAACAGGTTGAATGAAGAGAATCGAAGGATCAAAATGCAAAAGGCTACAGAAAGATCAAAAGACTTAAACCTTGTGTGAAATACAAGGGAAATGAAACTGAGCAGCTTAATAAGGCATCCATTTAGAGGAGGAATAGGAGTATACATTTGAGAAAATGGAGCACTTTTTAAGCATAAGCATTAACTAACATAGTAGCACACAATGCTTAACACGCTAGTGTGCAACAGCTTAGTTTCTCCACTTTTCATCCATTGCTTTGTTTTTTTCCTATTTGATGGTTGTTTAGATTTTCTAAATAAGAATAAATTAAAACACTCTAAGTCCAGATATTATCATTTCAAGTTATGGAAAATGAAGCATATAGAATCAGATTCTTAGTTTTCTTAAAAGGAAAATCAGAGAATTATCTCTTAGTAACCCATTATCTGCTTTTAACCTATTTGGTTAATATGAGGAGTGATCACAACTATTCAAAAGGTCTGTAGACTACAGAATATCCATGATTCTATAAATGGTGACCATTGTTCCTCCTTTCTTTGTGAGTGCCTTGGAAAATATTAACCTATATACCTTTAATTTTCTTCTGGTAGCTTCAGAATCACTTGTTCCTTGTCAGGATCCAGGAATCAAGTTTTTATTTAATCTCATTGGGTCTCCACTGTGCAGGCAGACTTTCCCAGAAGCTGTTCAGTGATTTTTATTTGCTATATTTCTCCAAACAGGAAACACAAAGGGAAGGAGCACTGGTGGCCTGTCAATTCTGGACACTTCACCAGAAGGTCTGGCCATCATCACAAGGATTTACACAGCTTGCTTTCCAGGGCACCTAACCTAATCCAGAGTCACTAAAGAACTAATTCCTGAGTCTACCAAACACCATGGAGCAAGACTGAATCTGACCAACAAACAGTCTGTGCTGTTACCAGAGACTTTGACACAAAAGGCTGGAATCAGAAAGGATTACTTTATGGAACATTTAATGTAGAGTCTTCTTCTCTTGAAATAGTACCTTTCTCCAGATTCTTTTTATTACATAACTTTCACAGATTTCCTTATGCTTTTGTCCCTTAGAAAACAACATGTATCTTTAACATTACATTATTTTTTTCATATCCATTGTGTTTAAATCCTAGCAAGGTATTAAAGAGTCACGATAGCAAATGCAGTTCCAAACAACTTCAACAAACAAAATCCACATATAGAGATGTGTTTGCATATGATTTATTTTTTTATGCGTATAAATATTCTAACTCCTTTTCATCTTGTTTCTTTTAAATAAGCTTTTGGACCTTCGAAAAGAATATACTTGTTTTGCATTCATTTAAACATCTTTTCTGGTTTAGAACTTGTCTCAAGGGGAACCTTGAAAGAAAATTAAAACTTCTTTTTTAAAGCCCACAGCAATTTATTAATATTTTAAAGCTTTTCAATATAGTTGTATTCACAAATTGGATTTGCACTGTTTGATATAAAACAATTGTTTTATTCCCACTTCAAGTGCTCCACTGTTTTCAAGCTTGTTAATTAAATGTTTTATTTTTTAAAAATACTGCATAAGTTTCTCAAAACTTCATCTGCACCTGCTCCGTAAATGAAAAGATGTCCTTGGAACAACTCCAGTTTATTAAGTAGAAAGCCATTATTTCACACAAGAATTCAGTCTTTTACCTGTAAGCTTTCACATGAGTTACTATGCATTGTATTCTTTCACCTTTTATCTGCTGTCAATTAATACAAGCAGTTTTAGTGTGCAGAGGGGGGAAAAAAAGACATGTCATTTGGAATGTCATTTCCATTGCCTGACATTCCCATGTGTGTGCTCAACTGACATCTCTGTAAAGCTATTTGGTGGTTTTATCTTTCAGCTTGGCCCTTTTGGTCTTTCCCCACCATCCTTTTTCCTAACAAGATTGTGTAGTGTGATCTGATGAGATATAGGGATTGTAAGGAACAGTAAAATTGCTACAACTTCTCATAAATGTCCATAGCAGAGCCCAAATTTGTAAAATGCTTTCTAGCATAGAAAAGAAAGGAGTACACTGAAACTTATAGGACCAAAAAGACTTTATTCATTCCTGCCAGAAACATTTGAAATTGGTAAGATTAAACAGCATGAAAAACAAGATTTTGGTAATAAATGAACTATGGTCATAGATTAATATATGATGTCCAAACATTACAATTACAGGATCCATCTACCCTTCCTTAGAAAAGAAAGCTTATAGAACTGCTAGGACTCAAAAATATCAGTGATATTTTGTCAAGTTAAAAAAAGAGGTAACTACAAAGTCATGTAAGGTTTCATTTTTATAAAAACCACATATGTCCATATACATGACAGGGGAGAGTCTGGGAGACAATAGACCAAAGAATTCATATTGTTTTTCATCAGGTAAATAAATTTTTTAATGTGTCTCCTTTTCACTAATTTGAACTTTCTGATTTTTCTGCAATAAGTAAGTACTTCTTTTCTGATTTAAAAGACTAAGCTTTTTGAAAATATTTTTTAGGGGGCGCCTGGGTGGCTTAGTCGGTTAAGCGTCAGACTTTCGCTTAGGTCATGATCTTGCGGTTCGTGGGTCCAAGCCCCGCGTCGGGCTCTGTGCCGACTGCCAGCTCAGAGCCTGGAGCCTGTTTCAGTCTGTGACTTCCTCTCTCTCTGACCCTTCCCTGCTCACGCTGTCTCTCTCACTCTCCTAGAAATAAATAAAAACATTTTTTTAAAAAAATATTTTTTAAAGATGTGTTGGATTGGGTATAAGGAGTAAATAGCACAAAAACAGCTCTTTAATCATCAACTGAATCAAGAAAGTAAATCAAGAAAATTCATTTTGGGGAGATGTGCATATTATTTAGTAGCTTTAAAGGACAATCATAAGAAATTGTGTTACAAAGTTTTTGAGAGCATGAAAATATCTATCTCCACATATATTTTCTTTTCTTTTTCTTTTTTTTTTTTTATGTTTTATTTATTTCTAGGAGAGAGAGAGAGAGACAGCGTGAGCAGGGGAGGGTCAGAGAGAGAGGGAGTCACAGACTGAAACAGCCTCCAGGCTCTGAGCTGGCAGTCAGCACAGAGCCCGATGCGGGGCTCGAACCCACGAAGGGCGAGATCATGACCTAAGCGAAAGTCGGACGCTTAACCGACTAAGCCACCCAGGCGCCCCTTTTCTTTTCTTTTTCTTGATGTCATGGGCAACTGACATTTTACAACTGGCTTTCTTTTTTAACCTAATATGAACCCAGACTGGACTCCAGACTAGACTCCCTAATATTTCTTCATTTCCTCCACCTCCATACAACTTAATGAAAATTGGGCCTTCTTTTTAAATATTCTATCTCAAATATAGATGAATCTTTTTCATCAGTAAAGGGAGAGAAGATTTTTCTTAAAATTACAAAAAGAAAAACTATATGTGGTCCCCCTGAACTACAGTTGATAATATAATACTCAAGGAGGTACTCCTAATATAAAGTGGGTCCATGTCCCAAGAACATACTGTCCAATAATTGACATCACATAATTGGCATATAACACCGTGTAAGTTTAAGGTGTACAACATTGATCTTGTTGAATTTATACTGCGACGTGATTGCCGTGTGGCATTAACTAACCCCTGTATCCTGGTGGTATCCTGTGTCCTGTGTTCCTAGTGGTGGGAACGGTTCAGATCTAGTCTCTTCCCAAGTTTAATGTTTGTAATACAGTTTTGTTCCTTGTAATCCCTGTTCTCTGCATTAAACCTCCAGGACTTGCTTCGTAGTTGCGAGCATGTTCCCTTGAACAACATCCCCGCCCTCTTCCTCCCCTGGCAAGCCTTTGGTAACCATCATTCCACTCTCTTAGCTGAGTTCAGAGTTGTTTGTTTTTAAGATTCTACATATAAAAAGCATAGTATTTGTCTTTTCTGTGTTTGACGTACCTCACTTAGCATGAAGTCCCCGAGGTCCGTCTATATTGTCAGAAATGGCAGCATTTCCTTTTCTCTCATGGCTGAATAACGTTCCACTGTGTACATATACCACGTCTTCATCCTTTGATGGACACTTAAGCTGTCACTATATCTTGTCTCTTGTGTACAATATTGACAATAAACATGAGAGTACAGAAAAAAAAAAAAAGAAAAAGAACATACTGTCCAGAAAGAGATAGGGGTTTGTTCAGTTTTGTTTGAACATGTTGTAAATTATTTGTTGAACAAAACCCATTATATGAAATTTACTATATAACCAGTTCTTACTGAACTCTTCAGGAGAGTTACATATATTCTCATTGGGATGCAGTAGATCCTCCAGGACCTTTCCATCTTGCGAAGCAGAACTCCATACCCTTTAAACAATGGCTCCCTATTTTCCCTACCCTAGCCACTGGAAATCACCACTTTACTTTGTCTATGAATTTGACTACTTTACATAGCAAATATATGTGGAATTATAGAGGGTTTTTCCATTTGTGCCTCGCTTATTATCTTACTTAACATATTATCCTGGACGTTCAGCCATGTTACCACATGCTACAATACTTCCTTTCTTTTAAATGCTGAATAATATTCCATTGTGTAAATATAACATACTTTGTTTATGCACTCATCTGAAGATTACCACTTGTCTTCCTTCCACCTCTTTACTGTTGCAAATGCTGCTATAAACATGGGTTTGTAAATCTCTCTTAGAAATTCTTCTTTCTATCACTTTGGCTATGTACCTAGAAATTAAATTACTAAGTCATATTTTCAATTTTTTGAAGAACTGGTTCCATAAGAGCTTGTTCCATTTTATAATCCCAGCAACAGCACAGCAAGGGTTTGGAATTTCTTCACATCCTCACCAATGGTTATTTTCAGAGCTTTTTGATGGTAGCTATCTTAATGTGTAGAAGACAATCATGTTGGGTTTTATTTGCATTTCCCTAAAGATTAGTAATGTTGAACATCCTTTCATATGTTTATTGGCCGTTTGTATGTCATCTTTAGAGAAATATCTATCCAAGTCCTTTGCTCATTTCTTAAAAAGTTTATTTGATTTTTGATATTGTAAGAGTTCACCATATATTCTAGATATCAAGAGAGAAATGTGATAACATCAGATATGTGATTTGCAGGTATTTTCTCCCATTCTGTAGGTTATCTTTTCACACTGTTGATTGTGTCCTTTGATGCACACCAGTTTTTATGTTTGATGTAGTCTGATTTATCTATTTTTGTTTTTATTGTCTATACTTTTTGTGTCATCTCTATCATTACCAAAACCAAAGTCAGGAAATTTTCACCCATGATCTCCTCTAGCTTTATACTTTTGTGTTCTTAAATTTAGGTCTTTAATACGCTTTGAGTTAATTTTTGTATATGATGTAACTTAAGCATCCAACTTCTTTCTTTTGTATGTGGATATCCAATTGCCCAAACACTATCTGTTGAAAGACAATACCATTCAACACTGTTTGTTAAAGAGACAGTTCTTTCACCACTGAGAGACTTGGCACTCTTTTTGAAAATCATTTGATCACTTATACAATGGTTTATTTCTGGGTTCTCTATTCTTCTCCATTGTTTGTCTTTGTGGCAGTATCACACTGTATTGAATAATATAGTACTTTTTTATAGTATGTTTTGAAACCAGGAAGTCTGAGACCTCAAACTTCGTTCTTTTTCAAGATTTTTTTGAGTATCCAGGGTTCCCTTGAAGTTCCTTATGAATTTTAGGATGTATCATTCTATTTCTGCAAAAACTGCCCTTAGGATTTTAACAGCAATTGCATTGTGTCTATACATGGCTTTGGGTAGTATTGACATCTTAACAATATTAAGTCCTCTAGTCCAGGAATGCAGCTGTCTTTCCAAATATTTGTGTCTTCTTTAATGTCTTCCATCAATGTTACCTAGTCTTCAGTGCACTAGTCGTTCACTTCTTTGGCTAGGTTTAATTCTCAGTATTGAGGGGAGGAGGTTTGATGGTATTGTAAATGGAATTACTTTCCTAATTTCCTCTACAGATTATTCACTTAACCTACATTTTTGTTTCTTTAAAAAGCTTCATTTTGGTCTTGAGGGCAGGGTGTGCCCCAAATTCTCAGCCTCCCCCACACCTACCAGCCCAAGGAGGCCCCCCAATTAGCTCCATGGCAGGTGGAACTACTATATCCACAACCACAGGGCAGATCTGACCTGTCAGGATGTTGGGCTATAAAGACTCCCTCTCCATCAAGGCCACTATCCCTGGGGAAAATTTTGTCAACATCTTGCCAGCTGACATTGGTGTCCTGGTTGGCAAAGACCAGGCAAGTTTTTTGTCTTGTTTTGTTTTGTTTTGTTTTGTTTTGTATGAGTGGGCTGATACTTGGGAGCCAGAAATGTTCTGCTATCCTGGACTCACTGCTGCAGGATGAGGAATTTACTGTGCATCTCTTGCCAAGAGCACTGCAGAGTTCCCACTTTAAACATCATGGTCACCATGACTGCCAAGATGCTACTCCTGCTGATGGACAAAGGTGTCCACAGTGGCACAGTGGTGTGATCGATAAGAAAGATTATGAAATGGCCATCCACTGGCAGAGTTCCCCGTTTCCCCCACCATTCCCCACTGCTTTTGCAACCCTCTTCTTCCCATACACACACATACACCATTTTTATTTGAGGGGCCATTACCTCACACCCCTTATTGCTGCCAAAACTACATGGGCTGGGGGCTGGGGCTGGATGGACAGACATGTCTCCCTACCCATACCCATCTTGTGTGAGCATGGAAAACTTTTTTGTTTGGGAATTGTTATTGGTTCTCTTTTTGAATAAAAAAGATTCTACTAACCAAAAAATTAAATAAAAAAATTAAAACCTTCATTGTTTCATTAATTTATAAAAGGCATCCACATTTCAGATCCTCCTATTTCATAGATAGTTCTGGAAGCTGGCAAATCCTAGATCATGGCACCAGAATATCTTGTATTTGAAAGGACCCACTTCCTCGTTCATAGATGGCACCATTTCACACCTTCAAGACATGGCGAAAGGAGAGCAATAGGTTTTGAGACCTCTGTTTATACCACCCCGACCTCCACTTTCCCTTAGCCACAATTTAAACCAGCTGCCTCTAGATCCCTCTCTCCTCTTGTTAAGAGCAGAAACCAAGCATACATTTTGTGAATTAGTGGCTGTCCCACTTTGCAAGGCTAGCAGAACGTCTGGTGCCAAGAGGATGCATTCTATGGTCTTAATTCCACCACATTGCCTGTGGACTCCTATCCCAGAAATACTCTGAATGGTAAAAATGTATGAAAGAAATGAAAAAGGTCCATGTAAAGAAGTTCTCTTTTCCCTCTTCAGTGAGGGTAGTATTCTCTGATGTACAGTTGGCATTGATGTGAATAAATAATAAAATACATGCTTCTCTATTTGCCCAACAGAGCCTATCTGGATGACTTCCAGGATGTGAAATAAGGAGTGTTGTGTTATTAAGTCAGTCATGATGATTGGTTATTGATCTGGCAATAGACTGCCAATATCACAAATTGATATTTCTGTATGACTGATTTTAATATATTTCATAAAATAGTTTTTATTTAAATGTTATTTAATAATTCTTTTTTGTTTAATGTAATATTGAAATATTGTTTACTTTGATCACATCTTAAAATCTAGTATGCACATTTAAAGCATTTATTTTATCTGTCAACTTAGAGACTTGCTTTCTCTCACTAAATATAAAGAGATAGAGAATATTAATATAGAGAGAGAAAAAGATAGAGGTTTTATAGATATATAGATACTGCTGAATCATTTGAGAGTCAAGTGCATACATTACAACACTTCACCCCTAAACACTTTAATATGCAACTCTTAAAGAAGAGGGCATTCTCCTTTATTACCTTAATACAATTAACACACTTAGATAAACAACAACCCAACGCTATTTTTTTTAACAAATAACCCATATTCAGATTCCCCTAGTCCTTTCAAAGTGGGTTTTGGGATTTTTGCGATACGTGTGTTTGTTTCCAATCCAGGATCCAGTCAAGAATCACGCATTGCATTTAATTGTTATCTCTTTAATGTCCTTTAATCTAAAACAGTTCTTTGGCTTTTCAGTCCCTTTTAGTCTTTCATGATATTGACATTGGGAAGAATCTAAGCCAATTATTTTGAAGAATCCCCCTCAGCTTAAATTGACCTGTTCCTCATAATTAGATTTAGGCTGAACATCTTAGGCAGGAATATTATGTGGTTGCTGTTAAGTCATTCTAAGTGCATTTCATCAGGGGACACAAGTCAGTTTGTCCCATAACTGGTATGTATATTGGTTACAATGTCCCTGATAGACTGAAAAGATACCTAATATGTAATCTGTGCTGTTGAATTAGGATTTCAATACTACCAAGTTGTAATAAACAAATTTACCCCAAAGTTTCATAGTTTTATGCAGATATTGTATGGCTGTTATTACTGCCCCAAGTTCCAGTTTCTCTGGTAGTGTATCCTCTCCCGGTCTTGTTCTGAGCCCGTCCTTGCAGTCCTCTTTCCCTTTTCCAACCCTTGACTGACAGCTCATTCTGCTGCCTTCCTACCTCTCAGTCTTTTCTAGTTTTCCTTTTGAGCCCACATTCCTTCATCAGCAAGTCTTCCTGCACCCTGAGCCTTTCACAGAGTCCTATACCTCCAGAGTTAAGGGAAACCTAGACTTCCCACCACCCCAGGACCCAGCTCCCCTGTGTGCTCTCTCTAGTGAATAATTATCCCTTCTCTTTTCTGAGGGATCCAGGAACAGCATTCTCCCACCTTCTCTTGCATCCAGACAACTCCACGGCCACACAAGTCTGTGGAAGTCATGCTATGCTTCTGTGCCACCTTCTAAGTCTCCTCACAAGTGTCATCTGCCAATCCCCAGATCTCTCCTCCCATGGTCATGGCACCTGGTTACTTTTTTCTCCCCCTGTGTCCTATCTTTTCATTCTTCTTTGGGACCTCAATATCTTTTATTTTTAAACCCTTCAAACCACATTTCTTTATTATTTTAAACCCTAAACATTTTACCTCCGTTATTCATCTGTCCACACCCATGACCACATCTTGGATCTTATCATCACCCAGAAAAGTTTCACATCTAAAATCTCAAACTCCAATATCTCCTCATCCTTCAAGGTCCATCCCACCCTGCAATCTTTGACTGCATCATGCTGAGGTACCTCAAATCTTTTCCTCTCCAAATATACAACCTATTCAAACTCCTTCCTGAGCTAGAATGACCCACGCACACACATTCTCTTACTTGTACAGTTGCTGAGCCCTTCAGGAAAAATCATAATAATGAAGAGCTCCTGCTTCCACATTTCCCCAACTGCTCCTCCCTACACCTTTCACATCTCAGCCACAGTATTACCAGCCACCCCAGGCTTCACACCTAAAATTTAAAAGTTAACATTGGTTCATCTCTTTCCTTCACCTCCAGCATGAAATCCATCTGCAAGTGCTTTAGGCCCTGTCTCTAAAACATACAGCAACACCCAACCCCTTGTCGTCATCATCACATTCACTGGTAACACTAGAGTCCAAGCCACCACCATTTCTCCCTTGAAATGCTCCCATCACTTCCCAGATAGCCTTTCTGATTCTACTTTTGCTCCACTCCACAACACCTTTCCCACCCAACAGCCAACAAAATCTTTTTTTTTTTAATTTTTTTTAAATTTATTTATTTCTGAGAGAGAGAGACAGCGTGAGCAGGGGGGGTCAGAGAGAGGAGATACAGAAACTGAAGCAGGCTCCAGGCTCTGAGCTAGCTGTCAGCACAGAGCCCAACACGGGGCTTGAAACCACCAACCATGAAATCATGACCTGAGCTGAAGTCAGACGCCCAACCGACTGAGACACCCAGGCGTCCCCCAATATAATCTTTTTAAACATCACTGGCCAGCCTAAAACTTGCTGGCTTCCTACTTCAGTTAGAACTAAAGTCATTGTCCTTACCTTCACTTGCAGGGCCATGACTAACCTCACCTCTACCTGCTTTGGGTACGTTGGCCTATCCCACTCTTTCCCTCATCACAGTGGTACCAGACCTATTGCTGGCATAAGGCATTTGCATTAGCTCTGTCCTGTGCCCCAGAGGAGTTACCTTTGATAGCCAGTGCCTGGCTCCCCTGGTCATTCAGACCTCATCTTAAGTGTCACTTCCTCAGAAAGGCCCCTCTGACAATCTGATCCACAAGAGCTCCCCAGTCCTCCCTGCCATACCACTTGATTTTACCTCATGACACTTGGCCCTGGTATCATGCTCATTCATGAATTTGTTCCTGTTTGTCTTCTGCCACTACAATGTAAGCTCCATGAGAGGAGGGACTTTGTTCACCACTATACTTCCTAGCACAAATCTTACCTGGCAAAAAGATAGACACTCAAAAAATGTTTGTTGAAGAAAATATTGATTGGAAACAAATATAAATTTATGGCTTGCTATGTTTTCTTACTCTACTTTCTTGGTAAAGGATAATCTTACCTAGGGGCGCCTGGGTGGCTTAGTCGGTTAAGCGTCCGACTTTCGCTTGGGTCATGATCTCGCGGTTCGTGGGTTCGAGCCCCGCGTCGGGCTCTGTGCTGACTGCCAGTTCAGAGCCTGGAGCCTGTTTCAGTCTGTGACTCCCCCTCTCTCTGACCCTCCCCTGCTCATGCTGTCTCTCTCTCTCTCTCTCCTAAAAATAAATAAAACATTAAAAAAAAAAAAGAATAATCTTACCTAATGTATAGGATAATTACGATGATCAAAGTGGTTAATATGTATAAAGGGCTTACTTAGAATGGTGTCTGGCACACTATTCCTATAATTATTTGTTAAATGAATGAATTAACAAAAACAAAAAGGGTTCCTACTCAATAGAAAAAAACATTACCAGAATGACCACACACTAATACATTAATTTCATTTTAAAAATGTGTATTAATTAATTGCCTACTGTCTTCCTACTATGTGTGGCAATGCAGATCAAATATATATACATATATATATATATATATATATATATATATATATATATATATATGTAGTTACAGTCCTTGCAGAGCTCATATTTTAGTAAAGGTCATGGATTCATAAAGATTTAAAATGTGTTATAGGGCACCTGCTTGGCTCAGCCTGTTAGGTGTCTGACTCTTGATTTCAGCTTGGGTCATGATCTCATAGTCATGAGATCAAGCCCTGCATCTTGCTCCATGCTGAGCACGGAGCCTGCTTGGGATTCTCTCTCTATCCCTATGCCACTCCCCCACTTGTGCACACTCTCTCTCTCTCTCTCAAAAAAAATTAAAAATTTTTGAATAAAATTTTAAAAAATAAAGTGTGACATAGATATTATAATATAGAGGTATACTAAATGCTTTGGGAACAATTAGTACTGCAAGGAGAATCCAGGATGTCTTCACCAAAAAGAGGACATTTGAGTTGGACCTTTCCTCCACACTGAGTAACAAAAACATTCTAAGCAGAAGTAACTGCATTAGCAAGCATCCATCCAGGCCTCCCCTGTACCCCCACCAACCCCATTCATCTTCCCACCTGTAAACTCTGTCCTCCCCTGCTCTAGTGATGAGGTGGCTCAGTGACAGCCTGATGTATCCAAGGTTACAAGAGACCAAGTGGAACTAAGGCTACTCTCTCTGGGTCACCTACTCATTTAGTGCTTAGTCAGGTGTGTAAGTGCATGTCCTGGCTCCCAAGCACTGTCTACACAAGCACGCTGAATCTCTTGGATCCATCTGTCTGGCCATCTCACACCCACGGAACAAATGAAAGCCTCCTCTATTGTACTTTGATAATAAATCAACATCACCACTAAGTTGTAAATGGGTCACTCCTTCTTCTGCACTCCCATGGGATATTTCTGAAATCCTTATTTACCTGCCTGGGTCCTCTTCCAAATGGTATACTCTTTAACAGCATCTAGAGAGCTTTTCTGATTCCACTCTTGCTTCATTCCACAATACCTTCTCCACTCAGCAGCTCATATGATCTTTTGAACATCTGTCTTTGTACCTTTTATGGTGACACAGTGTCTGGCATTAACCAGGCATTCAACAAATGCTTCAGGAATGTGTGAGTGACTGAACGAGCAAAATAGCCCATAAATGAATGAATGTAAGAGTTTATAATATATGTTCCCATCCTTTTTATTATTATAAATAACACTATATATACGTTTGCAAAAATATTACCATCTATATATTATGCTATGATATCTGAACATACTAAATACAAAAACAAAATATGTTAGCTACTTAGCTATAGACAGATAATAAATCTATGGAAGGAGTAAAAGCTAAATGTTTATTTTTCATTAAAATGAAAATTACTGTTCTATTATTGCTCTTGCAATGTATAGACAGTACACATATAACCAGTCAATGCTATCACCAAATGGGAAAGGAAGCTCTGTTTTATTTTGTTCTCTTCAATTTCCTGTCTTGTTCTCAAAGGATGTTTCATAAAGGAGTTAATAACCACTAAAGCCAAAATTAATGGGGAAAAAACATACGTGTTTATGTATCGTGTGTTATTATCTTCCAATCAGAAGAGTTGCAAGTAATTAGAAATTGTTGGCTTAAAGCGACCATGTTTTTTGATCAAGAGCCACTTCTCCCTATACTGGCGGATTTCCACTTGCTTGCCTAAATTCTGTTTGCTTGCACTGGGTCTGACAGGCAAAGAACATGGCCAGCTGGTTTCCAGAGCAATTCACTCCCCGGTCTAAGGAAGGCCTGTGAGACAGGTCATAAAACAGCTGCCTCTATCTCCCCAACCAGCCAGCAATAAGCTGAACAGAACAAAACCTTGAATTAAAAAAAAAAACCACGACTTTTCATGCAAGGACAAAAGGTGGTTATTAGGCATACCAGGGAGGTTCTTTTATAGCTGGTAATTACATATAAATTCAGGACATATAATAAGAAAAATCATTTCCCTCTTCATTTACTTAAAAATGTGATTTCTGCAGTCATTATATAATTACTGGTATTTTTCAGCAACATTATTAGGAATAAATGGGCTACTGTTTCTGAAATTATCATAAAGATAAAAATACTGAAACTTCCTTATTACAACTGGTTGTTGAGTAGGTGGAAAAGGGAAAATGGTTTGTTTCTCTAAAATGCCAAACTGAACTTCTATGGCAAAAAGGATCAGTCTGCCATTTTTCACCTTTAAAAAAGTGATTCCTCCTATTTCTCACATATTCTTTTAAGCCTTCTGCTTAAACTCTACCTTCAAACTTCTGTGTCACTGCTGACCTACAAGGAAAATTCCTAGAATCTCACTGTTCCATGCTTCCCAGCCAACATAATGAAGAAAAGAATTTTTACTTTCTAAGCTACTTTGAGGGCTTAGGTAGACTCATCCTCAATAGAAGTGGAAAACTGTAATTTCTCATATCTTTCAACACTCTTCTTCCTCGGTGTCCTACACCCTCAACAGTCTGCATTCTTGGGAATCCCCACATAAAACCTCAACCAAGTCCCAAATATGCACATTATCGGTACAATGGCAACTTCCTTACCTCATCCAAGCTAATAGCCTCAAGCTCTATTCCCAGCTACATGTTCCAAACCCAACTAGAGACAAGAGGTGGTAAGCAGCTAATGATAAGATAAACAAAACTCCTTCTAATATGATCATTTATGTGCTGGTCTTTGCTTCTCCCATTCTCACTCCCAGATAACATCGTATGTTAACCTGGTTACAATTCACAAGTCTGCACAAGATCCAGAAGGGGAACACCACTGTTGAGGGTGTCGCCCACGATAGCCAGAAAAGATGAAAATATTTTCATCAGGCTGACCTTTCAGCTATTCTCAGATCATACATCACAAACAACAAAGCTGTGCTGGGGCATAAAACTGACACTGTTTATAACTGTCACTACCTCGAAAGTTTAGAGCTGAGGAAGGGACAAATCTCCCTCTGAAATCCTGGTTCCAGGCTATTTCTCAAAGCAGCGGCAGAATTAGAGCAGGCAAGTTACAGCTGTGCCAAGAACTTAGCCACAGCCAGCTCCTCGGGGAAGTGTGAGTGAACTGGCTAATGCAACCAGCTACAGAGATCTAAAGGTTAAAAGATAACAGAAGAAATAACAAATGCAGAAGGAATGGTAGAATTAAAGCCATTATTCTGCACCCCTAATAAAAGAATGGATCTAAGCAAGTTTCATCAATGGCTACCAAAACCATTTGTTGAAAAGATGATGACTGCATCTGAATTCAATAAGCAATCTTAGTATCACTAAATTTGGGACATGCATACATTACACGCCTCCTGATGTAATACAGTAAGATAAGCATCACCTATGAGGTATTCTTGCCCCCTCCTCCAAATAAAAACACTGAACCTGAATCTAATCGATCCTCTAGATGTAACTGACGGTTTAAAGAAAATAGAGGAGGTAGGGAGTAGAAGAATGTGTTAAATAACACTTTGGGGAAATAATCAGGCAGAAGGCAGAGCCAGAATGTGGGAAATTAAAGAACAAATGACCTGGTTTCCTCAACAAATAAAAGTGGTGGTGGGTGGAGAGGGTGAAAGGAAGAGAACTATTATAAATGTGAAAGGACTTTAGAAACATAAATCAGTGCAATCAGTGGACCTTGTTTAGATCCCAATTCAAGCAAATGTAACTATAAAAAGACATTTTTAAGACAACTGGAGAAATTTCAACATGGACTGGATATCAGATGATATCAAGGAATAACTGTCAATTCTGTCAAGTATAAAGAGATGAACTGATAAAATGCTTGGAACTTAAAATACTTTTTTTTTTTTTAAGAAGAAGAGAGAGAGCATGAGTGGGAGAGAGGCAGAAAGAGGGAGACACAGAACCCGAAGCAGGCTCCAGGCTCCGAGCTGTCAGCACAGAGCCCGACACAGGGCTCAAACTCACAAGCTTTAAGATCATAACCCGAGCTGTAGTCGAAGAGTAAACCGACTGAGCCACCCAGGTGCCCCATAAAATACTTAAGCAAGAGCAAATGAAACAAGATTGATAAAACATCAGGAGACTCATTTTTATCATCCTCTCTACTTCAGGAAATTCTAGAAAAGTTCCATAGCAAAACTTTTTTGCTTGTTTTTTGTCCTGGGGGGTTGCTTTGTTTTACAAAAGTTACGGGACACCCTTGATAACTTTATTTGGCACCTCAGCCAGGTGTTTAGGAATTGGCAGCACCAAGCAGAGTAGGGGAGGCTTGTGTGAAATCTTGGGACCTTCCACAACTGGCGTGAGAAAGACACAGATCCAAAGTTCCTCACCCGAAGCACAGACCTGCTGGCTGCTTTCCCACTCCTCCTCACCAGCTGGCTCCAAGGGTCTAAAAGCCTCTGCCCTCAGCTCCCAGGAGCAGAGGGCAGGAAAAAAGAAACTGCTCTACTTGCAGATGGAGCCCACCGTCTCTGAGGCAGCTGTACCCCTCCTCGGGCTCAATGCCGAGAGACCCGGAGGGCTGAGACTCACTGCCATGGTACCAGGGGCCTGGGATCCAGTCACTCTCAACAGTGAACGATCTCACTGGACTGGGCAGACTCATCAAGTTATTTCAGTTTTTAAAAGAAAAATGAAAATTGGAAAAATGTGTGGACTGGGAACCAGATATTAAGGAATTGTTAACTTTGATTAAGTGATGGTTATGGAGGACAATGTTCTTGATGTATACTAAATTATTAAGGGGTAATAAGTCATGATAACTATAATGTACTTCAAAATACATAAGCAATGAAAAATAGCAAAATGTTAACAATTACCAATTGATGTCACAGAACTATAATTGCTACATAAAGTAAAATCAAAAGGCAATGTAGGGGCACTTGGGTGGCTCAGGTGATTAAGCATGGACTTCAGCTCAGGCCATGATCTCACAGTTGGTGGGTTCAAGCCCCACATCGGGCTCTGTGCTGACAGCTCAGAGCCTGGACCCTGCTTTGTATTCTGTGTCTCTGTCTCTCTCTGTCCCTCCTCTGCTCGTCCTCTCTCTCTCAAAAATAAAGAAACATTAAAAGAAAAAAAAAAGACAATGTAGTACACGTAAGAATATGTGTAAGTGGTGCACAACCACTTTCATGTTTTACATATTATACTTTTCAGTATATTTTTTTTTTAATGTTTTATTTATTTCTAGGAGAGAGAGAGAGAGAGAGAGAGAGACAGCGTGAGCAGGGGAGGGTCAGAGAGAGGGAGTCACAGACTGAAACAGGCTCCAGGCTCTGAGCTGGCAGTCAGCACAGAGCCCGACGCGGGGCTCGAACCCACGAACCGCGAGATCATGACCTAAGCGAAAGTCGGACGCTTAACCGACTAAGCCACCCAGGCGCCCCATTTTTCAGTATATTTTTAAATAATTACAATTATAATGGACAATCATTTTTATTCAGCTTTTCTCACTTAATATTTTCACACTTTTCCACTGTTTTATCTTAGTAATTATTTTTAACACTGCTTCATAATACCATAATATTGATGTTCCCTAAATAACCATGCCTTGATTTTGAATACTTAGGTTGCTTTCTTTTAATCTGCCCTCTTTTCTTTGCTATAAGACTTAATGCTGCAGTGAAACACCATGTGTATATAGCTTTATGCTTTTGTTAATTTGCTAAATTGCTAAATTGTTTCTCTAGAATAAATCCTCAAAAAATGTGAGCTCTGAACACAAATTTATATATATAGAGAGAGAGAGAGAGAGCTGGCACAATTTTTCAACATCGCTGGACAAATGGTTTTAGTGACATCAGCAAAATGTACTTGCAGCCATTTCAGAATATTACTGGCATGACCTTAAATTTTTATCTAATTTTTATATTTAAGGATATTTTAATGTGCACATCTTTAATTTCTATAAGAATGTGTTTGCACACCTTTGTTTACCAGCAACTTGGTTAAGTCTTATCATCTGCCATTTGGTTACTGAAATCATGAATACTTCTCACAAATTTTAATGAGCTATTTTTTTTATTTTTTTTATTTTTTAAAGTAATCTCTATGCCCAGTGTGGGGCTTGAACTCACAACCCCAAGATCAAGAGTTCCATGCTCTACTGACTAAGTCAGCCAGGTTCCCCATGAGCTATTAATATATTGCTATTACCTTGTGTTAGGGGCAAAACTGGTATTTTCCTTAGAGTATAATTATCTATAGTTTTGTTTTTGTGAGGAGTTAACATAAGGTTGTATTATTTATATATGTAAGTGTATCTGCCTTTCTTTTTATTTTTTAGGTTCTATTTCTCAATAAAACAGAACACCTCTAAGATAATCCTGACTGAAGTGCATTTGCCAATAGCTCATGGACACAGTGTGATACTACTGAATGCTTTGTTGTAACTGTCCTGTCTTTAATACATTTATCTCCTTACTCTTGCTCACACTCCCCTACCCAGTCACCAAATCCTATGGAAGTTACCTCAAATTTACCTCTATCCTCCCTTCTCTCCATCCCTACTACCACTGTACCGAACCA
Organism: Proteles cristata cristata; assembly: GCA_017311185.1. NCBI lineage: Eukaryota > Metazoa > Chordata > Mammalia > Carnivora > Hyaenidae > Proteles > Proteles cristata. The sequence goes on along the minus strand of JAESUZ010000223.1, from coordinate 1,249,041 downwards.
TCTGTCAACTGAAATGTTAAATGCAACTGCCTCCTAACTGGTCTCCCTGACTTCAAAACAGTCTTCTTACAATACAAACTGCCTGTTAGTAGCAGCTTAGCTTTCCAGGAGCCCTCCCTTTATGGTGCCTGCACCACTCTCCAGGCTCTCAAAAACAAACAGCCAGGGGCCGCCTAGGTGGCTCAGCCGTTTCAACATCAGACTCTCAACTGCAGCTCAGGTCATGATCTCATGGTTGGTGAGATAGAGCCCCAATCCAGCTCTTCACTGATGGTGTGGAGCCTACTTGGGATTCCCAGTCTCTCTCTCTCTCTGTCTCTCGGTCTCTCTCCCTCTTTTCTCTCTCTGTCCCTACCCCGTTCACTTATGGTCTTTCTCACTCTTGCTCAAAATAAGTAAACTTTAAAAAATAGCCAACATGCCTTGAATGTTTTTCCTCTATGCTATGCACTTTGCAAACATAACTTCAATTAACCCTCACAAGAACCTTTTAATTTAAATACAATGCCATTTTTGTTCCCATTTTACAGATGAGTACACCAAGGCATGTAGCGGTTAAGAAATTCGGCCAAGTTTCCACAGCTAGGAAGATGCAGAGCCAGGATACAAACTTGGCTCTGCCTATTTCCCAAGCCCATATGCCCTTATCCACTGCACCACACTTCCTCACAGATGGGTCCTCACCTCTCAGCAATACTGCCTGCCTGCCTGCCACTCCACCTACAAGCAACACTGCACTGCCGAGAATTTCTCTCAAACATCCATGCTGCTTCTCTACTCAGTTTCTTCATTCATGCTATTCTGCCTCCTGGAAATGTCCTTCCATCTCTACACTCAACCACATGATTCTTACCCGTCTTTCAAGACAGTGTAGGTGTCACCTTCTCTGGGAAGTCTTTCCTTATTTAACTTCTTCCCTATGCTCACCCTCCTCTCTCTGACTGAGGAGGTGCCCTTCCTCTGTGCTTATCTCCATCATCATAGGCAGCACATCGTGCCATCAGTTTCTGTTCCTATGTTTGGCTCTCTCACTGGACCATGAGTAGCTTGAGACTATATTAATCATCCCGTATCCTCAGCCAGTGAAATGCCTGGTATGTAGCAGGCTCTCAGTGCTTCATCATAATTTTCAGAAGAATTAGAAATTCAGAGTGTTTAATCAATTAATTCTGGAATACTTGTTGAATATCTACATTTAAAGCATGCCAGAGATCTTTTTAAGCAAATGACATCATCCCATATATGTATTTGACAGAATAAGTGACTAATGAGTATCCCAGATCACCTGCTGTGGAAGTGCAGAGGAAGAAAAGACCACCTTGGACTGAGACAGTTGGGGAAGGCTACAGAGAAGAGAAGATATATTAAAGGGGACTGAAAGCTGAATAAGGCTCAGAAAGCAAAGCTACATATCAATCATCTAAGTCTCATGTTTAAGCAAATATCCAGGCTGGGGACCTACAGCCAGCAATGGAAGGCAAAGCTGAGAAGTTGATGCTCTTCTTTTTGATCCTGAGCTCTATCAGATCAGCTATGCCCCTATCTGAGTGCAAGGTGCCAGATTCAAGTTTTATTCCAAAGCATTTAAGCCATCAGTGATAAGCATTGCACCTTACCTCTCAGACCATTTCCTAGGACAGAAAATCATGGAAATGCTTCTAATTAAAAGCCTAGAGATTGTTAGATCATGAGATACACTAATAATAATAAAATGTCGGAAACATGTGCAGCCCAGTGTAATGAATTCAACAACTATCCTAAGGTCAGGGAGGTCTTCCTGCAAAATACATGTCATTCTGTTTACATCAAACACAGAAAACTCATTTACAAGTGAATGTCATTTTCATCTTTGTTCCATGGCCAAGTGCATCTCATTTGCATTCATTTGTTTCCCTACTGGAGTGCTTGCTACTCTTCTACAGCTGGTGTGGGTTATGCTCTGTACCTACTACTTACCATAGACCTGCGCTCCAGCCATCCAGCTACAGCTCTGAATTAATCCCAATGATGATTTTACAGAAGGTACTTTTTAAAAAATTTTTTTGTATGTTTAATTATTTTGAGAGAGTGTATGCGTGAACTGGGGAGGGGCAGAAAGAGAGAGAGAGAGAGAGAGAGAGAGAGAGAGAGTCCCAAGCAGGCTTCATGCTGTCAGCACAGAGTCGGATATGGGGCTCAAACTCTCAAACCATGAGATCATGACCTGAGCCAAAATCAAGAGTCAGATGCTTAACGAACTGAGCTACCCAGGCGCCCCTACATAAGGTACTTTTAAGTAATACACATCACAAGGAAATCAAAATTTGATTGTAATATTCATAGAAGAGAACTCTAAAAGTTCAAATGCACATGCACAAGAACACACATTTTCCATGTGAGCCTAACATTAGGAATTCCATGTTGTCTTATGTGGAGAAGTACAGTTCTATAGCTCAAGTCTCCCAAGGAGTCTCAGCCAAATTCCCCAGAGAACAAAAGAAATGGGATGAGTCCCCAGTGCTGCCTCCCTGTTGCAGAATATGGTCAAGAGCTAAGGGTGACTGAGCCTTACAACCACAGAAAGAAGAAATGAGTTGAGCAGTCAGCTAATCATCCATCTCTTAGAGGTTGGTCTGGTTCTGACACTATTTTGGCCAGCTCAGAGTTTTCACTGACCACATCCCGACCTGCACCTCATCTACAAAATACCTGCATCACATCTACAAAAATTACTTAGCATAAGGTCTTCACTGAAGTATTATTTATAGAAAATAACCTGAGTGCCATCAACAGATTAGTTAACTAACCTATGTTTTTATGCTATGCAGCCATAAAGGAAAAAAAAAAAAAAAGAACAAAGAAGTTCTTTTTAGGCTGCTCTGGAAAGACCTTCATAGTATACGATTAAAAAAAAAATTAAGGGGCGCCTGGGTGGCTCAGTCGGTTAAGTGTCCAACTTCAGCTCAGGTCATGATCTCACGGTTCGTGAATTCGAGACCCACGCTGGGCTCTGTGCTAACAGCTAGCTCAGAGCCTGGAGCCTGCTTCAGATTCTGTCTCCCTCTCTCTCTGACCCTCCCCTGCTCACGCTGTCTCTCTCTCAGAAATAAATAAAAACATTTTTAAAATTTTTTTAAAAAATTAAAACACGGAGCGCCTGGGTGGCTCTGTTGGCTGAATGTCTGACTCTTGATTTCTGCTCAGGTCATGATCTCAGGGTCCTGGGATCAAGCCCTTGTCAGGCCCCATGCTGAGCATGGACCCTTCTTGGGATTTTCTCTCTCTGCCCCCTCTCCCCACCTTTCTAAAAAATCTTTAAAAATTAAAAATGTTTTAAATTTAAAAAATAAAATACAAGGTACAGGAAAAAAAATCTTCAGCTTAAGTGTATCCATTCTTGAGTGTTTTTATACTTAACAGAAAGAAATTAAAATAACCGGTTACAAAGTACAGGTCCACATTTTGTAAGTTCTGAAACTCCTAGGATTTGGGGAAATCACTTTAAGAAAAACAAGACAAAATTAGGTATAGGTCTTGGAAGTACCAAGGAACTTGGTGCCAACTCATGCCAGGGAACTTCACAATAAATCTACCCTTGTCAATTACCTCTGGTAGATAGGAGTATACAGAAATGAGAATTTAAGACTCCTAAATATCAACCTATTTATACAGTTATTATCTTTGAACATGTGAACACATTACTGCTCACATTACTGATTTAAAAACAAAATTAACTTTTTAAAAAATGCCTGTCTCCAGGCTTCAGCTGTTGAAGGCCTCATTCCTTCTCCAACTCCTTCATTCTATCTATCTCAAGCTTCCTGTTCTAGTTTGATTTCCTGCTGCCTTGTAACTCTTGGGATTCTGCCTCAGCCCGGCTCTTTCCAGATGATAATGTGGTTGGCATTCTATTTTGATTTGTGCCCTGTATTTCTCTCTTTCTGGTCACCCTTGGGTCCACTATCAGCAGAGCAGTTTTAGGGCAACACAGCACCACCCCTGTACTTTACCTGGCCCAGACTCCCAGGAATCCAGCCTGCTATATGTGAAAAGAGTTTGGAAACTGACTCAACTACACCACAGGCGATCAGTCCTAAGGGATGATAGGAGGCTGGAAAATATTTTTATGTCCTAACTTGGAACTTGGGTGATTCTCTGGCAGGGCCCAAATAGTCCTGAAGTTCTCAACAGAATCAAACTACCACACCTTTATTGCTAGGGTCCACAGGACCACAGGTGGACCACTCTAGACTCAGTTCTATACACACATCTTTGTGTGTAATAAGATCAAGTCAGGCTAGGGGCGCCTGGGTGGCTTAGTCGGTTAAGCGTCCGACTTTCGCTCAGGTCATGATCTCGCGGTTCGTGGGTTCGAGCCCCGCGTCGGGCTCTGTGCTGACTGCCAGCTCAGAGCCTGGAACCTGTTTCAGTCTGTGACTCCCACTCTCTCTGACCCTCCCCTGCTCACGCTGTCTCTCTCTCTCCTAAGAAATAAATAAAACATTTAAAAAAAAAAAAAAAAAAGATCAAGTCAGGCTAGACTGAACTGAACCCAGCCTTATAGGAATTTACCAGAATTCAAATAATTTCAAGTACATAACAAGCCAAAGATGGTCTCTAATTTAACTCTGATTCCAGCTGGAGAAGCCTGGGAACCCATTACTCTTTCAGCTCACTTCATCTTTGTCCTCTGAGAATAGGATTCAAAATTGAATTTCTGGACACTTAGTATGTCAGTCAGATGACGGTGCTTTAAAGAGGACATACAACATGTTGAGAATGACACTGAAGAGTCAACAGGCCTAAGGATGAATCCTGGAGATATTTCTAGCTAGCTGTGCAACACAATCCTTATTTCCCTTATCTGTAAAATAGGTTTTTACAATGATTAAATGAGATAATGAAGGTTTAATGAAATGAGTGCTATCCAGGAAACTTTAAGGCAAAGCTATTTTTACCCTCATTTTATGAGGAGAATATTGGCCATTATGAATATCACGAAGTCCCAAGTTCCCAATTCAAGACAATAATACATAAATTGATTGGGGAAAGAAATGCAGGGCACAATAAATGTACAAACACCTATAAACGGCACAGACAGTACCTGAGACCACATTTCAGTGATTTAACTTTAAATAATTCGGAAAGCCTAGCCTATAAATCCCTTAATGTACTTTCTTTTCTCTACATCTTCTTGGTTGCTAAGGCATTTCTTTCTCCAGCTTGTTAAAAATCACAAATAAGCTTCTAAAATGTGACATCTTCCATTGACTCATTTCTCATTGAATTGACTTTTAGCATACCTGAAAGCATTTTGATGCTCACGCATGTGTTCTGGTACGGTCCAATGCGCTCAAGTGAGCTTAAACCTGACCTGGTCATGTCTCCATTTACCTTAAGGTGATAATTCAGGAATCAACCCCTCAGTGTCAAGTACAGAATCTTATCTTTCTGCCGGTTGTCAGGGATTAAAAAATAATAATAAAAAAACTATCTTTGGCCTTCACTATATTCTGATGTAGAGCCATCTGCTACTGCATCTCCCTTCACTGTATTTCCTGTCACATAAGACATTTCACCTAAGGCTTTCTACACAAATCGCTGGAATTGAGTGTCTCCCTGTTGAAATACAACTTGCCACGGAACGCTGAATCTTAAATCATTCTCTACTTAAAGTAACATACAGGAACATTTCTATACTGCCAACATTAAGAATAGGAAGTGTGTGTTTGCAGCCACTTCCCACAATACCAAAGCATGCAAAAGCCTATGTGAAGGGGGGCGGGCAGGTAGTGAGGGCAAAAGGTAGAGAATACTTATATTTGGATCTCTAATGCATTTCATTTTTAATAGTTTCCTGACTCTACATGAAAATGTTCTTCAATGTGTTTAACTGTAATTACAAAAATCTGTCTCTTATGCTCTCACTTCCATATTTTTAATAAAGTGTGCTTTAGTTTTTATCTACTTACACGGAATGCTAAAATGTAAACAATTAAAGCGTATTGTACTTGAAATAAAATCAGTGTCCTTAAAGGGCTTACGTGCATATAGTCCACCCAACGCCCGGTCCCTTTTTTAAGGGGCCTGGGACGGTTCGCAAATCAAAGGCATTAACAAGTTGTCTGCCGCACAACTGGTTACACCTAATTTGAATTAAACTACAGTCGCAGATGACAGAAGCGCTCCTTTCATCTTTTGTAGGAAGGTCACCCAGCCCAGAGCAAGGCTCCTTCTGGAACTAAACACGTTGGCCCCGCCGTCTGTTGAGTCCTCCCCCTCACAACTCACACCTGGGTGGCCAAGGGTCAAGCCTGACCTCCCGACGACGCCAGCGCCTATGCCGTCTTCCCTTTGGGGAAGCAGCAGATGGCGAGGGCGCCGCAGCGCTGGAGCCGCAGCTCCCGCCGCAGCAGGGCAGCAGCGCTGAAGCCAGGCCTCGTTCGTTAGGCGCCCGGAACTCCCTCCGCCTCCCGCGGTGCGCCGCGGCGGGGCGGGAGGGGTCCCCGCGTCTCTCCCCGCCACCCCCCGCCAGGGCTCCCGGACACTACACCTAAACGCGGCGAGACTCCACACCTCTGCCCCAACTCAGAACCCGAAAGTTTCTGTTCCCGGGGGAGGCGAAGCCGTGAGTCGCAAGAGCGCCGCACTCACTACCTGACACTGCAGCACCCACTCAGGAGGCGACGCCGCCGGCCGGCCACGGCTTCCGCGGAGGCAGCTCCTGCGCAAACCTTCGCGCGCGGCCAGCCGGCCACCAATAGCAGCCCTGGCTCCGAGCGGTGAGCCAATGGGAGCGCTCGGACTAGGGGGCAGCAGCCAATCGCTGCCCTCTCGTCTCTGGGGCCCCAACTCCAGCAGCCTCTCCCCTTGCGTTCCCCAGAGCTGCGCGCAGCTCTAACCTGGCGCCCCACCCGCCACTCACCTCCTTCCCTCAGAGTCCAGACGGTAAATGAACTGTCCCCGGGGTACAGTTTTAAGGAACCGCAGCTTTTATTGTGTGCTCCGTTCTCTACTCGACTCAGGAGGGGCGATGGCACGCGCTCACCTCCGCCGCTTGCTTCTGCGGAAACTCACCGCACAGCAGAGCGTTTCAAAAATTAGTGAAGGCAGAGCTTCTGCACAGCCAAGGAAACAACCCAGAAAATTAATAGGCAACCAACGGAATGGGAAAAGATAGTTGCAAATGACATATCAGATAAAGGGTTGATATCCAGAATCTACAAGGAACTCACCAAACTACACGCCCGAAAAACAAACAACCCAGTGAAGAAATGGGCAGAAGATATGAACAGACACTTCTCCAAAGAGGACATCCAGATGGCCAACAGACACATGAAACGATGCTCAGCATCGCTCCTCATCAGGGAAATACAAATCAAAACCACACTGAGATACCACCTCACGCCAGTCAGAGTGGCTAAAATGAGCAAATCAGAGAACTCTAGATGCTGGCGAGGATGTGGAGAAACGGGCACCCTCCTACACTGTTGGTGGGAATGTAAACTGGTACAGCCCTCTGGAAAACAGTGTGGAGGTTCCTAAGGAAACTAACAATAGAACTCCCCTATGACCCAGCAATAGCACTGCTAGGAATTTACCCAAGGGATACAGAAATGCTGATGCATAGGAGCACATGTACCCCAATGTTCATAGCAGCACTCTCCACAATAGCTAAAACATGGAAAGAGCCTAAGTGTCCATCAACAGATGAATGGATCAAGAAGATGTGGTTTATCTATACCATGGAATACTACATGGCAATGAGAAACAATGAAATCTGGCCATGTGTAGCAACATGGATGGACCTTGAGGGTGTTATGCTGAGCGAAATAAGTCAGGCAGAGAAGGACAAATATCATATGTGTGCACGTATAGGAGGATTAGGAGGAGCTTAACAGAGGACCAAGGGGGAGAAGAAGGGCAGAAATGGTGGGGGAAAGGGGGAGAGGCAAACCATGAGAGACTCTTGAATGCTGACAAAAACTGAGGACTGGTGGATGTGGGGGGGAGGAGGGGTGGGCATGGAGGAGGGCACTTGTGGGGATGAGCACTGGGTGTTATGTGGAAACTAATTTGACAATAAACTATTTGCAAAAAAAAAAAAAAAAAAAAAAAAAAAAAAAATAAAAAAAAAAAAAAAAAATTAGTGAAGGCAGAAGACCGTTCTTCCCGTTCACTTAACCTCTATGAACCATTTGAACAGGTCGACTTCTGAGCTTAAACTAGAAAGATGACTTGATAAGGGGTCTGAAGAAGCTTCTCTTTGGCACAAGTGTGAAAGCGTTCATTTACTGAAGTTGGGGCGTGTTTGTCCGGGGCTCGAAGTGAATCAAGGGGAGAACAAGCGCTAATGCTTGCAAAAGGGCGTCAACACTTACCTCGTTCGTTGAGGTCTTCAAAATGAAACCACAGAGTTGCAAGGGTAATATTACTATTGTTTGAGAGCGTACTATGCATCCGGCTTTAGTCTAGGCAGTTTACCTGCACTAACCCATTCAGTCCTCACAACCTCCCTATCGCTTAATTCAACCTGTTTTACAGATGAGGAAATCGAGGCAGTAGACCCTTCATAGTTGTAGTCATCAGGTGAGAAGGAAGGGGAGTTGGGGGTGGGAATGGAGACAAAGAGACAGGAGACTGAAAGAAGTCATCTGAGAAACACTAACTCAACTGAGCTATTTAAATAAGTAGTATTAGGGGCGCCTGGGTGGCTCAGTGGAGCATCGACTTCGACTCAGATCATGATCTTGTGGTCGTGAGTTCACGCCCTGCGTGGGACTCTGTGCTGACAGCTCAGAGCCTGGAGCCTGCTTCGAATTCTGTGTGTCTCTCTGCCCCTCCCCTGCTCATGCCCTGTCTCTCAAAAAATAAATGTTTTGAAAATTTTGTAAAAAAAGAAAATTTGTAAATAAGTAGTATTAATGTTACTGATTGTACATCACTGATTTGACTTCACAACTAAAATGAATAACCACGTTAATTACATATGATAGTGTGCACATCCATGGACAAATAAACAGGTTGTGTGAGGCAACCTATGAAGAATTACAAATGACCTGCTATTAAGGACGTTTTAAATCTATATTCAACTTTTCTTTTTTATTTTGGAATTTATTCTAATAACCTAGTCAATATCAAAGGGGAAAAGGGCAGCTAGGGAGTTTTCTGATTTATTAAATCTTTATCCATTTTAAATCTTTCTCTTTGCAAAAGTGTTTTTATTTCTTTAAAACAACAGTTTAGTATTAGTGGTGAGGTAGGAAATAAAGGAAGGAAACAAAACTTTTACAGCTGGTAAACACTTTATGTTGTAAATCTGGGCAGCCTTTCTCACTTTCCCGGAGGACTTACACAGTCTGATTTCGGGCAAGTTTTCTAATATTTCTCTATACGAGTGGATTTTCTTTCAAGCACTGATTGCTTCAGAGGCAAGACTGATACTACTCAGGCAGTGAGAAGCCCTTGATGCCTAGAGCCCAAGCTGAACAGGCGGGTGCATGGGTTCACTTCCAGCTCTGTTGTCAGGGCCGTCACTGAACCTAGGGGGCAAGCCCATGGCCATCCTCTGTGGGGAGGAAAGAAGTGAAAACAGCAATAGCGTAAGGATTTGGCACAGAACAGGCTCTCAATAAATGTTGGTAGCATTTTCACTGCATGTACATTCTGACTCACACATATTTTTTGTTTCTCTTTGGGCTTTCTTTTACAAAGCAAAACATGTTCTGGTTAGCTGACACTAAAAACCAGTAATTCCCACCATAAGTTTTCTCAGAAAAACAATCTTTTTGCTAATCCAGCCCCTGTAAAAGTCGGATATCCTCTCACATCCCACCCTCATGCCTCTTGCTCTGATGGGTTACAAAAAGTCCCTGCCAGCCACCCAGGGACTGGTGTCATGTTCCCAACTGGGAGACAGCTGGGTGGAGACTGCTGCAGCACTCAGGATTCAGAAAATAAAGGTCATTTTTAACTGAGTTAAAAGCATCAGGATCATATCTAGACCCTTTGGTAACCTACAGAATCTTCCTGCCAACCTCGGGAAGAGGATGAGAGACCTGGGCTCTTAGAGTACCTGTGCTTAGTTGAGGACATGGCTAATCCTCCACTTCTATATAACTTCAGTGGAATCCTCCCCGGTGTATGGGGTTGGGGAGTAGCATAGGAAGGGAAGAGGGTGCTTTCCAATTTTAGCCCACAGGAATATATTCTTCATGATAATCTCCTTTCACTACTATTAATTTTTATACCCATAAATAAAGTCATTGCTTCTTTGTCCTTCTCATTATGAGCTTCCCAAGTGACCTTGATGTGTATATTTTCTCTTCAGTAAAATGTGACACATACCAACAGCAAGAGATTATTGGAAAGGGTACATGGAGGAAAAAAAAAAAACTACACGGATCAGTAGATCAGCCCCTCCAATAATATCAATCCTCTTTTAACATTTGCTAAATGAAAACTAAAGTGTATGAATCATAAAAAGCACAGAGCAAGCTTCCCTTTTTGCTTCCCAAGGAAAGTCCTGTCAAAATGGTACATAGTAAGGGGCGCGTGGGTGGCTTAGTCGGTTAAGCGTCTGACTTTCGCTTAGGTCATGATCTCGCGGTTCGTGGGTTCGAGCCCCGCGTCGGGCTCTGTGCTGACTGCCAGCTCAGAGCCTGGAGCCTGTTTCAGTCTGTGTCTCCCTCTCTCTCTGATCCTCCCCTGCTCACGCTGTCTCTCTCTCTCTGCTAGAAATAAATAAAAAACATTTTAAAAAATGGTACATAGTAAGAAATGGTGATTCTATGATTCCATAATTCTTTTTGATGAGGAAGATGCATTTTTTTCATGAAAGTCATTAGCCTCTCTCCTAAACATGAAAACTCTTCGCAATAATTAACATCGTTTCAGAAAACAGTTGCTTTGCCTGGGAGCTTGTGAAGGGCACACATTGAAAATAGTATATCTCCCTATGACAACACTACTTAACATTTATTTTATGAATCGTCAAAGTCTTCAAGTGTCCTGTGATTCATTTTATTATGGAGTCTCCTTGAAATTTGTTTTTTAGTTAAATTCTTTCTTTAAAGGATCTGCTGAAATCGGTAAGTGAACAAACTGTCATCTGTATCTTTATTTTTATTAAAGATTGCACAAACTGGACCAAGACCAAAATACTGAATCCACTGTACATCATTCATCGTAAAACAACATAAATCACATTTGTACTCTACAAAATAAGACATTTTCTTTAAAATTATATATTGCGTATATTGCGTGCTTTTAGATTCATGCTTTAGATATTTTACATTTGTCATTACTCTTTTATAAATAATTGCAACCTGACCAATTTGTACACCTGCTACTACTATATAGTCAATGCGGGGAGGCATAGTCTCTGACACGCGAACAGATGAAATGGAGACATTTGTATGGATGGACGGATATCACGTCTATTGAACTGTGACTACTGTTTTCCCTATTTAGTGAAATACTAATGTAAACACACACATACACACACACACACACACACACACACACGTCGTTTCAAAAGGCACAATTTCCTCCACATTAAAGAAGCATTTAAAAATACATGGCAGTTAAAATCGACGCCCTCAAGGGCGCTCAAGTTCACACTAATGCGATCCTAATCCTTGAGAGCAGACCTCCTGAGAGACTATCAGCGAAGTCCAAAGGTCTCGAGCGCACGGGGACCCGACGCGCTCCGGCGACGCAGAAGACCAAATTTATTTGAACCACTTCTCAACCTTTGCTCTGAGTTTCACTGTGGGACCTGCGACCTCTCATTGTCCCACTCTGGGGCCCAACCAAAATAAAAACGGTTTTGTCAATCGGATCGTTCTCCAGGGGCTCCTCTCTTCTCCCAAAACAGAACCACCCGCCCCTCCCCGACTTCTTATCTCTGTCCATGCCCCCCACACCCACCCTTTCCCGAGAAGACTGGTTAAGAGTCGCGCTCGCCACCTCCAGCCTCGGGGTCGCTCTGGTCGTCCGTGAAGCAGACGTCCACGTCGCTGTCGTTGTCGCTCTTGGGCTCCCCAGGCTCCGCGGGGTAGCCAGGCCCCGCGCCCGGGCCGGCGCCCGCCTTGGCCAGCAGGTGCTGGCCGGGGTGGCGGGACTTGACGTGGCGCTCCAGGTCCCGGCGGCGCACCAGCACCTTGCCGCAGAACTCGCAGCGGTAGGGCGTGTTGCCCTCGGCGTGCAGCCGGATGTGCTTGTTCAGATTGCTGGGGTCGCCGAAGGGCCGCAGGCACACTTTGCACTTCAGCGGCTTGTAGCCGGTGTGCGTCCGCATGTGAATCTTGAGCCCGTACTTGCGCGAGTACAGCTTGCCGCAGTAGAGACACAGGTGGCCGGTCTTTGACTTGCCGGCGCCGCCGCCACCCACGCTGCCGCCACCCCCAGCGCCTCCCGCCGCCACGACGGCCGGCGGCAGCGTCCCCGCGTCCAGGCGGCCTCGGCTCTTCCCGGCTGCCATCTCGGACAGCTGCTGCGTGTGCATGGCGATCTCTCGGTCGATGCTAGCCAGGGAGCCAAGCTCCGCAGGGCCTAGAGCGGCAGCTGCGGCCGCCGCCGCCGCAGGCCCGCTGAAGTAGGAGATGGACTCCGGATACTTGAGCAGCCCGCCGAAGTGCAGTTTGAGCGGGTAATACGCGGCGGCGGCCGGGGAGCCGTAGAGTAGCTCCCCGTTGTAAACCGTAAAGGCCGGCATGACGGCAGGCAGGTGGCCGCACTCGCCACCCTGGTAGGCTTTGAGCCCGCCCGCGTCGAGGGCCGGCAGCGCGCAGCGCTCGACGGGCAGCCCGGCCGCTGAGGGCAACTGGGCGAAACGCGCTCCCGGCAGCGCAGGCGCCGCTGGCTGGGCGCGTTCCACGTGCTTGAAGGCTGACGCCTCTTCCGGGGGACCGGGGAGCAGAGGGAAGCCGCGCAGGCCCCCCGAGCAGGTTAGGCCGGGCGGAGGCGGCGGCGGAGGGGGGTCCCCGGCGAGCAGGCACTTGGAGTGGTGATGGTGGTGGTGCGCGTGGTGGTGATGGTGGTGGCCGGCGCCGCCCGCCGCGGGGTTCTCCCCGCTTCCCGGGCGCCCGCCTGCCCGGCCCGCGCCCAGGAACCTGCCTAAAGCCAAGCCGGACCCGGGTTTGCCGCCGCCCTCCTCCCGGTAGGGGTCGCCATGCACGGCCGCGGCCGCCCTGGCCAAGCCGGTTGGCTTGAAAGCCGAGCGCACTCCGGGGTAGAAGGCCAGGCCGCCGCCCCCCGCTGGGGAGCCGCCGACGATGCCGAGGAAGTGGCCGTGTCCCCGAGCGGCCCCGCTCATGTCTAGGGCGCGGTCCGGCTGCTCCTTGCCCTTCTTGGACTGCCCCCACTTTGCCAGGGGTGGCGACGTGGCCGAGGGCGCAGAGGAGGCTTCGCGCTTGATACTCTCCCGCGCTCCGCAGGCCTGGAGAGGCGGCGGGCCCTGCGGGTGGGGCCGCAGACTGCCAGCCCGGGCGGCCGCGGCAAAGTCGGGCGCTGGGGGTTTCGGAGAGAAGGGAAGGCCATCCGCGGCCTGGGCAGCGCCTTGGCGAGCCGCGTGCTCGTGGTGCAGGTAGGCTCGGCCCCCGCCGCTGCTGAGCACGCAGTGGAAACGTAGGTGGGCTTTAAGGCTGTTGGGGTATCTAAACGTCCTCCAGCAGTACCAGCAAATGTAGCGCTCCTCCCCTGGGCGAGAAAGAGTGGGAAAGCGACCCCGTGAGAGGCGAACAAGAGAAAGAGAAAGAAAGCGCACTCAAGGCAAAGCCCAGATTTTGACCAGAGATATGAGGAACAAGAGTTTTCTTGGGTCCCAGAGAGTGAGTTAGTTCGGTAGCCCGACTGTAGCAAGGACTCCGAGAAGCCCCAAATGGCCAACTTCGACACCATCTCATCCTCTGAGATTACTCAGAGGCCAAAGGGGCGACCTGGGCCTTTCCAACGAAGACTTCCTCCGGGCCATCCGAGCAAATCTTCCTCGGGAGGGCAGCGCTCGGGCAGGCTGGCCGGGGAAGAAACGAGAACAGAGAGCAGCTGTTGCTTTAAATCAAGTGTTGAGGCTGTGCTGTGCCCGGGCCCATCTGTTGGCGTTTGCAGAATAGGTGGCGTATGTCAAGGAGTTTGGATAAACTGAACAAAGACCAATCTAATGGTCGTGAGCGCCTCATTACCAGGCGAGACAATATCTTGTATGTATGGGCCATATGTAATCATTCCTTTTCATAGAACAATGCCTTTCATGACTATTACGCACTCTTCCCGCTCCCTCCCAGCCTTAAACATTTTGCCTGAGGTTTTCCTGGAGCGTGACCAACTGAAGGACCACATAGGGACTATAATCTGCTATTCTTCAAAATTATTTGTATCTTTATTTCCTCTTTAACCCCACTTAATTTGATGAGAAAAAAAGCAAAAGCCCTATGTCCTTATAGTCTAGAAATTGAAGGATGACGTTGCATTATTTTCTCAGTTGTTCCACCTGGTAATTAATTAACTCCTAGAAAGCTGCACCAGTCCAGGCTTAATAATAAAATCCTTGGAAAAGATAGTTTATTTTTTATGAAGTGAATATATGTAGATATGATAAAGATACTCAGCTTTTAATAAGTGTACAATTCTCTACCAGGAACTATATACATGTTTCTGGTGTCAAGCCTCTTCTTGTGTTTAATATTATTGACATTGGGTTGTGCTTGTTTGTTTTTGGTTTTTTTTTTTAAATTTTGCCAAGGTCTAGGAACACCATCAAGGGACACAGGTATGAAACAGATTTTGATCACATGGTGGAAGATAATTTTCACTTTAAAAAGCTCTTGTTACATCTGGACAGAGAACAGAAATCTTGCCGTTGGGTTTCTTTTTTAGTGTTATGGTTGCTTGAGAATACTGAAGAAGGTCTCTGAGAAAGAAGTTGGGTCAGCTACAAGGAAGTACCCAAAGTTTGTCTGTCTCATTAAATTCAATGGAAAGGTTAAATTCCCTCCCCTATTGCACACAAGCAGCTCAAACTTCTAAAACATTACTACAAAAACAACCGGAAAAATATCCTCGCTCTCCCTCCCTTCACGTATTTTACTTTTGGCTTTGCATAAAGCAAGAAGTCCCCCTAGATAACTAAGCTGAAAGTTCAAGTAAGGATCAGTTCGTTCCAGCTGAAGCCAAGGTAGAGCAGAAAGCAAAAAGAATGGGGAAGGGGAGAGGATTTGCATCTGAGAACCTACCCTAATTGTTTATGGAAGACTTAAGTAAAATCACTTCAATATTTCTGTTACAGCCCTGTAAAATAAATCTTGAAAAAAAGAGACTTGCTGGGTATGCTGATTTATCATCTTAAATAACCTCCCTACTCCTCCCTCTTTTTACCCCTTTTTAAAGAAGGAATTTTCAGAGGCTGTTCTAGAATGTCCTAGAATGACTCTAGTCAATCGCAAAGCCAAGTAAGCTTTCTTCCTAAAACAAAGGGTCCATATTTTCCTTAATATTACTATGGAATTGAAACCCACTAGAGTTACTCCATGTTTGAAGAATACCAGCCTTCCCTACTCATTTTTTCCTCTTTTCAAGATTAAGCAAATACGTTCTCTGTTTCAATATGTTCCTTTTTCAATTCTAACCAACTGACATGTTCTCTGTGGACTCTGATATCCAACTTATGTCAAAAGTATCAAACACACTTCATAAGTGACTTTGCCTCCTCTGCTTGGTGTAACCCTGAGGTTGCCAAAATTTCAAGTATATCAAAGGTGGGGAAGTCATGGTTCAAAAGAGCCCATAGATTCCCAAAAGGAAAATGGAGTCTATTCTGACATCTGTTTATAAGCTCAATTGGCTGAAATGAAAACACAAGGGCCACCACTCAAACAGGTTGCTTTTGTATTATTTGAGAGTGACTAAGGAGGGGTGTTCTGTGTAGAAATGTCTAGCCCCTAAAGGTCAGCAGATGTTGGAATTGTCCTGTAGTGATGGATTTAAGTTCTCCACTACACATCTTTTATCATGCTTCTCTTTTACTGGAAGAAGTTGACCAGAGAATTTAATATAATGTGATATAAGGAACAAGCTACTTTAGGATAATGTTTTATGAATACTGTACACACAAGTCTACCCACAAGACAGTGATACTTGGAAGTGAGGTGATTCATCATTCTGAATAAACTTCATTCTGTCTTATCCATGAATTCTTTCTTAGTTCTCACATTTGTATTAATTTCTTTAACCCTATTTCTAAAGGGATGAGATTTGAGCAGGCAGTTTGGGAAGAAAGCATGTTAATAAATTTCACTGCATTCATTATATTGACTTTAAAAGAACTGTGTCTTTAGGAGAAATTACAAATCTTAACAATTGGCAAGGAAAAAAGAAAGTCATGGAAGCTTTGTGAATTAAAAGGGAGATCTCAAGATCTTAACTCTTATAGGTTTGTTGGGGGTTTTTTCACAGTGTTCTTCAGTGGTCTAGGGAAGGTTTGAAAATGTTCTTCTCTTAGTTACTGCCCCTTATTTGCATAAATCCACTCTTGGCTTTGGAAGGGATCAAATAAATCTGAGAAGAAACTGGGATACATCCCAGATTCAATTTAAGTAGGGAAGGGGAAATGAATAAATACCATTTAAATGAAAGGGCTTCAGTACCTGCCAACTGACCAGCTGTAAGTACCGTAATGCTTCTAAAATGCATTGGAAATACATTACTCTCCTTCAAACCAGTGAAGAGAAAACCTTCCACCATCTGAAAACATTCCAGGTTTGAGTTATGCTTTTTGGAGCTCATTATATGTGAAGGCTTCTTTATGGATTCTTAATTGAGTAAATAATTGTCTCTGGGTATGCAATATGAAAGGATGACCCCCATGTTCAAAGAGTATTTTTTTTCCCCATGCCATCTCGAACCAGATTATTGCCGCTATTATCATTTACTGTTGACTGTAAGGTAGTAGTGATGACGTCGCTTCTCTGCTTGCAC
The DNA here is from genome assembly GCA_017311185.1 of Proteles cristata cristata. Classification (NCBI taxonomy): domain Eukaryota; kingdom Metazoa; phylum Chordata; class Mammalia; order Carnivora; family Hyaenidae; genus Proteles; species Proteles cristata. The sequence goes on along the minus strand of JAESUZ010000223.1, from coordinate 1,232,088 downwards.
AGACAGGGAGCATGAATTCAGTTTTACACAGCTCGAGAGAAAGGCCCTGGAGTCGCGTCCAAAGAACGGGGAAGGGCTGGACTCTCACCCACCCGCGCTGGCCCGGAGGCCCTCTCTCGGACGCGGTACCTTTCTCGTCGTGCGTAGGAGTTGCAATTGTGGGGATGTCGAACCACTGAGCCAAGGAGTTGGAGTACCACACGGTCAGCTCCTCCCCTGGCTGGACGTCTCGAAGCGCTCGGTAGAAGATCTGGGACACAAGGAACGGAACAGCTTGGTGTCATTTCCTGAGCAGTCGGTCTAAAAGCAACTAAAGGAAAGGTTCAAATCCTCACTCTGACGCTGGGTGACCCTGGAAAAGCTATCGGACCTCTCTGAACCTCGCTTCCCTCATTCTTCAAACGGGGAAAATAATAGTGTATGTCTTAGAGAGTTGTTGACACGTTTAAATGAGACCTCCAGTTAAAGCGCTTTGTTCTTAATATTGGTGACCACCTCAGCAACAGTTAGGTAGGTAGAATTGGCAGTGGGGGGAAAGCCCACAGTACCTGTCCTCCGGGTAAGTCTGCAATAGCTTCGAGAGTCTGTTCCTGGGGGTTCCTGGCTGCCCGGATTAACCCTATCCATTCCAGAGGGGAGCCCCCCGACTCGTCCACCAGCTCCCCTCTCACCATGCGCACCTGCAACACAAGCAGTGGTCGTTCTTCCCCGCGCCACGGCCAGGCCCACAATCCAGAGGGAAAGTTTATCCGACACCCCACCCGACTCAGGAAAATGGTTGTGTTCGCTTCGGCCAGGCGGCTGTGGGCGCCTGGGAGGAAGGTAATTCCTAGGACCCTCGCTTGAGGGAGGGAAGAAGACAGGAGGCTGGCTACTGTGACAGTCCCCCTCCCGTCCCACCTTGAAAACACCAAGAGCGAGAACACCCTCCCTGGGCGGCTCTGGGGTGTCTCGTACCAAGACGTCCCGCACCCCACCCCAGTTCCTACTCTGGCGGCTCTGAGAGCGGCTGGAATGCCAGAGGAGAGCCGTCAGCCCCTGAACCCAGAGCTACCCCACCTCCCTCTCGTGCCTCCCCAGGCTCACTGCACGGCGTCCAGATGCCGAGGTGCCTACGCGCCGGCAGCGAAAATGTGTGAACGAACAAAGCGGCCGCAGGATGGCCGGCTATTTAAAAGCAATTAAAGCGCGTTTATAGAAGAAGACTTTAGACCGCGGGGAAGAGGGCGATTAAGTGGGGAGCCGCGTGCGGGTCCGGCTGGCCCGGCGCGGGAGCAATTTCCAACAGGAAAACTCCAGGCAGCGACCAGGCAAAGCTAACGCCCTCCCCCACCCCCATCCCCACCGGACTCCAGCCTTCTTTCCCCCGTAGCTGTAAGAGGACCTTGCCAGCTGGGACGCCTCAGGGAGGACCGGAGCCTTTAAAACCTAGCTCTGCTCGGGGGTCTATAGGCAATTCGGGGAGTCAGGGCTGGCGGGTCGGCCCCGACGCCTCCCAATTGTGACACTGGACTTCCAAAGCCTGGCTGCAGGCGCGGGGACCCGGTGCCCACGCGGATGGGCACTCCTCGCCCTCAGTCGGGGCCCCAGGAGGAGCCACTACCTGGCTCACTCTCTCTCCATCTACCCTAAACTCCCAGCAGGCATCGGCGGGGAAAAATACTCTGATGGCGGGTGGAGATGGGGGGCGGGGGGGAGTGTCTTAAGAACTGAGAGTTTCCCAAAGATTGTTTTTTTCGGAGCACATGAGATTAAATTATTTTAAGGCTAATTTAAGCCTTAAATTAGCGCTTGAAGGGAAGAAGGTGAGAAAAGTCTTCAACCCCCTGCGCGCTGTGTAACAGAGAAAAGGAGCATTTGCAGAGATACTGCCCACCCCCCGCCCCCGACAACACCTCCGCGAACTCGGGTTCTGAGTGGTCCCGGCACGTAAAGAGCCCCATGCGCCCCACCCGGACGCCGTCCCCTCTCAGCCACTTCCTTTCCCCTCAGCTCGCCCCACGTCCCGCTCTTAGTTAATACGACTTCGGAGGAGTTGCTGGAGTCCCCCGGCCACCTGGCAGCATGGGCAGGTAACGACTCAGCCACCCCTTTCCTCTGCTCGCCCTATCTACCCCTGCCAGGGCCAGGGCAAAGGGAGACGAACGGCTGGGGGCGGAGGTCGGAATGGCTAATACCTTTTTCTTGGGCCCGGGTTCCCTGCGGTCTGACAGGTACTTGCCCAGCTTGAAGGTTCCGGGCACCGGCCCCAGGCGCAGGCCGGCCGGGATGCAGCAGTCGGCGCTCACGCTGGTGGCCGGAGCGCGGGCTGCCCCGTGCATCGCTGCCGCCGCCGCCAGGCAGGCGCGTGGGCGCGCTGGGTGCAGCACAGGGCTCGGGTGACAGAGCCCGAGCGGCGCTGGAGCCAGAGAGCCGCACCCCGACGTGCGTCCTCCGCCCGCGCAGTGACGCGGGCGGGCATGCACTGCGCCTTTTCAATCGGGGCGGGCGCCTTTTTGGCACCGCGAGCGCAAGGGCGCGGAGTTTGGTGAGAGAGTTGCTCTGCGCAGCAGCTGCAGAGTCCCACCCGAGAGGGTCACATGGAGTGGTTCCCTCAGCCCTCTGCATAATCGAGGCCTCTGAATGGCTGGCGCACAATGGTCCAGGCGACCTTCCCATTCCTAAAAATCCAATTTGTCAAGGGCGAAGAAAAGGCGCTGGTGAATCAAAGGTCCGGCGGGACCATTAATCCTCAGCATGGGGTATTGTCCTCGAGACAGTTACGATATTTTAAGTGACAAATCCACTGTATAATTTCTCCATAAATTTTACTTCCTTTTATTGTTCGCCGACAAACCAGTTTTGGGAAATAAGTGACTACTTTAAGTCTACTTGGCTGATTCCTTTGAGCCTTGGTCTACTTCAAAGATTTTTAATTCTCTCCCTTTGGCTTTATTGTAAAGGAGATTAAACAAAGAGATGGGGACTGTTTGGAGGACTTGTTAACTTCTATTGATTTCTGGCGTGTGCCATACAGAAATTAGGCAGGTACTTGATGGGAAAACACCAGAAAATACCTACACTTTTTAAATAACGACCATATTACCATTTCAGGGCATTGGGTCCAGGCCAGTCGTCTATTTAGAACCGCTTTTTCGTTCCCCCTGTCCAGTTTCGCATCGAAATATGAAGGGTCCCGACGAGTTTTGGTCGACGTAGTGAGTTGTACACCACGGCTCTCGGGTGCGCCCCGGACCCGCACTTTCTCTGGGAAGGGGAAGGGGCGTCGCGGCCGCGGCTTTGCAGGCAATCCTGTGTCTTGTCCTCACCAGAGGGCTGAAGAGGGGTGCCGAAGACTGGGTCTCCCTCACATGCCAACCACCGACTCAAGCCCCGATTGGCTTTTACCTTTTAAAACGGGAGGAAATCCTTGGCGCTAACTTAAAAAGGAGAGGGGGGGGGGAAAAAGGCAGTCTATCAAAGGTTAGGGAAAAGGACGAAGCGGGCATTAGCAACACCTGCCTTTAGCCCAGTTCACGAACTAGGAGAACGCGCCTCCTCCAGAGTTTAAACCAGAGTGCTGGAGTGCTCTTCGATCTTTTTTCTTTTTCTTTTTTAAAGGGAAGCCTCCAATTTGTGCGGAGACATTTCTTTTCATAACAGAGCGGAGTAATTGGGTTCATCAGATGTTTGTGACCATTCTGCCTGCACCTGCCGCGCGCTGCTAATCCTGCGCGCCGAGCCCCAAACCCTATAGACCAGGGCGCTGATCCCCAAACCCTATAGACCAGGAAGCCGGGCCCGATGGCGTATCCCGGGAGAGGCCTGAGAGGCGGTGGGTTTCCGCCCTGTGTCGGAGGCCCAAACGCTACACTTGGGCAGAGGACTCCGCACAACCACTACACCGCATTCTCCACCCGCCTCTGCCCGCGGAAGGTGTGGTTCTTAGGTCCCTGGCCGAGGTGACTGGTTAACAACCGGCCGCCTGACGCCAGGTGGCGACACCTGTAACTCAGCGGTTTGTCCCGCCAGGCCCTCAAGAAAGCCCCGCAGCCCCCTGGATGGAGACCTCCCTTGGCCACATCGGACCCTGTCGGGACACCTGGGGTCCTTCAGTCCGTGCTCTGGCACTCAAGACTTGGGAGACTTCAGTGAATTACTTCAGAACCTCCTTCTTCTAACCCATAACATAGGAATAGTCATAGACATTCAGCTTCCACTACGCAGTTCCCTGGGGTGTGTGACGAAAGTCAACAGCAATGATCTGTGGGTGGACTGAATGGCGCTCCAAAACTCTATGGCGGGGGGGGGAGGGGGGGTGCAGGCCAGGTCAAGGGTTTCAGGCCTAACTAAGCATCTCAAGTCAAACGGTGCGGTGACACACGGACGACGGGTCTCAATGCTAATTCCAAAGCCTGTGTAGACGCGGCTGCTGAGGGGAAGAGAGACACTTGTCAGGTCCTCGGGGCCGCCCGTTGTGGCCCCTCCGACTGCAGCCACGCCGTGACCAGGGCCGCTTTCTGAGGGAGCCGCCACTGAGTTTTCCTCTTAATCCTCCAACTGCCCCTCTTAGGGCTGCAAAGGCTGCCGGCGAAGGAGAGGGAGCCTTTGATCAGGCGGCCCATGAATGGCAAAAGCCGGGGGAGGGGAGGAGGAGAGGAAGCCGCTCCGAAGTCGAGGGCAATAAATTTAAGCCATGAACATGTCCCTCTAACCTCTGGCCTGGCGACTCCGGGATGACACCCAGTTTAAATTACCAGCACCGTGAGCGGGAAGGGGCGAGCTCCGGGCCTGGGTTCGGGGCTCCTCCCCGGCCCTCCTTAATGAGTGAAAAAGCGTGAACGACACGCGAACAATTTTATCAATAGGACCATGTAAAGGCCGACTGTGAGGAAAGTTATTTATTAATATAGCCAATTGTGGCTGGTTCCCAGCCCCTCGAGAAGAAAGGGACTGCGCCAGAGGCATTCACACCAGCTCGCCGAGTTTTATTCTGTCCTGTGGCTCGGAGTTGAAGTTCCCCAAGTGAAATAAATTGTCCACAAAGGAGGAAAGGAACACATTTTCTTTTATTTTTTCTCCCCTAAAAAGCAAGGGTGAAACCAATCTAATGTGCCCAGTGGAGCAAGATGGGCCGTGAAAGGCTGAGTGTTAAAAGTAAAAGCGGGCTGTGCAGCAAATGGGATGGAAAATTAAATGAAATTAAATAGCTTGAACGGCCGTATTGTCCCTTATTAAAAAGACACATTAATTACATGGTCTCAGCCTTATTCAAAGACAATGTTGAGACTCAATCAAAACATTCCACTCGGCTTTTTTATGGACTTAAAATGGGCGTCCAGGGGCCCCGTTTAAGCGAAATCCGCCTTGTGCCAAGATGCCGGGCGAGGCGGGTTTGGGGGCGGCCCTGCGCGCTGCGCACCGCGGAACCGCACGGGCACGACGCCCGCCCGGTAACAGGTTGCGGGTCACGAGGCCGGGTGCCGAGCGCCAGCCCGAGCTGCAGGCTGCGGAGAGCCAGCGGCTCCCCTTCCGAGCCGTTTCCGGGCCCGGCTGCGTTGGGGGGCGGTCCCCGCGCGCGCGGAGCGGCGTCCGGGAGCCGGGCTGGAGACGTCGCCGGCGCCGAGCACGTGCGACCCGGCTGGGCTCCGCCTAGAAAAAGGGGCTCCGCCTAGAAAAAGGGGCCCCGTCGGCCGTCGGGGCTGAGCTCAGCGGCTCCTTCCGGGATATCCTTCCGCAGAGCTGCGGGGCGCCGCGGCGCAGAGCCCTTGGGCTTCGGGTCTCCGGGGTGGGGGTGCGGGTGGGGGTTAGCGGGGGGACGAGTTTGCTGCATCCGGAGACCCTTTGTCTTGAGGACCCGTGTGTTTGGGGAGTCGCCAAGCCCCCCGACCCTGGCAGAGTATCGAACCCCAGGACGGAGGGAGCTGCGCGAGGTCAGGGACCGCTGGCGAGGACGCAGGGGAGGCAGCGAGACTCGGGGGAGTCCGGGGCTGAAGTGACCAGGGCGGCGCCCCCCGACGGTGTCCGCCCCGGCCGGGCCGACGGGTCAGCGAGGACCAGCTGCGCTGCCCCCGAGGCGCGGGTGGGACATTAAGGCCGGGTCTGAATAGGGCGGCGGCGACGGGCTCTGGGAACGCCACCAGATGACACGCAGGCGACGGGGCCATTTTCCCCTTAATTACGAGGCCGGTGGGTGCGCCGCGGCCGGGAGGCTCCAAACGCGCGGCCAGGACGCAGCCCGGACGCCACTGGTGGGTTTTGTGGTGCCTTTTTTATTTTGTTTTTTAAGTCCCTCATTGGAAGCGGCTCAATAAAAGTATTCACAGTGCCTCTCGAGTTGCCTTTTAACCGGAGTTCCCCCAACTTATTTCGTGGTTCTTTCGGTTGACATGGTGCAAAGAAAAGTCAGCGAGCGTGTTGCTGAATTGCAATGTCTCGGGGCACCTCCACATTCAACACTCCTCTGCCGGCCGCTGCCGAATGAGCCCGCACTCAATTCGATTTTCCTTGCTGTTGGGCACATTTAGGAGCGCCTCTATTTGTGAAGTTCATTTCTAGGCAAATGTATTCAAGAGCTGATGGGAATGAATAGGACCGTGTGTCAGCCGCCCCTAATTGGGATTAAAGCACTTAGGAGCATATGCAGAGAGTGACAGAAATTCTCAGGTTGCATTGTGCTCAGACTTCCACCCGCTCGGACACTCCTCCTCCAGGGGAGATTTATAAAGCTTGCCGGGAGAAACTGAGGAAAGAAAAAGCAAAACGGAACAGAACCGGGCTAATGGCTCACGATGGGGATGTGGTTCAGCAAGTGGTGGTGACAGCTTCTGAGAAAAGATGCAGGGGGATAATTGAACGCAGGCGGGAGAGCGGGTTTGAACTCTTTAATCAGAAAGGCGGAGTGTTAAAAGGGGAAATAAAGATGTTCTTGAGATTCCCAGACGGTTATTTTTTTCCTTTCCATTCTTCTCCCCCCCCGCCCCCCACACCTCTCCATGAAGAGGTTGGCTTTCTTCCGCTTTATCTCTGCCTCCCATCCCCACCCCTAAAGAACATACCCTCTCTTGGGGCAATAACAAGAACAATTTGGTATTTGAATTAAAAAAAAAAAAGTCAAGAGAAAGAAAAGTATAGGGGTTGTTTGTACGTTAAAGAGAATGTCACACTCAAATCAGTCAGTGAAAATATTTCCTGATGTGTGAAAGTGTATGTGAAATATACACCCACTATGTTAAAACACAAGCAGAATGGTAAGTATTCACGTAAGGTCAGACTGTGTACGTAGATATACAGTCTCTTGTATATCATCACCTTGAAGTGGCTGTTGCTTTCTGAGCTGAAGGTACAAGGCCTTATAGAAGCTAAAAATCAGCCTGAAGCTGAGGCGAAGACAGTTGTCTAAGCAGAGAGCAGTGACAGCTTCTTTCAGCCCCAGAGAGCAGAGAAGCCATAAATGACAGATGAATACTGAACAAAGGAATGGTGAGGGAGACAACCATATTTCAAAAATTATCTAGATTTCCTTGTTTATCTCTTAATTTGCTTAAATTCACCTAGGATCATTGGTTTCCTGGAGGGGTGGGAGACTCCGGGTGTCTAAGCTTGGGGGTGGGCAGAGACTTCTTAGTGCATGCCTTTTGGTGTTGTTTTGGATTTGGTAACATAAGAATGAATTTCCAATTAAAGTTACTTCTGAGATTTAATTAATTTTAAAAATGTGTATGCGGCAAAGGAAAAAGAGGGCAAAAAGGAAAGGTCTGAAGAAAGAACAATAGTGGCTTTTGTAATATATCTCTACTCAGAGTTAGGTTCCCAAACCCAGTTATCTCTAGTGACACCTGTTGACACCACCCAATCCAGGCCCCCACCCCCTCTGCCTGAGCCCCGGTGGGAAGATAGGCTCTCCAACTTCTACAAAGAAGATTCTGGGCAGCGAAGATGATAACGTGACAGAGACAGTGATGAACCAAACCTTTTTTCTCTCAGTTTCTCAACAGACCTAAAAACCTTTCTCTTTAGGCTGTTCCACGTCATGAAGAAAGAACTTTAAAATCTGTATTTAGGAAGCACAGAATTTTCCTTTACCAATGACCCAGTTTTCAACTCTTTGGAAAGTGGTGCATAATGGGAGGAAGCTGTCCAGGTAGGTACTTTTATTGCCCCTAGGACAACCTGTGAGCAAAGAAGTTCATTGTATGGTCATTATGATAGCAATTGGAAACAATAAAAATATCCAGCTTGTGTCAGAACTAAAACCAAATTCAAGTTCATAACCAACATATCTGAATAACAGTTAAGTTCACTAGTAGTATACTGTGTATTCACCTAATATCACTACCAATTATGTATTTGTCTGATTTAAAATGAATTGCCAGGGTGCCTGGGTGCCTGAGTCGGTTGAGTGTCTGGTTCTTGATTTCAGCTCAGGTCATGATCTCATGGTCGGTAAGATGGGGCTCTTCCTGGGCTCTGTGCTGACAGTGCAGAACCTGTTTGAGATTCTCTCTCTACTTCTCTGTCTGTTCCTCCCTCACCTGCTCATGTCAGTGCGCAAATGCTCGGTCTCTCTCTCTCTTTCTCTCTCTCTCTCTCTAAATATATAAATAAAACTTAAAAAAATATGCAATGCTATCACTCATGTTATTCATGTCCATGACCAAATGATGATACTATTTTAGTTTCCTGAAAGTATGTCTGAATTTTATATATCCTTACTTTATAGTAGTTCCCATTCACGTAGTCTTTCAAATACATGCATAATCAAAACATAAAAATTAGATAAGATTGCAAAAGATGAATCTTTATGCACATACACAATATTTTCTTTCTTATACAGCTTTATTAAAATATAATTCATATACCATACAATTCAATCATTTAAAATGTACAATTCAGGGGCGCCTGGGTGGCTTAGTCGGTTAAGCGTCCGACTTTCGCTTAGGTCATGATCTCGCGGTTCGTGGGTTCGAGCCCCGCGTCGGGCTCTGTGCTGACTGCCAGCTCAGAGCCTGGAGCCTGTTTCAGTCTGTGACTCCCTCTCTCTCTGACCCTCTCCTGCTCATGCTGTCTCTCTCTCTCTCCTAGAAATAAATAAAACATTAAAAAAAATTTTTTTTAAATAAAATGTACAATTCAATTTCTTTAAGTTATATTCACAGAGTTGTACAACCATCAACACAATCTAATCTTAGAGCATATTTATCCCTTCTCTCCAAAAGAAAGCCCATAACCATTAGCTATCATTTTCCATTTGTTCCCAAACTTCCCAGTTTTAGGCAACCCCCAATGTACTTTCTGTCTGCAAAAGTTGCTTATTTTGCACATTTCATATAAGTGAAATCACACAATATGTGGTCTTTTATGATTGGATTCTTTCTTCGCATAATTTTTTAAAAATATTTTTTGATGTTTACTTATTTTCGAGAAAGAGACAGAGCATGAATGGCAGAAGGGGACACAGAATCTGAAGCAGGCTCCAGGCTCTGAGCTGTCAGCACAGAGCCCAACATGGGGCTCAAACTCACAAAATGTGAGATCATGACCTGAGCTGAAGTCAGATGCTTAACTGACTGAGCCACTCAGGTGCCCCTCTTAGCATAATTTTTTAAGGTTCAGTCATGTTATAGCATGTATCAGTATGTTCCTTTTAATGGATGAATAATATTCTATTGTAGAGATATATCACATTTTGCTTATCCATTCATCAGTAGATAGGCCTTTGGGTTGTTTCTACACTTAGTGAGACAATACATTTCTGTTGCTTAAGGACCTAGTCTGTGGTACCTTTGTTATGGCACCCTAGGAAACTAATCCAGGTACCAACATCAGGAACCCTCTTTTAAAGGTTGAGGGGCACCTGAATGGCTCAGTTGGTTAAGCATCCGACTTCGGCTCAGGTCATGATCTCACGGTTCATGGGTTCAAGCCCCGCGTCAGGCTCTGTGCTAACAGCTAGCTCAGAGCCTGGAGTCTGTTTTCAGATACTGTGTCTCCCTCTCTCTCTGACCTTCCCCTGCTCATGTTGTCTGTATATCTGTCAAAAATGAATAAAACATTAAAAATTTTAAAAATAGAGATACCACCAATTTTATTTTATCCAAAATACTTGGAGAATTAAAACAAAATTTCAAGTTATTTGAATGGTTCCTAAAACAGGAACCATTGTCCTGAAAATTGCCGTTTAATTTAATTTTTATTTTTATTTATTTATTTTGAGAGAGTGAGACACAGCACAAGCAGGGGAGGGGCAGAGACAGAGGGGGACAGAGGATCTGAAGCAGGCTCTGCGCTGACAACAGAAAGCCCAATGTTGGGCTCAAACTCATGAACTGTGAGATCATGACCTGAAACAAAGTCAGGTGCTTAACTGAATGAACCACCCAGGCACCCCATTTTTTTTAAAAAAGACATCCTTGCAAATGATACATCGGATAAAGGGTTAGTATCAAAAATCTATAAAGAATTTACCAAACTCAACACCTGAAGAACAAATAAAGCAGTGAAGAAATGGACAGTATACATGAAAACACACTTTTCCAAGTAAAACATCCAGATGGCTAACAGACACATGAAAAAATGCTCAACATTGCTCATCATCAAGGAAATATAAATTAAAACCACATTGAGATACCACCTCACACCAGTCAGAGTGGCTAAAATTAATAACTCAGGAAACAACAGATGTTGGCAAGGATGTGGAGAAAGGCGAACCCTCTTGCACTGTTGGTGGAAATGTCAACTGGTATAGATACTCTGGAAAACAGTATGGAGGTTACTCAAAAAATTAAAAATATAATTACCCTACGATCCAGCAAAAGCACCCCTAGGAATCTATCCAAAGGATAGAGGAGTGCTGATTCATAGAGGCACATGTACCCCAGTGTTTATAGCAGTGGTTTCAACAATAGCCAAATTATGGAAAGAGCCCAAATGTTCATCAACTGATAAATGGATAAAGATGTGGTTTATATATGCAATGGAATACTACGTAGCAATGGAAAAATAGAAAACTTGTCATTTGCAACAACATGGATGGGACTGGAGGGTATTATGCTAAGTGAAATAAGTCAAAGAAAGACAGATATCATATGTTTTCACTCATATATATGTGGAATTTGAGAAACTTAACAGAAGGGAAGGGAAAAAATAATTACAGAGAGGGAGGGAGGAAAACTATCAGAGACTCTTAAATACAGAGAACAAACTGAGGGTTGATGGGGGGGTGGGGGAAGCAGGGGCAGGGAAAATGGGTGACAGGCACTGGCATGAGCACTGGGTGTTGTATGTAAGTGATGGATTACAAGAATCTACTCCCGAAGCCAAGAGTACACTGTATGCACTGTATATTAACTAACTTGACAATAAATTATATAAAATAAATAAATAGAAATTAAAGACATCCTTTGAATCCAGTACAACAGTGCTGTGCATTCATGGATTTGCGGTCTGTGGTCTAAGTTGTAGACATTATCAGTTGCCTCAAGGTTTAAGTATATTTTAATAGACTAGCTCTTAATAAAAGACATTAAAGTATGCACATAGCATCCCTCTTCTTCAGTTTCTTGTTTATCATAACTGATGAATTTAGTATTCCTAATATTAAACAGCTATGTGACATATTTTATCCTTCTCAGGGAAAAGTAACAAATACAAAACTGTGCTAAGAACAGGAAGAAAAAGCAGGTTTTCATTACTAAACATGAAGTAGTCTTAATGGCTTCCAAGATCAAACAAAAGGCCATAACAATATGGTCTTCAATTTTAGCACTGGTGGTAACAACAGAGGACTTCATTTAATTTCAGCTATTTAATTTTAAGTCATGTCAATAGTTGAGTTGAGAGAAAGGAATAATAAAAAAAGAACTGGGCAGAGAGAAGGAGGTAATACAGGAACAGGAGAGAGGAAAAGGAAGAGAAAGAAAGAAAAGTAAGATGCTGTTAGAATTCTGCACAATTGAACAACAGAGAAAGATGGAATGATTTGTGGATTAGCATGATTGCAGACACTGGGGAGAGAATCCAGATACTACTGGGACAATATCTCAATTCAAGACTTCATAGGGAAAAATATAATTCAGCAAAATATAAAATAAAATTCTCGGGGCGCCTGGGTGGCTTAGTCGGTTAAGCGTCCGACTTTCGCTTAGGTCATGATCTCACGGTTTGTGGGTTCGAGCCCCGCGTCAGTCTCTGTGCTGACAGCCAGCTCAGAACCTGGAGCCTGTTTCAGTCTGTGAATCCCTCTCTCTCTGACCCTCCCCTCCTCACGCTGTGTGTGTCTCTCTCTCTCTCCTAGAAATAAATAAAAACATTTAAAAAAAAAATAAAATAAAATTCTCTTCTCTGATGACTTAACAGACATTTCAGTGTCAAATAGCCACAAAAAGAGTGGCAAAGAGCAGTAATTAGAAGCTCTTTACTCCATTCTTACCCCGGAGCAGGAAGGACATGTGTTTTTAGAATATGTAGCTAAGTAATTAATTAAGTTGCCAGGTTCAAGGCAAGTTTCTGATTCTTTTAAAATAACAACTTGACTTGTTTTTACAAGCCAGTGATGCTGGGTAAAATACGATCAATAGAGAATAAATCAGGACAAAGCTTTGTTGGTTTGTACAACAAAAATATTTAGGAAGATGCTATACATTTCTGCCCTGTACCTGATTCTATCAACTTCATCCATACTTGAATTCAGTTTTAGATAATTAACTTCTTAATTTAAAAATATATAACAGGGGCGCCTGGGTGGCTTAGTCGGTTAAGCGTCCAACTTTCGCTTAGGTCATGATCTCGCGGTTCGTGGGTTCGAGCCCCGCGTCGGGCTCTGTGCTGACTGCCTGCTCAGAGCCTGGAGCCTATTTCAGAGTCTGTGTCTCCCTCTCTCTCTGACCCTCCCCTGCTCACGCTGTCTCTCTCTCTCCTAGAAATAAAATAAAAATATTTAAAATATATATATATATATATAACAAATTGTACATAGTAAAAGTTTTATCCTGCTGACTTGGTTTTTGTTTGTTTGTTTGTTTTCTATCTCATTCATTCACATCTTAGAGAAGTTGTATAGCATTACAAAAACAATGGCTTTTTGATTTTCCACAATTCTTCCAGTAATTTTTCTTTTCTCTCCAATGGTTTCCTCCTGTGGTAAACTGTTATGTAATCATCCCTAGTGAATCAAACCTGCTGGTATCCATGCTCGGGTGGAGTGCCTTCTCACATAAACTCTGTTCTTAGCCATGTGACTTACTTTGCTCAGTTGACATCAGCACTTGTGACACCAGCAGAAACTTGATAAGTATTTGCATTTTGGACTTGCCCTTTCTGACACACTGTCAATTACCATGTGAAGATGCCCGATCTCATCTCCATACAAGTAAAAGATCACAGGGAGAGAGAGAGAGGCCCAACGCCCAGCTGCCTACCAAAGAAAAGAGTACAGAGGTGATGCCAGCAAAAGACCCATACAGGTAAGCCGAGACCAAATGCAGAAGAGTGAGCAAATACGTAGTTGTTCTATGCCACTAAGTTTCAAGTCTCATTATTTGGCAATAGACAATAGGTAATGCTTCCTATAAGTAAATACAACTAAATACAACAGATATAAACAGAAGGAACTGCCTTGATTCAACTGATCATCTGCCCAGACATGTGAGAGCAACTTATTTAGACTGAAGATGGCCAACAAAATGGGAGTTTTGATTGATCATAAGTGTGGAAAACACTATTAAGATGTCTGCCCAAGAGCCACTGTCCCAACTCCTTTCTTGCTAATAGAATCTTGATTTTTATTTGTATATAAAAATGGTTAATAAACTTTAAAAAGGTAGGAGTATGTGTGCCTGGGTGCCTCAGTTGGTTAAACATCTGACTCTTGATTTCAGCTCAGGTCATGATCTCCTGGTTCATGGGATTGAGCCCCATGTAGGGCTCTAAGCTGAGAGCACAAAACCTGTTTGGGATGCTCTCTCTCCTTCTCTCTCTGCCCCTCCCGTGCTCATGAAAATGTGGGTGCTCTCTCTTGCTTTCTCTCAAAATAAATAAACTTAAAAAAAACATTAAGTGATTTAGGGAATGCTGAGACCCTCTATATCCCAGGAAGTGAATTTTGATTAGTTTCTATCAATCAAGGCAATTCTTTTCCTCTTGCTTGTGATTGCTTTAGGAAGGGACATGTGAGACAATACCAGCCAAAAAGACATGAGGGCAAGTTTTCTGGAGATACATGAGAACGGCTTATACCGATCTTTAAAAGAGGTGTCTAAAAGGAAGGAATCCCCATTATTTTTGTCTTTGAATGTTGTGGTGAGTATGACACTCTTAGAATAATAATAAGCAATCATGATGGAGTAAACCTGAGGATAGAAACCAAAATGCTAAGGAGGCCAGAGATTTGTCCTTAAGCCATCCTGAGCCATTGAAATTAACCAACTTTAGAACATTTCTTCCTTTAGGAAATTAAATGTCTGAGATGACAAATGCTATAAAAAAGAAAAAAGCAAGGTAAATGATAAGACAGTGATGAAGGAAAATGCTAATTTATATGGGACAGCTAGGAAGGGTCTCTGATACGATGATGTTTGAGACTCAAAAGAAGTGTAGGAGAAGTCTATATGCGGTATCTGGGGCAGGTGCAAAGGTCCCAAGGTAGAAGTGTGCCTAGTAAATTCCAGGTATACCAAGAAGGTCAATATGACTAGAAAAGAGTGTGAGAGGAAGATAGGAAATGAGATGAGAGAGAAAATAATTTGGCCTGCTCACATAGAGCCTTCTGAGTCATGTTAAGAACCGTGGATTTTACTTTAGTTATATGAGAAATCATTACAGAGTTTTGAACATGTGTGTAACACAATTAGAATTTTACTTTAAAAGGATCACACCAGGTACAATATTGACAATAGTTAAAAGGGACAGAAGTAGAAGCAAATACTCATTAGGAGACTATAACAATATGGAGGAGAGAGATGGCAGTGGTTTGGGCCAAGGTAGTGGTATTGATGAGAAGAGGCAAGCTTCTGGAGATGTTTCTAAGGCAGAGTCACCAATATTTCCTGATAGATTGGATTGGAGTATGAAAGAAAGAGGAATCAAAGATGATGCCTAAGTTTTTGGAATAAGCAAATTATTAATGTGGATTTGTCATTTGCTAAGATGAAAAACATTGACGGGACATCAAATCTGGGGAGGAACACAAGAGTCCATGTTAAATTTGAGCTGTCCATTAGACATTTAAGAAGAAAAGAATATAAGTGAGGAGTTGGAATATATAAATTCAGACTTTAGAGGAGGAGGCGGGCTGGAGATATAAATTAGGAAGTCATTAGCATAAAGTATACAGTCAAAGTCATGATAATGGATGAGATTGTTAATGGAATGAGTGTAGATAGAGATGAAAACATCCAAGGACTGAGCCTCAAAGCACTCGAGCTTTTAGAAGTCAGACAGGTAAGGAGGAGGCAGAGAGGACAAAAAGAACAATCAGTAAAGTAGAAGAAGAACTAAAGGAGTAGTGTCCTGGAAGTCAAGTGAGGTTTTTAGAGAGGAAAAAAAAAAAAAAAAAAAAAAGGAATGGCAATCTCTGTTGTACGTTGCTGCTCAAGTAAGATGAGGACACTTAAGAGTTGATCATAGGGGTGCTTGGGTGGCTCAGTCAGTTAAACGTCCAACTTCAGCTCAGGTCATGATCTCAGGCTTCATGGGTTCAAGCCCCACGTCAGGCTCTGTGCTGACAGCTCAGAGCTTGGAGCCTGCTTCAGATTCTGTGCCTCCCCCTCTCTTTGACCCTCCCCTGCTCACACTGTCTCTATCTCTCTCTCAAAAATAAATAAAACATTAAAAAAAAAGAGTTGATCATTAAGAAATGTTAATATGGTTGGTCAATGCTGACTTTGGCAGAAGTTTCCATTGGACTGATGGAGAATTAAAATCTGATAAGTGGGGTTCAAAAGAGAATGGGAAACAGGAAGTAGGGACAGTGACCATAAGCTACCTTTTAAATGAGTTTTGCTGTAAAGGGAACCAGTTAATAAAGGGTGGTGACTTTAGGAGGATAGGAGGCCAAATTTGGAATTTTAAAGGTTGGTCAACATTACAGCAGGCTTGTCTGATGATGGTAATGATTCACACAAGAGGAAAATATTGACAGTGCAAAGGAGAGAAAGGGACAATTACTGAGTTAACTGAGAGTTAAATCAGCATGCTTGATAACAGCATATCCTTGAAAACTTCTGGTATATTGGGAGACCAGCTCAACAGTTCAATCCCTGGTCCTATCTCTCCTCATCTTTCATCAAATCACAAAACTGAAAAGGCCTCAGCAATCATCTAGTCCAAACCTCTCCATTGGATACGAGGAAACAGAGGCATGGAAGGTAACCACACTTGCCAAAGTTGTACAACCAGTGAGAGGGGCACTTGGCTTTTCCACCTCACGTGCTTCCTCTAGTGTCCTTTAAAAAGGAAGTGAGAGAAGCAATGTCTCCTTTTCATCTTGGTCTTCTAATGTCTCCTCTTGGAAGCCAGACGGACTGGCCCTGTCTAGCACTCCTCCATTTCAGGCAGGAATGCTGACCTGCAAGTGTCATACCCAACATGGTGACAAGTTCTCGTGTGAGCAGCACTGGGGTCCCAGTCAGTCAGAGTGAGGAGGATCTTAATAAGGGTTTAGGTGGATTCATCTAAAGAGTTTTGATTCTGGAGTCTGAAGCCAAGATAGTTATAATGTGAATCGAACATTTCCTCCAGACAACCGTATTTTTTCTCCCAAGCGTGGCTGAACTCTCATCTTTTAACACAGCCCCACCAAACACCACCATAACCTAGTTAGTAGACAACTCCTAAAAGTCATTTTATCTCATGAAGCCAAGTATCTCAGAACCAAAGAGACATCAAAAGGCTCCAGTAAAAATACAAACATCTATAGTTAAGATATAAGTCAAATGAAGTAAATATGACTCTTCTAGTTTGCTCAATTAAAATAAATTCCACAAGACATCTTAATACTTACTGATACTGGACCAGGTGAACATCTGAGAGATATAAGTACTTATTTCAGTTTCCCTCTCTATTCCTCTACTCTGTTCGTATCTGAGCCTCCTTGGCCTCAATATTTTTTGATCCAACAACAGAGAGATACTTCATCTCTCATTATAACAAATAAATTATACCAAAACATAGGGTAAAATCCCAAAAGTTACTTTAAAGTCATCAAAACACAGGCATAAATTCAGGACAAGGTATTCTTCCCAATAACATCTCTCTGTAGATACAGCCTATGGGTAAACTCTCAAAATTTTGGTATGTTTAAGGACAAAGCAATTTAAAGGCGACCGAAATATTTAAAGTTATAAAAAGTGACAAAATGTTTATATAATAATGAGAATACTAAAGACACAGGCTGTACTTTTTTTTGAAGTTTATTTCATTTTAAGGAACCATAGCTATTCAGTCAAGGCTAAAGCTCCCAGATTGCCACTGAAGAAATTTTTAAAATTATTGATATTGTTTAGGGGTGCCTAGGTGGCTCAGTCGGTTAAGCATCTGACTTCAGCTCAGGTCATGATCTCACAGTTCATGGGTTCGAGCCCCGTGTTGGGCTCTGTGCTGACAGCTAGCTCAGAGCCTTGAACCTGCTTCAGATTCTGTGTCTCCCTCTCTCTCTCTGACTCTCCCTTTCTCATGCTCGCTCTCTCTCTCTCTCTCTCTCTCTCTCAGAAATAAATAAAACATTTAAAAAAATTTTTTAATTATTGATATTGTTTAAATGCTGGATAGCATTACTGTCAAAATTCTAATTTTGATTATTTTAGATGCTAAAGGTAATGACAATGGAGAATTAACTATGCTCCATATAATATTCACAAGAAAAACAAAATAAATTCAGGGGTGCCTGGGTGGCTCAGTCAGTTAAGCATCTGACTTCGGCTCAGGTCATGTTCTCATGGTTCGTGGGTTTGAGCCCCTCATTGGGCTCTGTGCTGACAACTCAGAGCCTGGAGCCTGCTTCAGATTCTGTGTCTTCCTCTCTCTCTGTCCCTCCCTTGCTCATTCTCACTCTCAAAATTAAATTAAAAATGTTAAATAATTTTTTTAACAATTAAAAAGAAAAAAGAAAAAGAAAATAAATTCATTGTGTGTGTTGACCAGGAAAACCATTCCTACTTGTTTTCATACTGTCTGTAATGGAGAACGAATTCTCAACCCTTCCTATTATTAGAATGGAAGCCTGGCAGATAACACTTGGAAAAGAAAAGTAAGTATTGTTTGATCTCAGAAAGAAAGTTACACACTCTTCCAAGTTGGAAATAATTTGTGAACTAAGGATGGCTGTAATTTCCTCAAGGCTCTAACCTATGGTTTTTCATTCTTGGCACCAAAGGCAATAAACATGGGAGAAAATTAAAATTAAGAATATGTCCCTTTTGGGGGGCACCTGGGTTGCTCAGTTGATTAGGCATCTGAGTCTTGACTTCAGAGGCAAGGCTCCAGTCTTGATCTTATACTTGGTGGGATCAAGCCCCACATGAGACTCTGCACTGACAGTATAGAGCTGCTTGAGATTCTCTCTCTCCCTCTCTTTCTGCCCTTCTCCCAATTGAGCTTGTATACATGCATTCTCTCTCTCAAGATAAATAAATAAACATTTAAAAAAGAATATGTTCTTTTTTCATATTACAAAAATATCTTAGACTAAGGACATTGAGATATGGTAAGCTGAAATATTCATTTTAAAACAAGATATTTCTATAAAAATGGTATTAGTTGGAAAAGAAGACTTTTCAGTCTCAGCATTACAAACTTATTCCTCACAAAACACACTCCAAATCAGGCAGTATTTTCTACTTTGGTAGAATTTTCCATCTTAGAAGATCAATACAGATTTAGCTTGGGTATATAAATTGAAAGGAACCCATGTTTCAGCTATTGGAAGTCCTGTCCTAAAGAAAGTTTGTGTCAACTATGTAAGTAGAGGAAGTTAGATCTCCACATCAAGGAATAAAGAAACTTTGGGAGTTCATTTGAATATTTCCACAACAATATCTGTACTCTAAACATGAGATGTAGGTATTTTGCTTTGCTTTTTCCTCTTGCAAAGTTGGGGGTTGAAAGAGGAGGAAAACATTTGCTGGAAGAGAATAAAAAAGAGGAACCAGTTTTCAACAGTTGTCTCCACTAATTTTTCTAATTATTTTCCTTCCTGTGCTTGCAACTAATTTACCTTTCAGCACTGTTTGACTTTTTTTTTTTTTTGAAGTTTATTTATTTGTTTTGAGAGATTGGGGAGGGGGCAATGCAGGGAGAGAAGGGGAATCCCAAGCAGGATGGACACTGTCAGCACAGAGCCCCACTTGGGGCTTGATCCTACCAACTGTAAGATCATGACCTGAGCCAAAATCAAGAGTGAGATGCTTAACCGACTGAGCACCCAGGCACCCCAGCATTGTTTGGCCTTTTAAAAACGGGTTAGATGGGTGCCTGGGTGGCTCAGTCCGTTAAGCACTCACTTTGGCTCAGGTCATGATCTTGCGATTTGTGGGTTGGGGCCCTGAATCCAGCTCTGTGCTGACAACTTGGAGCCTGGAGCCTGTTTTGGATTCTGTGTCTCCCTCTCATCCTCTTTCTCTGCTCCTTACCCGCTCATTCTCTTCTCTCTCTCAAAAATACAAGAAACACTAAAAAATTTTAAAAATTTAAAAAGACTGGTTAGAAATTTGTAATAACATTACAACTCTACCTCCTTTTTGGAAAATAAATTCTAACAATCTATTGTACATTCTAGATGTATGATACAATTCATTACAATGAATGCTAGGATCTCAAAAAGATTCCTCTTTCTGGAGCAATCACGTAGTCGAGTTCTCCAGTGATTAAATGGGTCATCTACAAGAAGCGATTGCTCAGGGCATAAGATTATACTTCATTGCCTCCAAGTGACGATCAGGTACAGAAAAGTTCCCCACAGAGCTCCCTTTGACAACCACAGATGTGAGAAAGGAATGAAGTGTGACTCCATGAGTTCCATTTGCTTCTTCAGCCCCTTCGCAAAACTGTGTGACGTCGAGGGTCGGCGCAAACGCGAGTGGATGGTGAGCAAACCCCTGGCAGTGAGAGGAACGCTGGGGATCTTTACGGGTCGGGCCAGGACCCTCCCCCTGCCGCCTGAAAGGGACGTCCCAATCCTTGGGCTGGGGATTAGGGCAGTGCCACACCCGGCTCGGGGAAGCCGCTGCGGCGACCAGAGGGGCCACACTGGGACAACCCGACTCGGGAGCTGGAGAGCGCGAGGCCTCGCCTCTGCCCTTACGCCTGGCGAGCGCCCGGGCCTCCTCGGATCCCTCTCCTTTCCTCCCGGCGGTCTGGCCGTTTTCCTACGGAGGCAGAAGGGAAAGGGTCGCCCCAGGCCTCCGCGCAAGACCTTGGCCTCTTCCCTGTAGACACTTCAGGCCGCTCTAATGCCTTCTTAGCGGCCGGCTTGCGTCGCCGTGTCCTGGCGACTCCGCGCTCATAGAAAGCCGCGCGCGGTCACAGAAGAAGGCAGCCCGTCCCCTGCCAGAAACTACCACCTGCCACGCCGGCTCCGTACCGGCTCCGTGCCTTCGCCCCCCGCCCCACCCCACCCCACCCTCGCTCCCCTGACTGGAGCGTTGCTCACTTGCAGAGGGCAAAGCGCTTGGAGCCGGGCCCTTGGGTCCCGCGGCTCCCACAGCCCCACAAACGTTGAGTCGGAGTGGAGGGATCCAGGGAACCAAAATCAGAGCAAGGCAGTGCTGTTACCACTGTACCAGGCTGGCGTCAGACTCCCAAGGCTGGAAGCCCTTTAAAATAATTTCATTGGGGCGCCTGGGTGGCTTAGTCGGTTAAGCGTCCGACTTTCGCTTAGGTCATGATCTCGCGGGTCGTGGGGTCGAGCCCCGCGTCGGGCTCTGTGCTGACTGCCAGCTCAGAGCCTGGAGCCTGTTTCAGATTCTGTGTCTCCCTCTCTCTCTGACCCTCCTCTGCTCACGCTGTCTCTGTCTCTCTCCTAGAAATAAATAAAACATTAAAAAAATAAAATAATTTCATTAAATTTGTTTTACTGACAAAGACATAAATGATAACAAGGGAAGCAAGAAGTCACATTCGTTTGTTAAAGTTTGAGTTAACAGACCTCTCGGTGTGACTACCCGATATTCATGCATCATTCATGCTTTCCTTGAACACGTAATGAGCGCTTATTATGGGACAGCTGTGCTGGTGCTTGAGAAGCATTATTCTAGGCCCTTCCAGGCCCTTCACATAGGATCTTCCTCCACGTTTTCAGGAACACTGCAAGGTAACTGTAGACAGTGTGTGAAAGGTCTGCAGAGCCTGCTGATCACTGTAAAGGAAGATCACACACGGGAAAAAGTTGGCCAGTTCACTTTTGTGTTCCCAGGCCCACGTTTGGAATCAGACTCAGGTTTTGATGCTTGGGGAAAAAAATAGACCAAGGTCAAGGACTTGGCGCATGTCAGTTACTTCCTGGGAGCAATACCAGCAATACCGGCACCAACGCCACAGCCGCACCCCCTTCGGGGTCTCTCGCAGCTCTTCGGGGTGTAAGGTACAAGAACTCCAAGTGCTCTTTGGAATTCCGCCCTTGGGACTGGAAACCGCCCGGGCACGGAGGGTTTCTCGGTCTCCAGCTCAAGCCCGAGGCTTGAAGAGGAAGCACCGCTGCGGCCGTTCACCCCTTCGGACCGAGGCGAAAGCACCTCGGGAGGACGCTGCACCCCCTGGGCCGAGCCGGGGGAAGCGGCGCCGGGCTGCGCAGTGCCCCCGCCGCCCTCTAGGCTGCGCTTCCGGCGCTTCCCCGGGCTTCAACCCGGTTCTCGCTCATCCACGGAGCGGAGCGGGTGACGTCGCCAGGAAGGACATTTTTTTTTTTTACTGTTTTTGTTTTTGTTTGGGGGATTTTTTTTTTTTTTTGAGGCCCCGCTGCTGCTCTGGTCCGCAGCCTGGTGGCGGCGGGGGAAGGGCATCGCTGTCTGGCGTCCTGCAGCCTGAGCCTCGGCTGGGCGGACGCGGTCGACGCGTGTGCGCCGCCGAACCCGGGAGCGCCGGGAGGCGTCTGCGAGCCGAGCGCAGCGCCCCGGGCGAGCCCTTCGGGAGGAATCATCTGGCGTTTAAGCCTCTCCCGGGCTGTTACCGGCGCTGCAGATCGGGGCGCGCTGCGGGAACCAGGGGAGCTGGAACCCGGCGGAGACAGCCCTGCAGCCGCGCACGCCGCCCAGCGCCGCCCTGCGCTGGCCTCCGCCTGGAGTTTCCAGTAAGGCCGAGCCCTTCGCGTCCGGTTTTGTTCACGACCGTCGGCCTCCGAAGGAAGCGCGGTGTACCCGTCACATCCCTATTCCCAGCTCCTAGAGCTGTAACCCGAGCACAGAAGCGCTCAGTAAAATAATGGTTCGTTCATTTAACACGTGTTGAGTGCTCACCATGTGCCAGGCACCGATGCTGACTTGAACCGCACAAACAAGGCATCTGGCCTCAGCACGCCTACACTTACAGTTGGTTGAATGAATGAAGAATCAGGTATCAAGAGGGGCTGCAGCAAAGATGGCCGCTCTGGGCCACCTTTCAATAGGTCACCTCTAAAAGGACAGGAAAGGAAAACAGGGTCAGGGAGATAGCACTAGAACCATCCCCTTCCTCTTTCTTGTGTCTCCGGGGAGAAAGGAATAAGGTAAAGGATGATGGGAGGCATCTCTTGCAGAGATCGACTCTGCGTTCTACCGGCAAACTACCCACTTTCTTACGGTATTAAGTGCTCTGGTCTGAATGTTTGAGTTTTCCCACAATTGATATGTTGAAACCAAATGTTCAGGGTGATGGTATAAGGAGGTGGGGCCTTAAGGAGGTGCTTGGGTCCTGAGAGTGGCTCACTGTGGAATGGGATTAGTGCTCTTATAAGAGACCCCAGAAAGATCCCTTCCCTTTCTGCCATGTGAGGACACAAGGAAAAGGCAAGCGGCTCTCTGTGAGCCAGGAAGTGGGATCTTACCAGACACCAGTCTATGTCATGATCTTGGACTTCCCAGCCTCCAGATCTGTGAGAAATATGTTTCTTGTTATTAAGTCACCACAGTTTATGGTATTTTGTTAAACATTCTGAATGTTCTAAAATGGGCGGTATATTATTTATACTAGGGAGGGAGATCTGTCTTTAAGGTCTGAGTGTCTTTAAGGATCTGCCATCCTATTCCCAGGACATATTAAGACAGGACAATAAATTAGGTGAAAAGGGGGAATGAGGAGAAGGGAGTTCAGTTTAATGATTAAAAACAAAAAGAGGGGCACCTGGGTGGCTCAGTCAGTTAAGCATCGGACTTCGGCTCAGGTTCGTGGGTTGGAGACCCACTGTCAAGCTCTGTGCTGACAGCTCAGAGCCTGGAGCCTGCTTTGGACTCTGTAGGTCTCTCTCTCTCTCTCTCTCTCTCTCTCTCTCTCTCTCTCTCCCTCCCTCTCTCTCTCTGCCCCTCCCTTCCACCCCCTCCGAAATAAATAAAAATTAAAAACAAAAAGCAAAAAAGAATGGTAGGGTTAACATTATGTCCCATTATCCCTTACAAAGAAACACTGTGAGTTTAAGTAGTATGAATGTTTTAACATAGATTAAGGACTGATAATTAAAGGAATTAGAATCACAAAATAAGTACATGCTCACCCTGACAAATACACCCTGAAGTGGAAGTCTTAATAATACTAGCTACTCCACTTCCTCTTAAACTACTTGAGTCTCTGGCTTTGAAAAGATCTTCTTGGCCTGTGTTCTGGGCCTAGATCTTACTGTAAAAGGTGACTAAGTAATGACAGAGAGGTCAACAGTTTTGAAAGAAAATGAATATTATTCACAGTTCACCTAGAAACAAGGGGCGAAGCTCACCACACAAGGCCCTAGGAAGAATGAATACTAGGTTTTGGTCAGGAAGCAAAACAGTATATTGAGGCCAGAGTCTTTATTTGGGTTTCTGTGGGAAAGGTAAGGCAGGGCAGGGTGAACAGTTTAAGACTGGCTCGTTCGAATACTTTCTTTGGGTTTGGGGCGATGTGAGTAGTCTCTAGTTGTCTGGCCATTGGCCCTGGGATGATGAAGGCAGAGGAATATTGCCTCTAGGGGTATTCTGTGGTTCTGGATTGGTTAGTTTGCATTAAAAAATATTTTTAATATTTATTTTTTGAGAGAGAGACAGAGAGACAGAGTGTGAGCGGGGGCAGGGCAGAGAGTTGGAGACAGAATCTGAAGCTGGCTCCAGGCTCCAAGCGGTCAGCACAAAGCCTGTGCCTGAAGCGGGGCTTGAACTCTTGGACTTTGAGCAGAGGGCCTCTGGATTGGTTAGTTTGCATTTTAAAGACATGCTTTGAGCTGGAACCTTTGCAATCTCTAAGAATTGGGGCTAGCTCTGATAAATGATGAGGTTTGGGAGGGTGATAGTGGAGTTCGTGGGGTCTGGAGGCCAATGACCAAGAAAGAATTCTTGAAGATGCCTTTGGTGCAAAAAGGTGATTTTATTGAACCATGAGGACAGGACCTGTGGGCAGGAAAAGCTGCCCTGGGGCCATGAGGAGAGACTGGTTTTATACTATGGAGTTGGGGGGAGTTAAAGTCCAGGGGAGGTTTCCAGTGAGATTTTCATATGCTAAAGACTCACTGGATACTGGAGACCTAACTATTGTCAAGCTAAGGTTGTTTTTCCCTCCAGCAAAGCATTTCCGTTAAGACAGTTAAGAAGTTCCTGTAGAAAGTTTTTAGTCTGGCAGCTTCAAGTATTTGTCAATGGGTTGCAGGTTATAAGGAAATTTAGTTCTGTCATTTCCTTCTGCCTTTGTTTCCCTGCATCACTATGGAGGGGTGACAGAGACTCAGGTCCTGCAGGACTATGATCTCCATCAGTTAACCATTTATTTATCCTTTTCCTTTGTTCTTGGGAAGCCAGGGGTGCCAGCCTCCTTTTGTGGGGGTGGGTGGGGGGGGGGAGAGGGGTATTTGCAGCCTGTCAGCTTGCCTTATGCTCCCTCATCAGGAAAGGCAGTCTCTCCTCAACCAGAACGATTGTTTAAGATGTCAAAGCATGATAATATAGAGAAAATAAGAAATATGATTAATGCAGCCTGGGGTAACAAAAAGGGACAGAAGCTTCTGGTGTTCTTTGAACAGAATGTCTCTAAGAGTCTAACCTCTGGCAACATACTTTCTTCTCAGCTCCGGAAGAGGACTTTGGAAAAAAAGTTGATTAGTTCAGGTGAAACAGTGATGGAATCAAGTGAAAAAGTCAGGAAAACAGGTTCAGAGTGAAACAGGGAAAGAATGAAGCTATTAGCTAGACTTATGGTGTGATGTTGGGGTAGGTTTACAGCATAATCAAGTCTGTGTAGTAGGGTTGAGCTGGTTTTTCCAAAGGAGTCATTACCTATCTAATGGGCTTCTTTGTTTTTGTTTTTAAGTTTATTTATTTATTTTGAGAGAGAGCACAAGCTGAGGAGGGGCAGAGAGAAGGAGAGACAGAATCTAAAGCAGCCTCCACACCATTAATACAGAGCCTGATGTGGGACTTGAACTCAAATTCTGAGATCATGACCTGAACAGAGATCAGAAGTCAGAAGATTAACCAATGGCACCACCCAGGTGCTGCTGGGTTTCTTTGAATTTGAATTTGAGACTGTAAAGCCTTTCACTTATTCAACAAATCACATTTTCCAAAGAACTCAATATATGATCCCAACATTGGGAAGTAGGTCCAGCAGGTATTCTTATTCTGATTTTAAAGCAGAGCCTCACGCCTGGGTGGCTTAGTAGGTTAAGCCTCCAGCTTCCGCCCAGGTCATGATCTCATGTTCATGGGTTCGTGGGTTCAAGCCCTTTGTCGGGCTCTGTGCTGGCATCTTGCTCAGAGCCTGGAGCCTGCTTCTGATTCTGTGTCTCCCTCCTTCACTGACCCTCCCCTTCTCATGCTGCCTCTCTCTCTTTCTCAGAAATAAATAAAACATTTTTAAAAAATTAAAAAAATTAAGCAGAGCCTCAGATAAATTAATTTGTCAAGTCTCTGTATACAGTTAGTTAACAAAAGAACCCTTGTTAGCATCCTGGTCTGATGCTTAGCTCAGTGCTCTGTGCGCCATTCCTAAACAATATATTTC
Organism: Proteles cristata cristata; assembly: GCA_017311185.1. NCBI lineage: Eukaryota > Metazoa > Chordata > Mammalia > Carnivora > Hyaenidae > Proteles > Proteles cristata. Next base: position 1,205,964 of record JAESUZ010000223.1, on the reverse strand, counting down.
TATTTCAGCAAGTACATTTTTAAAAAATGTGATCAATACATATTTATTGAGGGGTTGCTAGTAAGTAAGTGCTCACTATAATAAGAGTACATTTTGGGAGTGTGATGTTAGCTGGTCCTTAATATATTTGATATTGACACAATGCTGGCTTGTCCCTTCCTGGCAGTATCGCTATGACACAGAAGTCATACACACTCTAGATACACTGCCTGGTATTTCATCTTGGCTCCACATACTATGTATGTAGACCTGGGCTCCTTACTTAGCCTTTCAGCCTAAATTTTGTCATCCATAAAAAGAGCATAGTATCTACTTAATTGGCTTGTTAATAGGACTAAATAAAATATATACATGAAACTATTATTCACTATGATAACTTGATTTTCTATAAATAGAAAATCAGGAATTGATCACCCAGTAACTGAATAAGGATTTCTAAAGTTGATAATGTGAATTGAATTTATTTATTTAAAAAAAATTTTTTTTAACATTTATTCATTTTTGAGACAGAGAGAGACAGAGCATGAGCTGGGCAGGGGCAGAGAAAGGAGACACTGAATCCGAAGCAGGCTCCAGTCTGAGCTGTCAGCACAGAGCCCAATGCAGGGCTCGAACTCACAGACTGTGAAATCATGACCTGAGCCGAAGTCAGATGCTCAATTGACTGAGCTACCCAGGTGCCCCGACAATGTGAATTTAGAAGAGAACTCATAATAAAAGTTTTCTAATCATTGTTAAATTTATCACCTGTAAGGAGAGATAGTAGTAGAGCATTAACTCACCAAAGTCAAGTATTTTCTATTACAATTTGACAGAACTATGACTTTCAAATTAAACTTTTAGGTCAGCTTATCCAAGACAATTCTCTTACTGACCATGAGACCTGATTCTCTTGCCTCCAGTGTTGCCACTAATCACCTCTCGTTAAATAAATAGTCCCATAAGACCTTTTAAAGCCTTTCATTATGTGCTCTAATCCTTGATATTCCTCCTCCTGTCACATCAGAAAGAGAGAAAAGAAGAAAAGAAAAATATGATAATGTTTCTCAACCTTGGCACTATTGGTATTTGGGGCTGGATAATTCATTGTTGTGGGGACTATCCTCTGTATTGTAGAATGGTTAGCTACATTCCTGGCCTCTACCCAGTGGATGCCTAGAATGCCTTCCCCACAGTTGTGACAAGCAAAAATGTCTCCAGACAATCCCAAATGGTTCCACAAAGATCAAAATAACCCCCAGTTACAAACCACTGACATACAGTTACAACAATCAGCAGCAGCAGAAAAAGGACTGATTTTTTTCTCCCCAAATGCTACAGCTGAAGACCAAGGAAGTCCTTTCCCAGACATTCTCAGTGGATTTTTCCTCTGTTGGTCAAGATTGTCATATGCCTATGTCTAAAAAAACCACATGCATGGCAAATGGGAGCCTGCACTGCCCTTAGATTCAGTCATGTGATATACTGCTCCAGCCCATGCCTCACGACCCTGTAATTTAGAATATATATCATTTTTAATGTATATAATTAACCTTTTTAGAATAATTTAAATGTACAGAAAAATTGCAAAGATAATACAGAAAGTTCCTGTATACCTTTTACCCAATTCTTCCTCATATTAGCTTCTCCTATACCTAAGGTACAGTTGCCAAAATTAAGAGGTTAATATTGGTGTATTACTAACTTCCACACTTTATTCAGATTTTTCCCAGGAATGCTCTAGAGCATTTTCTGTTCTAGAACCCTGCTTAGGATACCACATTACATTTAGTCATCAAGTCTCCTTAGTTCTGTCTGGTCAGTCTCTACTTGTTTTTGCAGACCTTAATAGCTTGTAGAATGCTGGTCAGGTATTCTTTAGAACATCTCTCAGTTTGGCTCTGATGCTTTTCCTCATAACAAGTTACAGGGTTATGGCATTGGAAGGAAGTCCACAGATGTAAAGTGCTCTTCTCGTAACATTATGTCAGGACTATATACTGGCAACATGATTTATCTATGTTGTTACTTTAATCATTTAGTTAACATGTATCTACTGCTATTGTTACTTTTACTCGTTTAGTTAATGTAATGTTTGTCAGGTATTTCCATTATAAAGTTACTATTTTTCTCTTTTCATTATCCATTCTTTGGAACAAGCTACTAAGTTCAGCTCATATTCAAGGGAAGAGGGATTAAGTTCGATCTTATGGTGGGGATATTTACATATATTGTCTTCAGTTAACAATTTTATCTCTTTTTATCCATTTATTTATTCAATTATATGTTTGTATCAGTATGGATTCAGGTATATATACTTTGCTATGTGGGTCATATTACTAAATTATTTTGTTTTGTTGCTCACATTGTTTCAGCTTAGGCTATTAGGGCTCTTTTTCAGGTTGATTCCTTTTTTTTTTTTGTTTTTTTTTTAATGTTTGCTTGTTAGTTTACTTAGTTATTTAGAGAGCACACATGTGCATGAGCAAGGGAGGGGCAGAGAGAGAGGGAGAGAGAGAATCCCAAGCAGGCTCTGTGCTGTCATCATGGAGCCTAATGTGGGGTCCGATCTCACAAACCTGTGAGATCATGACCTGAGCCAAAACAAGGAGTTGGATGCTTAACTGACTGAGCCACCCAGGCACCCCTGACTCCTGTTTTTTTTTTTGACACATTCCTAATTCTTTCATGTTTTGAGTACTTTCTTCCTCCCTTGCTGGTAGTATGAGTCAGATCTACCTTGTATTTTCTCTGCTTAGTCTTGGAATTAGCCATTTCTCCAAGGATTGTGGGTTCCTTTTATCAGAGGTATTTACAACCCAAAATTTGGGTATGTGTCCACTCATTGTAATTGAGTATCAGTGCTTCCAACTCCTCTCAGCAGATGGAGCTAAGAAATATAAAGTTAGCTAAACTAAAAAACAAAACACATGTATATATATGCATATGTATGCAAATATATGTATACAAACTTATCTATTATTTCCATACCTATTTGTGTGTGTGTGTGTGTGTGTGTGTGTGTGTGTGTGTGTGTATAAGCAGAACTAATTCTGCAATCTCTCATTCTAATCATTACCATAGAGTTCATTCTTTTTTCCCCTCAATGATTTGTAACTTCTCTCTCACAGTGAGAAACCTGGCCCCATATGTATGGAAAAGGGGGCAGAAGAGTCAATGTGTGGGTGAGTTAATTGGCATTATTAGCTTTTATTTTTTTTTAATGTTTTATTTATTTCTAGGAGAGAGAGAGACAGTGTGAGCAGGGGAGGATCAGAGAGAGAGGGAGTCACAGACTGAAACAGGCTCCAGGCTCTGAGCTGGCAGTCAGCACAGAGCCCGACGTGGGGCTCGAACCCACGAACCGCGAGATCATGACCTAAGCGAAAGTCGGATGCTTAACCGACTAAGCCACCCAGGCGCCCCTGGCATTATTAGCTTTTAAAATGATGGGGTGCATGAGTGGCTCTGTCAGTTAAGTGTTTGACTTTGGCTCAGGTCATAGTCTCACAGTTCAAGGGCTCAAGCCCTACAATGGGCTTGTGTTGACAGCTCAGAGCGTCGAGCCTGCTTTGGATTTTGTGTGTCTCTCTCTGTCCCTCCTCCACTCTCTGTCTCTCTTTCTCTCAGAATAAATAAACCTTAAAAATTAAAAAAAAAGAAAAGAAAATGAAAGGGGCCATTAACCAATGAATGTGGGCAGCCTCTGGAAACTGGAAAAGGCAAGAACAGATTCTTCTCTAGAGCTTTTACAAAGGAACATAGCCCTGCTGATACCTTTATTTTAGCTCAGTGAGACACACACGTTTAGGTCTTCTGAGCTCCAGAATTGTAAGATTACAAAAATTGTGTGTGTTGTTTTAAGCCACTAAGTTTATTTTATTAAAAAAATTGTTTTTTACATGTATTCATTTTTGAGAGATAGAGTGAAACAGAGTATGAGCAGGGAGGGGCAGAGAGAGAAGGAGACAGAATCTGAAGCAGGCTCCAGGCTCTGAACAAGCATTCAGCACAGAGCCTGATGCGGGGCTCGAACCCACGAACTATGAGATCATGACCTGAGCTGACGCTGGACACTCAACCAACTAAACCACCCAGGCGCCTCTTAAGCCACTAAGTTGATAGTAATTTGTTATAGCAGCCATAGGAAACTCACACAGACACTCTGCCAATCTGACCTTTCTGACTTCCATTTATATATTCTACATGTTTTCCTTTCTTATGTTGTTTAAGCAAAATTACATAATTCTTACTGTTAACCTTTAGATGTAATGGCAATCCAGACAAGCTTCCCCAAGTGGATCACCTTGACTGGATATAAGGTGCTTGCCAATTACTTGGACATTTTTTGTTCTGGGGAATCTTAGAAATGGCCATTTTGGAGGCACCTGGGTGGCTCAGTTGGTTGTGTCCAACTTTGGCTCAGGTCATGATCTTGTGGTTCATGGGTCCAAGCCCTGCTTCAGGCTCGGTGCTGATAGCTCAGAGCCTGGAGCTGCTTCGGATTCTGTGTCTCCCTCTCTCTCTTTCTCCCTCTCCCCTACTTGTGCTCTCTCCCTCTCTCTCTCAAAAAGTAAAAACGTTAAAAAATTAATTTAAGAAATGGGCCATTTTGGGGTCCTGAGAATCTTCATACAATAAGAATACTAGGCTCAGGTTCTAAAGTTTCTTAATGATATATATTGTGTTCTCTCAGAGGCCATTCTAGACTAACTGAAACAGGAAAGTGAATTCTGGACTCCCTAAACTATTTGAGGACTCTGACCTAGAAGTATACAGAGAAGAAAAATGTCTAATGGCATACATAAACTGGCACATTATAAATCAACATATTTGATTGTTGTTCCCTGTGGAGTGCAGAGGGATTAAAATGTCAAGGGTAGTACTAAGAAAGTATCTCTTTGTATCAAGGTAGCATTATTTTCATTATCTCTGAAAAGAGTTCTTTAGAGTCCAGATTGTAGAATTTAAGCTTCTTTTAAATAATAAAAGCTAAATGCTAGGAGTTATTGTAGTGCCATGTACTAGGCCCTATTCTAATTTTATTTAAGGTTCATTTAGACCTCACCAGAACTCTATGATTTAGGAACTATGATTATCCCTATTTTACAGAAGAAAAAACTGAGATTCAGTGTGATTAAGTAGTTTGACCAAGGTTATTGGCATAGACTGAATGTAAATTCATATATGGAAGTTCTGATACCCAGCGGTATTTAGAGGTGGGGCCTTTGGGAGTTAATTAGGTTTTGATGAGATCATAAGGGTGAGGCCCTGATGATAGGATGATCCTTATTCTCTCTTTCTTTCTCTTTCCCCCTCTCTCTGCAAGGTGTGGACTCAATGAGAAGGCATCCATCTGCAAGCCAGGAAGACAGTTCTTCCCAGGAACCAAATCTGCTGGCACCTTGATCTTGGACTTCCTAGCCTCCAGAACTGTGAGAAATAAATGTCTGTTGCTTAAGTCACTCCGTGTGTGGTATTCTGTTACAGCAGCCTGAGCTGACTAAGATAATTACACAACTAGTAAATGGCAGAGCTATTACTGGAACTTGATCGGTCTAGTTTAGAGACTCAGTTATTTTTTTTTAAGCTTAGTTTTTAATTTATTTTGAGAGAGAGAGAGAGAGAAAGCACACGTGGGGGGCGGGGGGCTGTGCAGAGAGAGAGGGAGAGAGAATCCCAAGCAGGCTCTGTGTTGTAAGCACAGAGCCCTGCCTGGGGATTGATCCCATGAACTATAAGATTGTGACGTGAGCTGAAATCAAGAGTCAGACACTTAGGCAACTGAGCCACCCTGACACAGAGCGGGGTTCTTAACTAGTAGTAAGCTTTGTATAAGTTAGAGGTTTAGTCATCTTCCATAAATCCAGGTATCCAAAAATTAAAGGGAAGCACAGTGAATGACTAGATAGAGGAAAGCATATTTTCACAATAAAGACTATTAGTATCAAAACAAATTACAATAAAAATTTAATTAAAAGTGAG